>CM052709.1:40969927-41002568 GCA_028551405.1 Uromys caudimaculatus | reverse complement strand
GTGGCAGAGGAGGGCCTTGTTGGACATCAGTGGGAGGAGAGGCCCTTGGATCTGAGAGTGTTAGATGCCCCAGTGTAGGGGAATGCTAGGGAGGGAAGACGGGAGTGGGTGGGTGGGGGAGCACCCTCATAGAGGCAGGGAGAGGGGAGATGGGATAGGGGGTTTCTGAAGGGGAGACCTGGAAAGGGGAAAACATTTGAAATGTAAATAAAGTATCAAAAATAAATTTAAAAAAGATTCCTTAAGAAGAAGGAGAAGGAGAAGGAGAGGGAGAGGGAGAGGGAGAGCGAGAGCGAGAGCGAGAGGGAGAAGAAGAAGAAGAAGAGGAGGAGGAGGAGGAGGAGGAGGAGGAGGAGGAGGAGGAAGAAGAAGAAGAAGAAGAAGAAGAAGAAGAAGAAGAAGAAGAAGAAGAAGAAGAAGAAGAAGAAGAAGAAGAAGAAGAAAGGACATTAACAGCCAGAGAGAACATCTCTCAAGCTAGATGGGAAGCCATACTGCCTGTAGGCAGGGCGATGAGGAAGAAGAAGCCCACAGAGCAAGTACCCCCAGCTCCAGGGTCTCTCCCTCCTGCCTCTAGGGTGGAGTCTGTCCTACCAGACTATTTGTGGAGGTGCTCTTGGGACCTAGCTAGCTGCCAGGCTCTTTTGAATATAGGTGATTGCACAACAGACATCTTCTTGCCTCATTTGCTAGCCAGCTTCAGTTTCTTGCTGACAGGGTGGCTCTGTTCTCTTTTCTACCCGATGCTGCACCCTACTGAGTACTAAAATTAGATATCCTATGTATATATGAATCACCTCTCCTTACCTTAGAAAAGCCTTTTGTCTTTCATATTGAAAACCAGTTGTGACTTATTGTTTTAAAGAAAAAGGTCTAAAAGAACTGAAATGGGCTTTTATATTTAAAGAATACAATGTAATTGCTGGCATATAGCAAGTATTTACGGGCTTTTAAAAACACATGCTGATGGCTGGACATGAGTGTCAGTCAAACAGTTAACAAAGATACTCAGGATAATTTCTATTTTGTATATCAGTTTATAAAGATAGTTTAAAAATCATTTCTATTTTGTCTCTCTGTATATTTTAATTACAAAAATAATTTTTGAATTCAATTTCCGATGGAAAAGTTTCAGCATAAAAGAAGAAAACTACAGCTTTTCACTGTATAGCCACACACTGGAGCAAAAAGTTAGCTGTTAATCTGTAAGAGACTAATTAAATTACAAGATATGTAAAATGGTGCTCTGCAGTTCTTACAGAATGAGACAGATGCACATATTGATTTATACCAAAGCGAAAACTCATGCCAGTTAAGATAGATGCAGACTAACTCCACAGAAAAAAGTAGCACATGCCAACTGCAGAACAGTATGTGAAACCTGACTGCCCTTGTGATGACTGATGCTGACATCCTTGTGTCCTTAGGTTAAAAGATGAATGCTTATGTTCAGAAACAGAATAGCATATATGCCAACTCTCTCCGCACAACTCTAGGAGATGTCATGCATAGACAGCAACATCCCTCGAGCGGCCTCCCCACAAGATGTGGATGGAAATATTGAGAAGATATAGCTAGCCTTAAGGTGGGTGTGCCGTGCTTCAGAGGCTATGTTAGTAGGATGCTTGCTTTGTTGCGTGAGTTTATACTGAGAGCTTGGGTGTTTGGCTTGCTTTGCAGCGTATGTGTCACAAAACCCGTGTGCACAGAGTATGTGTGTGCAAATATACATATGCATATATATATATATATATATATGAAAGCGAATACATAAAAAAGCTAGGTATCTGACAAGTAATGTGTGGTGTGTTGGGGACTGCAGTACATCTGAGGCACTCTTTAAAGCCGTGCTATCATTATAACCACGCATTCTCTGCACAGTTGAAATATCCTAACGCCCACAGATTTCTAGGTCACATGGCCAATCCCAGCAGAGGCAGCATGGGGGAACTCCAGGGCCATTTCATGACACCCTCCACCTTTAGCTCCTTAGTTCCTCTCTTGGCTCAGGACAATAGATTACAGACAGATTCTATGGTTTCAGAATAGATTTGTGATCAATTAATCTTTGACTATTACCACGCTCAATTTTACTGTAAGATATTTTCTGTAAATTTTAACCACTTTATACTTTTTAGACCAATTGGCTATTTGCGGGGTAGGGGGTGGGGAGGGACATCTCAGTGGGTTTGGTTCTTTTTTTGGGCATCTTGGTGGATCATACTCCTGCCAAGGCCAGTCAATCATGGTCTAAAACCTCCAGTACTGTATGCTAAGTGAACTCCCTTTCATTATAAGTTGATGGTCCCAGGGTGTTTTGTTACAGTCACTGAAGTTGCAATGGGGAATGTCTTCTCCAGGAGAGAAGTAGAATCCCAATTGCATGGGAGTCTTAGAGAACATTCTTTGGGATTTCTGCAATCCTTTTCAAGTAAGGCTTGGAAAAAACGCAAGCCAGGGGAAATACCAGGATCTCATCACCCTCCTCAAGGCATGCTCCTAGTGACCTAAAGACACCTGAGTCTGTTAAGGCTCCTCCCTGGAAACTGAGTCCTTAATGCACAGTTTAGATCTAAACTGAGCAGGATGGAACTGCTTACCCACACTGAGAAGCAGGATTTCCTTCTTCGAAAGAGAAGACAGTATTCTGTACTTCAGACTGAGCACTGCATCCACATTTTCCCACTGTGAATGTTACTTGAACTATTCTTTAATGTTAAGTTTTCTTGCTCTTTTACACAAATACATGTGCATAAACTCTATATCTGTGAATTACCAGACTTAGGTATTTGTTTTTTAAAATTTCACATAAAGTAATTGGCTGTTAAATGAAGGCTTCGTGTATCACATGCAATAATCTCCCTCGCTCTCAGCAGTGTGCATACCCGTGTTCTGGCCTTCCAGGCCTGTGGAGGAGAAGCCAGAGAAGAGAAAGTTAAAACATGGCTGAGTGGTAGAGGCTTCAATCACAGAACTTGGGAAGCAAAGGCAGACTGATTTCTGTGAGTTCAAGGCCAGCCTGGCCTACAGAACTAGTTCTAGGACAGCCCGGGCTCCACAGTGAAACCCCATCTCAGAAAAAAAAAAAAAAAAAAAAAAAAAAAAAAAAAAAAAAGATAACAAAAGTGTTTTCAGTACAAACTTAGAAAAATACAACTGGTCTTACAAGTAGCTTTCACAGCAGCGGCGCTTCTCTGGAGTGGATTCAGATTAGAATTACACATATATCCTAATACTTGAATATAATTTCTTCTAACATATCTCCAGTGACTGAAGTTACATCGTATCACTTCATATGTACTTTTACTGTGAGAGCTCAGTCTGCATAGTGCTAGGATGTTTGACATCTCCCCAGTATGTGCAAACATTGATTTTGTCCCAGATTCATCAGCACAAACACATTGTTCTCTGTTCTCACTGACTTGAGGCTCTGGGTAGTGATTGGGGACATGGGATTGAAGGGGAAAACAGCATGAGGCTAGGAAAAGGCTTTCTGAGATTAAGAACAACAAATTTCCCTGGAGCCCAGGGCTTCGGTCCAGGACAACTGGACACACATGCATTCTGCATACCTGGTGAATCCGCTTGCAACCAAACTTGACCTGAGAACCAAGGAGTCTCAGATGGCTTAATCCCCACAACTCCACTGGTCGTGAACAATCATATATGCCTCCAGTCTTACAAAGTACAAATTAAGCTTTTCCAGACTGGAAAGACATAGTGCAGTTACTCTGAGCAGCTTCATAATCCTGCTTCAGGGCTCTGATGGCCACAGAAGCTGCCTGAAATGTGGCCCTCTGGCTCCCACTAACCTGTGTGTTCCTAGTCAAAGGAAGATATGCATCTCTCTGTCTCTCTCTCTGTCTCTCTGTCTCTCTGTCTCTCTCTCTCTCTCTCTCTCTCTCTCTTTTTCTGTGTGTGTGTGTCTCTCTGTGGTGTGTGTATATGTGTGTGTGTGTCCTTTCCAACCATTAACAACTTATTTACACCTATAAAATAATAATAATAAACATGGCGATTCCTTTGACGTGTTCTATTTATCTGTCAGCCACTCAACTGTCTGCATTGAAACCAAGCTTTTCCAGTCACCTTTGTCTCCCTCAGTCTGCGATTAGGCCCAAATCCATGTGCTTTGTTTTCCATTGTGGATCTTTAGCTCGAACCAATGTGTTTTTAAAGACGTACACACGCAGGAGCATCAGCAATAGTGACGTTGCCAGCTGAAGTCTCCACTGGCAGGGAATACAAAGCCGGATCCCTCATGCTCATTTTACACATGTGTTTGCAACACTAGGTAAAATACTGTTTGAGAGCTGTGAGATAGAGCCTCTGGGTTTTCTCACATGTAAGAATTACAGAATTACTAAGATATTAATTTCTTTTTTGAAAGGTCATTGTAAAACATGTTCTTGGATTATTATTTTATGCTTAGAAATTTTCTGCGAATAAAAAATTTAAATATATGTAACATATTCCATTAAATCCTTATCACTTGTAAAGTAATTAATAAATCTATTTATTAAGGGCATTACTCTTCTAAAAAGATTTTGGGTCATCAAAATTATGTATTTTTATGTAGGTTGTTTGTTGAAATTTTATAACATGGAGACTTACCATGTAATTTCATTAACTTATCTCTTTCAAAATCTAATTAGGGATGTGATTGTGATGGGAAGAAATATACTTATGTTTTTACAATATTACACCCATGGACATAAAAAAGGAATTTCCTGTTAACCTTTATTTTAATAAAAACTACGTGTACTAGTTTTTTTCATGCAGCTTTTATGAGACAAGTTAGAGGAGGACTTGTTTATTTTGGCTCACAGTCTCAGAGGGTTTAGTCTATGGTGGCATAGTCCCATGTAGAACATCATGGCACCAAGTGCATGTGCAGAAGAAGGTCCTTTATTCACTGCGCACCAGAAGAGGAGAGGGGGGGGAGGGGGGGAGGGAGAGGGAGAGTGAGAGGGAGAGGGAAAGAGAGAGAGGAAGTGATCCTAGACAGGATACCGCAAGACCTGCCCTTGTGATCTACTTCTTCCATTAGGCCCCATTTTTAAAAATTTCCAGAACCTCTGAAAATAGAACCATCTGGGGACCTAGGCTTTGACACATGAACCTGAGGGGGAGAGGTTTTCCATAGTCCATCCATGCTATACCAGGCATCTTCTTTTTTCACAGGTTTCTCAACAACTGTCCCAAACTGGTTCATCATGGAATGGTAGGGAAAGAGAAATACTCTTCAGGTCTTTACTATTGTAAAGTTATTTCTGCAGTGACTACGGAATGGTGGTCTCTCTGGTTCACACCCCACAGAATAAGCACAGTGTTTATACCCTCTTGAAAACTGTTCTCGAAAGCTCGAGCAAATCAGTAGGTGTGTTAGAGTACCACTGGGGACAATCAGCTGAGGTAAGTGGGTGGCATTATTTCCCTGACAGGCATTGGTGCGCTCCTACAGTCATACACTGCTGCCTCGTGGCATCATGGTTACCTGCATTTTACACTACAGATTCAAATACTCTAAAACCCAAAGGATGTGAGAAATAAGGTGTGATTTGAGAATGCATTTAAATTAAATGTGGAAGGCCTTAAGCAAGAAGAACAACTGGTGTCTCTTTTTAAAAATTAATTAATTAATTAATTTTAAACTCCAGATTTTATTCCCTTCCTGGTCCACCCTCCAACTGTTTCACATCCCATACCTCCTCCCCACTCCCCTGTCTCCACGAGGATGTCCCCACAACCCACCACACCAGACCTCTAAACTCCCTGGGGCCTCCAGTCTTTTGAGGGTTAGGTGCATCCTCTCTGACTGAACCCAGACCCTGCAGTCCTCTGCTGTATATGTGTTGGGAGCCTCATATCAGGTGGTGTATGCTGCCTGGTCAGTGGTCCAGTGTTTGAGAGACCTCAGGGGTCCAGGTTAATTGAGACTGCTGGTCCTCCTACAGGGTCGTCCTCCTCCTCAGCTTCTTCCATCTTTTCCCTAATTCAATCACAGGGGTCAGCAGCTTCTGTCCATTGGTTGGGTGCAAATATCTGCATCTGACTTTTTCAGCTGCTTGTTGGGTATTTCGGAGGGCAGTCATGATAGGTCCCTTTTTGTGAGCTCTCCATAGCCTCAGTAATAGTGACAGGCATTGGGGCCTCCCCTTGAGCTGGATCCCAAGTTGGGCCTGTTGCTGGACCTCCTTTTCCCCAAGATCTTCTCCATTTTTGTCTCTGCAGTTCTTTTAGACAGGAACAATTATGGGTCAGAGTTTTTGACTGTGGGATTGCAACTCCCTCCCTCATTTGATGCTCTGTCTTTCTGCTGGAGGTGGGCTCTATAAGTTCCCTCTCCCCAATGAAGGGCACTTCATCTAAGGTCCCTCTCTTTGAGTCCTGAGAGTCTCTCACCTTTGCAGGCAAATGGATGGAACTAGAAAATATCATCCTGAGTGAGGTAACTCAGACCCAAAAGGACATGCATGGTATGAACTCACTAACAAGTGGATATTAGTCCCCCCCCCCCAAGTGCCAAGTACACAAGATACAGTCTACAGAATTAAAAAAGGTCAACAAGCTGAAGGGCCCAAGTGAAGATGACTTAGTCCCACTTTGGAAGGACAAGAAACCAACCACAAGGGGGGAGGGGGGAACTGGGAGGGAAGAGGGATGAGGGGGGTTGGAGAGGGGAACATGATAGGGTATTGGGTGGGGGAAAAGGACTGGAATCCCTGAGGGCCTGCAGAAAGACGGGAAACAAGCAACCTCGGGAGGTAGGAGGTTGGAGGGACCCTCCAGAACTGGTGTCTTTTAAAGAAAGCATCAGAGTTGATTAAACCATACACAGAGGAAAAGAAGCTCACAGCTAAATATCATACTTTTCCAGGGATGCAGTCGGAGAGGAGCAGGAAAGCCATGTGTAGGTTTATAGGTAAGCTAAAACTACAAAGAGAAATTACAGAAGCCAAACAAGACCTGCAGTGTGAGCTGCAGGGCTGTTCAAACTTTGTCTACTTGTGACCCTTTACACAGGAGGAACTTTTATACAGCTCAGCATGCATAGGTATGTATCGGGTCTACCAACCAAACACAACAATGCAAACCTTTACAAGTCATAAAAAGGCTAAAATAATCTTTGATTACACACACACACACACACACACACACACACACAAATGTATCATTCATTAAAGATAAAAGCACGTTTGTGTACTCCTAGGATGGGTGTGCTCAGTTATTCTTACACAAGGACTTAAATCTGGCTGAATCCATAACATGGTAGGATGCAGTGCTCAGTGGTTTTCAGAGTGTATCTTGATTTTTGGAACTCTCTATTATAAGAATGCTGCTTTACACAAATAGAGAGCCCAAGATCCCAAGCCAAAATTCATTAAACTTTTTTTTGGGGGGGGAGTTCTTTATTTTCTTTTTAAAAGTTATTTATTTACTTTACATCCTGATTGCTGCCCCCGCCCAGTCTCACACCTCACACAGATCCTCACCCCATTTCCCCTCCCCTTCTCCTCAGAGAGGGTGGTGGACCCCCTGGGTATCCCTCCACCCTGGCACATCAAGTCTTTGCAGGGCTAGGTGTATCCTCTCCTAGGCCAGACAAGGCAACTCAGCCAGAAGAACATATTGCACAGACAGGCAACAGCTTTAGAGATAGCCTCTGCTCCAGTTGTTGGGGGACCCACATAAAGACCAAGCTGCATATCTGCTACATATGTGAGGGGGGTCTAGGTTCAGCCAGTGTATGTTATTTGGTTGCTGGTTCAGTCTCTTAGAGCCCCCAAGGGTCCAGGTTAGTTGACTCTTGTGGTCTTTCTGTAGAGTTTCTATCCCCTCCAGGGCCTTCAATTCTTCTCCCAACTCTTCCATAAGAGTCCCTAAGCTCCATCCAACATTTGGCTGTCAGTCAGTGTCTACATCTGTTTGAGTCAGTTTCTGGGTGGAGCCTTTTAGATTTTTTGTAAAAAAGCAGATCAGCAACTCAGACAGACATTATTAAGCTCTAACATTCTATCCTGTGCAACAAGAACACAAATTTGATGCTGACCAAGAGGAATGCTAGTAATGGTAAAAAGAGGCAGAAAGTTAGAAAACAAACTTTGTTGGTAGATGGAGAGATGGTTCAGTGATTAAGAGCATCAAGGAGGACCAAGGTTCAATTTCCAGCAATTACAAGGCAGCACACAACTATCTGTAACTGCAGTTCTAGGAGATCTGATGCCCTCTTTTGACCTCTTTGAGCATTTACATGTACATGGTACACATGCAGGCAAAATACTTATATACATAAAATAAACTATATATATTTGTTTTCTGGGCTGATGAGATGGTGCAGCGGTAAAGGCACTTGTTGCAAAGCCTGATAACCTGGGTTTTATCCTAGGATCCACATGGCGGAAGGAGACCTGCACCCTCCTGTAGAGCATTCACAAATATGCACACCCCACCCCCACACTAATAAATAAATATAGTGCAAATCTTTGAATTTCATAATTTTAATTATGTTTCTTTAAGAGCAGCAGTTACTATGTACAGTGAAAAGCCTGTAGTTTATAACATACAATAGTCTTGAATCTGAGCCAGGGTGGTTTGGGCAGTGTGTGTTGATGTTGTAGAGTAGCAGGGTGTGTTCAGAACCAAGGCTAAGTGAGGTTGTGAATGCAACACAGATGGATATTGCCGCCAACACCTCAGATTTATCACGTGTTTGATACTGATTTAATTTTGGGTCATTGCCTATTTAGAAGTCTTTTGCTGTTGCCGATTTTGTGTGTATGTGATTCTTATATTTGGTTACACAACCCATGTAGGATTATGACCCACAGTTTATCCTAACAACAAGTATGATTTGCCAACAAAAATCAAGAAGCACATCTTTTGCTCATTTGTAAGTTTGTGCCTGTCTTAGGGTTTCATTGCTGTGAAAAGACACAGCAACACCTATAAAGGCAAACATTTAATTGGAGCTGCCTTACAGAGGCTTAGTCCATTCTCATCATGGCAGAAAGCATAGAGGCACATAGGCAGCCATGGTGCTGGAGAAGGAGCTTGGAGTTCTGTATCTTGATCTACAGACAGCAGAAGAAGACTGTGTACCACACTAGGCCTAGCTTGAGCACAGGAGACCTCAAAGCCCTCTTCCACAGTGACACACTTCCTCCAACAAGGCCACACTCCCTTTGGGCCAAGCATTTACACACAAGTCTATGGAGGCCATTTCTATTCAAATCACCATGGTGCCCAAAATAATTAACAGAAAATTTTGGTAAATTTCAAGTAGATTTTTAAAACAAGAGTAAGATTATGAAATAAGGGATTTAAAATGTTATACAGACAGAGTTTTGAGACAGCGTCTTACTGGGTACCCAAGTTGGCCTTTAAACAACACTCCTTCTTCACCCTCCCAAATACTGGGATTATAGCTTGTGTGCCACCTTGTGAAGCTCATGAGTGTTTCTTAAATATTCTGCATTGTCTGCTAAAAATGGTCATAAAAATAAAGCCCAAGGATTGCCATGTGAATAAAATTTGTCTTGTGGATACACCATAAAGTGAAACAACAGTTAACAGAGCCATTTACTTTAACGTTGGAAGAATCAAGGCTGCCTCAAACTCTGGAAAGCTGAATATTAGTGTTGAGCCAATCATATCCTAGGGAAAAGTGACATGGGTTAGTGAAGAGTATGACCTGAATTACTTCAGTAATAAAAAGGCAAATAAAGATCAACCACCAAGTGGCCTGGGTTCCATAGAGTTAGCAAAACCGTGCGAAAAGAAACTCCAGTGCTTTCCTCAAGGTGGTAATATTGAGAGCCAAGTAGGGACAAGTGAGCAGAAGTCTCTGATAACATTGGAAAGCATATATAATAGTAGGAGCTCCAGGTACCCAGTGGCGCCATCCTTTCCCACTGGAAGCTCACAGTGACACGTCTTCTCTGTCCCATGTATCAGTGGCCTAGAAGGAACACAGCCACTTTTCTCCAGTTACAAAGTGACCATTGGGTTGCAGTTTTAGATCAAGTGCTTTTGAACATCTATCCCACGCACTCTACAGCTGCAGTGTCCTTTGGACAAACCAACACAGCCGTGCTCTGCTCTGAGTTGGTCTGGCAGCCTGCCTATTTCCTCAGTGTTTTTGACAGTTACTGCTCCTCAGAGATGCTCTCATCAGTGCCCTGAACAAAGCGCATGATCACAAGCCGAGGAGAATGGTTCCATCTAGAGTTTAAGATTCTAGTTCCAGGGGAGCCAACAGGTGGTAAGGACGGAATTGCTGCTCTCCTTGTCTGTTTTCTTCGGCTCTCAGACCTGCAGATAAAAATCAACCTTGCTGTTCTGAATTTGAAAAGTTCACTTTCAAGGATAATTTCCTACATGAGCTTATAGAATACTTTATCTAAAAACATGTTTTAAAAGAACTTGATGCTTCTTGTTTTGAAGGAGAAACTTGGATAGATATAAAAAAATAAGAAAGTGAAACAAAACTGTCTCATGTGCAATGGTTTTTAACCTTTCCCTATCTAAGCCCCCATTCACCATCAATGTCTCAAATATGTTGGGGATGTTTTTTTGTAGGGTATATATAGTTATAACATTTTTCCATAAATAATACTTAGATTTTTAATTTGGCATGAAAGTTTTAAAATAATTCCTAGTAAATATTGTTATTTTGTGATCACGTTCCATTAATTAATTAACTGTTCAATTGTAATGGTATTGGAACAAATCCAATTTGTTCCATGATAGCTTAATCCATGGTAACTCACGTGGTCTGTGTTGACAGGCAGTCTCTTGTTTAATCTTCTCACAAGCCTGCAAGGTTTATTCCTTTTGCATAGTGTGGTTCTTGAAGCCTACTGTGTAAGATAAAATAGAGCAAACGGCTCTTTTTTTTTTTGAATCTACCAATTTTATTGGAGTAGTTTACAGGACGATGGGGAAGGAGTTGTTTTACAGAGAACAAAGAGATTCAGAGTCACTTGTTACCTTATAATGTGAAATAAGCATTTGATTAGAATTATGAATACTAGATATTTGAAGCACATTTCGCATTTGTAGGCATATTTATAGAATAAGAATATGCAATCTTGGTGGCTCAGTTTTCCAAATACTCTTTGAAGTATAATTTTTCTGAATTTCTTCATTGGAATTAAATATAAAGAATGATGCCACTTTTATTAGATATTTTAGGGTTGTGTTAAAAAGCTTAAATAACTTCCTTTTGCAATTGATTCTTTCAGTCTCAATGAATGTGTTATACAATACTATATTCTTCTGGCTTCCCCACTTGCCACCATCTTGTAACATTAGAGGGTGAAGAAGTAAAAGTTTTAATGAAAACTTTCATGTATTGTCACATCTTCAGCACAAATAGTTGACATTATCAAAGATTTGAAAGAGCAAAGGGCTCTTAAAGCAGTAACTCCATGTTCCAAAGGAACGTTAGCCCTAGAGGTTTGCCGAGATTTCACACCTCACCAGTGATATCAGGAAACACAGTATTCACAACTTAATTTCTTTTTTTTGTTCGTTTTTAAGATACTTATTTATTTTATTTATATGAGTACACTGTAGCTATCTTCAGACACACCAGAAGAGGACATCGGATCCCATTACAGATGGTTGTGAGCCACCATGTGGTGGCTGGGAATTGAACTCAGGACCTCTGGAAGAGCAGTCAGCGCTCTTAACCACTGAACCATCTCTCCAGTCCTCAACTTAATTTCTTTTAACAATATGAGTTTTTGTAGAAAGCAAATAGGTGGTCTGCTAGTGTATAGTTCAAGATGCACACCTAGTGTAACCAGAAACTAGTTGCAGTAACCCAGACAGTCTGGACATTATCGATTGAAGACAGCCAGACCTCATGGTGCCTGTGGCATAAAATTAAAATATAATTTCCTGCTTTTATTTGCACTGTTTTATTCCTATTTTCTTGAACAGCCTTTCCATTAAAAACCACTCACAGAGCCCTAGAGCTTGAACGATAGTCTGTCACATTTCCTGTCAAGAGCTTCTCAAATGATGTCACTTTCCTTGCTTCAGTGCCTGGAATTCTTACTAAATTGGCTGTCCTGCTGTGCTAGCAGAACAAGTTGCAACCAGTAACAACTTTGGAAACACAATGAGAAATGACAATTGTTCTGTGATGAAAACAAATAAACAAGTTTTGTTAAAATAAATTCTTTCTGACAATAAACATAGGAATTTTAACATGTATAAAATAAGTTAGTCTACTGGGACATAAAACAGCACAGAGAATCATTTTAATGTTTTTAGTCTTGAGAGATGGTTTAGCTGGTAGGGCCCGAATTCAGATCCCCTGAACCCATGTGGAAGCCACACACAGCTGTACAAGTTGAAACCCCAAGGCTGAGGTGGGGATCCAAGTGGACCCTGGGGGGTTGCTGGCTTGTCAATCTAGCTAAAATGGTGAACTTCAGGTTCAGTCAGATAAAAGACATTCCAGTATCATCTTATGCTTTCCTCTTAAACCTACAGGAGCAAGTTCATCTGTACACACACACACACACACACACATACACACACACACACACACACACACTGTGGTGGTTGCAGTGGTGATGGAGGCTGCTGTGATGGTGGTAATGGTGATGGTGGTTATAGTGGTGGCTGTTGGTGTGGTGAGATAGATAGATAGATAGATAGATAGATAGATAGATAGATAGATGTAAAATATTTTAAAATTAATGCACATTGTAAAAATAAAAATCAGGCATTAGAGTTTTCAATAGCAATACTAATTAGGGTTAGACAATGGAGGCAGGTTTTGAAAGTTTGGAAGAAAATGCATTTATATTCAGGATATTTTTATAGCTAAACTGATTTTTAAAAATGATGAGAAATCTATTTCAGAACACTTCTCATGTATTTTTTTTGAAACTATTTATATGCATGAAAATTATATATGCTTTTGGCAAAAGAGAGCTGACTTTGGAAGCATGAAGTGAGTTAAGATAAATGAGTAAAGAACTGAGGACTTCATTAGTGCCCAAATGAGAATTTAGTGCAAATAACCTCAATCCTCCTTCAGGAAGGTCCCAAAGGATGCAGTTCAAAGTGTGGCAGCTGATCAGGGTTCTGGGTTTGTTTTGGGAAAATGCCACAATATTGATAAACATAAGACATTTCTTTCGGGTTGGTAGCCTAGGAGTATCTAGCCACAAAACAGGATAGTATATTGCTCACCTTCACTGTCAATTTGAGTAAAGTAGCTTTCACCCTGGAGAGAGGCCTCTAGTCAAGAGCTTTGTTTGATTATCTGTTGTCTGGTTATGTTTTTAGAGAATTTCAAGAGGAGGAAGACGGGCCGAGTATGAGAGGCACTTGCCTATAAGCTGGGGTCCTGGAATGAATAAGACAGGGAAAGGAGAGAGTAAGAAGAATGTCAGTCACTCTATTTCTGCTTCCTGGTCCTCCAGGGTGTGAGGCTCCCGACCACCTGAGCCTGCCGAGCCTGCCAGCATGAAGTCTGGCATTCCTTCCCCACCGTGTGGAAACGGTCCTCTCAACTCATGACTCCAAACAAGTCTTTCTTCTCATATGTGACTCCTTTTCAAGTATTTTGTTGAAGCAGGAAGAAAAGTGAGTAACAGAAATTTGGTGTAAGGAAATGAGGGCACTGCTGTGATTAAACTGGCCGCGTGGTTTGTAAGCCTTTGGACCTGGCTTGAAAAGGGAATGTGGACACGTTGGATTCGTGGGCTAGAGAAACCCTAGGATGCTGTAAGCACTTAGAGACCGATTGCCCGTTCTTGTGGAAGTGTGGAAGACCACGCAGCTGATAGCAAGGTAGACCGTGCGACTGAAGCAGTGGGGATGAGCCAGGAGTGGGGGTGCAGGCCAACTGTGTTACATTTTAGCAAAGAATCTTGCTGTCTTCTCCATGTGTCCTGAAAATTGGGCATAGGCAGAATTAAAGAGCAATGCTTTGAGGTGCTGGCACAGGAAATTTTAAGGCAGCATGGTACCCTAAGGGGCAGTTGCTGTTTGCCCCTCTTAGACTTACAGCGAGAGAATGCAGAAGAATATGCACACTGAGCAGTTTGTCGAGGAGAGGAAAGAGGGAAAGTCAAAAGTTGCAGACAAAGTGGGTCTGAGGAAAGCTGTAATGGTAAAGAAACTAGAATGTGAGAAAGGAACCCCAGGCAGAGCTTTTACTGGGGTTACAGGAAAGGAGCTCTGAGGACAACACCCCACCCTTTGAGGGTTCCAAAGTGCAAATTCATTTGAAAGGCAAGAGCTTGACTGAGAGCACTGAACATAGTTCCCTGCTTGAAAACAGTCATCCAGAGAAGCAGCTCGCCAGACTTGGCTGCCAAGGGGCACAGGGACCGCCAGAACTGGTGCCGCACATGGAGGTCAAAGTAACCCCAAGCCCCCACAAGACGTGGCAGCATTGCTCACATGGTGTGTGAGATGCAAGACTTATGGGATCAGAGAGGCCGATGAGTTTTATATGTGTGTCAAACTTGGGTTGCCATGAGAAGACACTATGTGGAGCTGTGAGGTGAACCTTGAGTTTCGATGGAGACCCTAGGATGTTGGAGATGCCAAGTCTGTGGAACCTCCATCAAGGGATGCTTCAGGCCTAGTGTGGAGCTAGAGAGAGGATACCTATGTGGCAGGTGGCAGAATTGGAGGGGCAGGGCTTTTCAAGGCATCAAAGCCATATCGTGCTACAAAAGCCTATACACAACAAAACTGGAAAATCTGGATGAAATGTACAATTTTCTAGACAGAAACCAGGTACCAAAGTTAAATCAGGATCAGATAAGCCATCTAAACAGTCCCATAACCCCTAAAGAAATAGAAGCAGTCATTAAAAGTCTCCCAACCTCTGCTGTCACTTGAGTTTTTGATCTTAGCCATTCTGACTGGTGTGAAGTGGAATCAGGTGACAGTAGATGCTGGCGAGGATGTGGAGAAAGAGGAACACTCCTCCATTGCTGGTGGGATTGCAAGCTGGTACAACCACTCTGGAAATCGGTTTGACAGACCCTCAGAAAACTGGACATAGTACTACCTGAGGACCCAGCTATACCACTCCTGGGCATATACCCAGAAGGTGCTCCACTATGTTCATAGCAGCCATATTTATAATAGCCAGAAGCTGGAAACAACCCAGATGTCCCTCACCAGAGGAATGGATACAGAAAATGTGGTACATTTACACAATGAAGTACTACTCAGCTATTAAAAACAATGACTTCATGAAATTCTTAGGCACATGAATGGAATTAGAAAATATCATCCTGAGTGAGGTAACTCAGTCAAAGAACACACATGGTATGCACTCACTGATAAGTGGGTATTAGCCCAAAAGTTCAGAATACCCA
This sequence comes from Uromys caudimaculatus, assembly GCA_028551405.1. Classification (NCBI taxonomy): domain Eukaryota; kingdom Metazoa; phylum Chordata; class Mammalia; order Rodentia; family Muridae; genus Uromys; species Uromys caudimaculatus. Next base: position 40,987,203 of record CM052709.1, on the reverse strand, counting down.
AGATACAATTCACAGACCACATAAAGCTCAAGAAGAAGGAAGACCAAAGTGTGGATGCTTCATTCCTTCTGAAAAGAGGGAACAAAATATTCAAGAGAGGAAATATGGAGACAGTGTGGAACAGAGACTGAAGGGGCCATCCAGAGACTGCCCCACCGATCCATCCCATATACAGTCACTATTGTGGACGCCAGAAGTGCTTGCTGACAGCATTATATAGCTGTCTCCTAAGAGGTTCTGCCAGAGCCTGAAAAATAGAGAGGCGGATGCTCACAGCCAACCATTGGACTGAGCATGGTATTCCCCAATGGAGGAGTTAGAGAAAGGACTGAAGGAGCTGAAGGGGTTTGCAACCCCATAGGAAGAACAACAATATCAACCAACCAGACCCCCCCCCCAGAGCTCCCAGGGACTAAACCACCAACCAAAGAGTACACATGGAGGGACCCATGGCTCCAGCCACATATGTGGCAGAGGATGGCCTTGTTGGACGTCAGTGGGAAAAGAGGCCCGTGGTCCTGTGAAGGTTCGATTCTCCAGTGTAGGAGAATGCCAGGGCAGCAAGGCGTGAGTGGGTGGGTGGGTGGGGGAGCACTCTCATAGAAGCAGGGGGAGGGAGGATAGGATGGGGGTTTCTGGAGGGGAAACTGGGAAAGGGGATAACTTTTGAAATGTAAGTAAGTAAAATATCTAATAATAATAATAATAATAATAATAATAATAATAAAACAATAGAAGAGTCCTCGGTATCCGGCTTGGAAGCACAGGACTGGGTGTCTCCCCTGTGGGTTTGTGTCTCGCTTTGGTACATTTTATTGCTATGCTCCCAATTCCCTTTTTTTGTTTTTGAAATGGGAATATTTTATTCTGTTAATTTCTTTATTATATATAGGCAGTATATCATTTAAAAACATTTTACAGAGGCTTATAAGAGATTATCTGAAGTCCTAGAATCAACTTTGTACTTGAGCTTTTGAACAATGTTAGATTTCTTAAAACTTACAGAACTCTACAGTTAAAGGAAATGCACTTTGCATTTTGGGGTAGCCATGAGCCTTTGAGGACCAAAGGTAGAAAGCTCTCATTTAAAAGTGATGAACTTGGGTGCTAAGGTGCCGAGGTGTGGATTTGTGGTGGTTAATGGTCACCATTCACCAGAGGTGGTAGAGAAGGGCAGAAAGTAAGCAAGCTGAGGAAAGTGCCATTTCTCATGCTGTTCCCTTCAAAGACCAAAGCCTGGAACAAGATCCTTCAAGCAGGCAGTTGGTTTCAGAGAAAAAGTCCCAAGGACCAGGAGGAAGAGACTGTGAAGGAGGGAAAGCTCACTGCTGGGAACAGCTGAGACCTGGTCTACCATGGGCCGTTGAGGAATCATGTAGAATACACTTCATACCTGCCTCCTCATGGATAGGAGACCGAATGCTTATTATCCCATATCTTGTGCTTCATGGTTGTCCTGGCTAGTTTTGTATCAATTTGATACAAGCTAGAGTCATCTGAGAGGAGGGCTCCTTAATTAATAAAATGCCTCCAAAAGATCAGGCTGTAGGCAAGTCTGAAGGGCATTTTCTTTATTAGTGATTGATGTGGGAATGGCCCAGACCACTTTGGGTAGTGCTACTCCTGGTCTGGTGGTCTTGGGTTCTAAAAGAAAGCAGACTGAACATGCCATGATGAGCAAGCCGGTAAGCATTACACCCCATGGCTCACACCACTAGGTTCTTTCTCTGTTTGAGTGTCTACTTTCCCTCAATGGACTGTGACTCAGGACATGTAAGCCAAATAAACCCTTTCCTCCTCAGCTTGCTTTTGGTCATGATATTTCATCACATCATTAGCAACCCTAAATAGGACAATGAGTTTCCCAATGGTGAGAGGTCTTTCGGGTATGCCAAGATCACCAAAAAGATGACAACAATAATAGTAATGATAATCAATATAATTAGCTCAACTCATGAGTTAAAGAAATGGAGAGTTCTATTATTTAAACCTCAAACAACGCATCATACACAAGGCAAACACACACATATATGTGTGTGTGTGTGTGTGTGTGTGTGCTTGTGTGTGTGGAGACTTAAGACTTTAAGACTTTCCTAATCTATTAATCTCTCAGTGACAAATACAAACAAATTAATGATAACATCACCAGCGTAAATAAAACTTTCAGAGCACAGTGAGTTGGCCAACCAAGATAAAAAGTAAAGAGAGAGAAACTAATTTTTTGTTATGAAATAATTACCATGAACTGCTACAAGTTAGCACATTACACAGCTTTATGCAGGACACATTTTAGAAAAATATGAAAATCTGAAGTTGTTAAAGAGGAGTGGAAACTTGAACAGAGACATTAACTGGTTATTTTCAAAAAGAAATGTGGGTGAGGAAGATAGCTGAGGGGTAAACCTTTGCCTAGCAAGAGAAGGCCCAAGACAGGAGAAATGACAACAACAACATAAACAACAACAACAACCCCCCAGCAAAACAGCCTTTAAGAATGAGATATAGTTACAGTTAACACCAATCTATTAAGTCCTGGCCAATAAGATAAATTCCAAGCTAAATAAAGAAAGCAATGAGAAGCAAGTGTGAAAGCAAAGCAAAAGTCTACAGTGTTTCTTCTTTGTGACAAGTAGAAGCTAAGATGCTCCCATTACTAATGGTTATGGTTTGAATATAATTGTGTCCCTGAGGGTTCATGTGTTGGAAGTCCGGTGGCCGGGATGGTGTTACTGAGAGATGCTGAGGAAGCTTTAAGGAGTGGGGTCTACTGGGAGGTTGCTAAATCACTGAGGGTGCTGGCTTGGGAAAGAATTAATGTAGCTTTATGGGACCTTGGTTAGTTCTCAAGAGAGGGTTGTTTTAAAGATCAAAACTGGCTGCCGCCTAATCTCGCTGGCTTCCTTTTGACAGGGTGATCTCTCCTGCTTGAACATGCTTGTGGTATCATTTGCCTGTGGTGTAGCCAAAATGGCCTTCACCAGAGCTAGCGAGATGTTGGTGCCATGCTCTTGTACCTGCCGCTGTGAACTAGATAAACCACTTTTCTTTTATACTTTATACTTAGCTCTGGGTACTCTGTAAAGGCAATAGAAAATGGGCTTACATAGTAACAGATATCAATAATCTCCTACATAAATGAGTATGTAAGAGAAATGTAAAATTCTACTAAAAAATTTTAAAACAAGGCCCAGAGGGACATGCCATGTTCTACTATGCAGAAATGGAAAGGAAATACATTATCATAAATGTAACTACAAGAAGAAGTTTTAAACACACTGATTAAACAGAAGTAAATTTATGTAAACCTTGTATAAAGCACACAAAAATAATAATGCTTTTAGGGTATATATGTGTATTTGTTTGTGTGCACACATGGACACTGCTTCTTTATTATCTATTTATCTGTCTATTTCATTTTAAAATACAACATTAAAGACCTAGGGAGGCTTATTACTAACTTCACAAGTGCCTTAAATGGTAACGTAGGCTGGTCTTGAAAGGCTTAATGTGTAACTACATATATTAGTTTACCTAGGGTTAAAGAGATGATGTTTGCACAGTTAGAATGATAATACAGCTCCTCCAGATGCATTTGCAGTGTAATATCATACCTCCACTTGAGTTTATTAATGCAGTATCACTTGATGGCTAATGGACACTGGGCACGCCAAGGCTCAGTCTTGTGTTTGAGATGAGGTACTACTCAGTAATTTGATTATGAGTGTTGGGACTCAGCCATGCCAAGGAATCTGATTTCGTTTCTGAGGTGGACAGTAGTAAAGCAGTAGATAAACTCAAATGCAAGTTTTGTTTTGAAAGTCAGCATTTCAGTGAGATACTGGAGTCACAGTGCAGCAACCATTTGTCTGTATCAATTCCTTGATAACCATTTGTGGAGTCTATATGGAATCAAATCTTCCTTTGTTCCTTAAATAGATCTTTGCTTTCCTAGAGGCTTACATGCTGTTCTTCATACTGATGTCTGTCAACACTGATTCTATAGGAAAACACACATACACAGCACCAGCATATAAACACACACACATAAATAAGTAAACAGACAAAAAATTATAAAAATAAAGACATGTCAATCATGAAGAAATTGTCTGAGCTTGTACCTGCCTCTGAACTTTGAAGACCATAAGAGTTAGTGTCTGGGACACACTAACAATTCCCTGCCTTCTAGAGTAAGATGTGCATTTTTGCTTACAGTATGCTTACCTGTCAGGGATGATATATCTAGCAACAGAAAGGGCATGGGCAGGAGCATTCCTACTCCAAATGTCGTCTTCCTAGGGACCATGGTTTACAACCTCACAATTTGGGGGAACAGATTTTGATGATGGTGATACAGTTTACCTGCCATAATCCCTTATGGAGAGAGGCAGCTGTTTTGTTTTGCTGATTTCCCTTACTGATCTTTTGTCTATGTTCTATGGTCATTCAGCTTATTCTGCACTGTTCTTGTCTATCATCTTTATTATAGTTCTGATTCCTACTTTCATCTTAGCAGAACCTGAACTAAATACAGAACTAGTCATCAGAAGAGGGTGGCACAGGAAAAACCTCAACTCATTCCTGCTGTCCTCAGGGCAGATAGAATGAAAACAGGACACACGGGCCACTTTTTTAGAGGGGTTTGCAAACTATAATCTTTATTTTCTATGAAAATGTGAATTCAGTTGATGCCACGGAAAATTTTGGCAATTCTGAGCATCATTTCATATTGTGAGATTTTTCTCTGAAACATTGCCAGATTTTAAAGACAAAAGTAATTTTCCATTTCCTGCAGTGCAGCAGTACCTTCCTGTGCTAATATGCCCTCCCTATGTGACCTCTGTGGGACCAGACAGACTGGCTTTGGGCTTTTGTCATGTTTTCCCTAGGTCTCATCAACCCCCATCCACTGGTTTAAAAAATGTAGATCGTGGTGAAAATCTTTAGATGTGTAGGGACAAAGATGGAGCAGGGACAGAGAGAATGGTCAACCAATGGCTGGCCCAAATTGATACCCATCCCATGGGCAAGCACCAATCCCAAACACTATTAATGATACTCTGTTGTGCTGCTGACAGGAGCCTGCCTTCTGAGAGGCTCCATCCAGCAGCTAACTGGAACAGATACAGAGACTCACAGGCAAACATTGGAGCGAACTTGGGGAGCCTTGTGGAAGAGTTGAGGGAAGGACTGAGAAACCTGAAGATAGAGATTCCACAGGAAGATCAACAGAATCAACTAATCTGGACCCTTGAGGGCTCCCAGGGACTGAACCACCAACCAAATAGCAAGTATGGGCTGGACCAAGCTGCACATAAGTAGCAGATGTGCAGCTTGGTCTTCATGTGAGTCCCCCAACAACTGGAGTGGGGGCTGTCCCTGAATCTTTTGCCTACTTGTCCCCTAACTGAGCCCCCTTGTCTGACTTCAGTGGGAGAGGATGCGCCTAGTTTGGCAGTAACTTGATATGCCAGGATGGGGTGATACCCAGGGGATCTGCCCTTTCCCAGAGGAGAATGGGAGGGAGGAATATGAGGAGGAGCTGTGGGGGGGACTGATATTGGGATGTAAATTAATTAATTTATTAATAAATACAGTAATGAAAAAATGTGGCTCTTGGCCTAGTAGCACCAGAATCAACTGCTAGCTGTTTAAAATGTGTGTTCTTAATCCAGTAACCAAAGCTACTGTGTGAAGAGCTCAGAAGCTGGGGCCCAGTAGGCTCGCTTTAATATTTCAAGTCATTGTGATGTACACTAAAGCCAGGAAGCCACTGCCCTAAGCCAGTCACATCCTTACTAGCTGTCACTATGGATGGCTGAGCGAACTAGGAATTCTGGTACCTACCAGAGTGATTTCCTTTGTTTTATGTGCCCTGTTCCCTTTGGGAGTTGAGAGCAAGTTAACATCTTGAAGTTAGAAGATTCTTCAGGAGTAAATGGACATTTCATTGAAACAAATGCTGAAAGGCAGCAAGGATTTCTCTCTCTCTCTCTCTCTCTCTCTCTCTCTCTCTCTCTCTCTCTCTCTCTCTCCCCCTTCCTCCCTCCCTCCCTCTCTCCCTCCTCCCTCCTCTCTTGGACCTGCTTGTGCCTTGGAGAATAACAGGAAAAGCCCATCTCTACCTAGGCCAGATAAAGTAGCCAAGTAAAGTTGGCCCCTCCCTAGAGGCTGGTGGGTGATGGAGCAGCAGCATGCGACTGTAGATGAGTTTTTGAGGTCACTATCAGCAGAGACATGAAGGACTGATGCAGGAGGAGTCTGACAGTTCTTATGATGATCTCATAAAAATTATTCCCACATCTACATAGATTATCTGCACCTACCAAGGGGCCTCATTTCCACAAGTGTGTTCCTCGTAGTTTACTGACCTACATAATTCTCTTGACTGTCCAGCTTTCCTGTATCTCACGGTACAGAAACCTTGCCCTATGACAAAATCTATAAAATCGATGAAACTTGAATGATAGAAAATATCATTTCACAGGTAAAAAAATAATAATACATTTTATCAGTATAAATTCTTTCTTCATTTTTCCTACAGAATTACAAACCATGCATGAGTAGCTTTGGAAAGATTTTGAGAAAATACAAATTTCGTCTTAACTATTAGGCTTCCCTGGCTCTCCTCCACTACCTTTAACACCATGTTTAAAATTTTAGAAGGAAATATATTATTTTTATTTGTTTAGTTTGTTGAGACACGCTCTCACTATGTAGCTCAGGCTAGCCTTGCTCCTCCTGCCTCAGCCTCCCAAATGCTGAGGCTACAAGGTGCCTCTCCTATTTCTTTAAAAATGCCTTCACATGGGGCTGGAGAGCATCTTCACTGCTCTGTGTTCTACCTTCTCATTCTTTTTAGGATTCTAGTAGAGCATTCTTATAGACATCGGCAGGCTTCATATATGGACTACCAAGATTCAGATCAGCATGCACTCATGGAATGTATATATTCAATAAGAAGGATTTGCCATTCTAAGCCAAATCACAGAGAATAACCTGCATTGCTAAAATCCTTTCCCAGGAGGAACTCCTGAAGATGGTGGTTGTTTGGCTAGAAACAGTCCTGTTCACAACTTGTGGTCTTCTCAAATACTTTTTTCTCTCAAATATTTTTATAAGACAAGATTGGTAATAACGAATTCAACATTCTTTACAAAACTCAAAGTAATTGCATCGACTTACAACTTTTGTGTGCCCTGGCCAGATGTTCCCTTGTATTTCTACATGAAGCAAAACTTGTATATCTGAAATTCTTCAGGGCAAGTGCACTGGGGGCCCTAGTAGAGAGAGCTGTGTTAACTTCAGCAAGTTCTGCAGTTCCCTGGAACCCAGTTTCTTTATCTGTGAATGAAGGTGTTGGGAGGTCTAATATTTAACCATGCTCTATAATCTTGGTAGTGCAGGTATGCATATTTGACGTAGTTAAGGCTCTATTATTTATCTGCTCATTTACCCACCTCATATGTCCAGCTGTGTTTCTTTGCCCAGGTCAGCAATAGATGTTACTGGATAACCATGTGTCCAGCGCCGTGTCCTGGTGTTGGTGTCCTGATGCAGCACACTGACTTCACCTGAGTCCCCTCCTCTCAGTAGTGCCCTTGGGAACAAGCGATACTCAAGGTGCTGAAGGTTGAGGCTGGATATCATCCTGAAATCAAATAGACGCATGGAAATAGCCTACTTCCACTGGCAAACCAATCCATCTCCAGAATTTTTAAACTAAAATTTAAAATCTGTTTTTCTTCCATTCCAATTAGAAGTACTGACACCCAGTATGCAGGAAGAAACAGGAGGACAAAATAGGGGGAAAGAAGCAAATAACGAATGACAGTTTTCACAAGACTCACTTTCAGTGGCACTGATTTTGTGTCATATGTTCTGTCAGGTATTTTAGCTGTGTGTTATTCTTTATCTTAACTCGGCAAAGCATGCGTTCTTCTCACTTCACAGATAAGACACGGGCTGTAGATTAATTTGGTGAATTGCCAGAGCTCACACATCTGGTAAATATCAGAACCCATTACAAGTCTGGCCACTCAGACTGCATCTCTCACTACATCACCTGACCCTCACACTTTAGAGTAATAAACATTTACTAGTAAAGTGCCGAAACAGAGTGGCCTAGACTGTTGAGTAAGAAGAACCCTATTGCATATAAATATGGCTCTTCTTTTGGTATACCTAGATGGATCCCACATGGTTGCCAAAGATTGCTTGGCAGTCTCTAGTTTCAACTCTTCTCTCCAGCTTATGTTTCTTGCTGGCATAATTGTAGGATCTAGGAATAGAATCTCCTCAGTTGGGCGAATTTAAGCTGTTCCTGAGTGATGGCGCCACTTAACACTGCACCAGCACCTCTTCATTTGCTGATAGTTATTTTCTTGAAGTTATGAGGACAAAATAGTCTTAGGGACTTTTGTACCTTCAAAATTTTTGAGTCAGAGACAAATATTACAGCTGTTTAGAGCACTCGGTTGACTCTGTTGCAGGTCCTGGGTGGTTATTGTTTCTGTTCAATACCTCAGTTGGACTGTGAATGGGGTTTACACAGACAAGAATAAATTCTCATCAAAGAGATAAAGGCCCCAGGTTTCCAGATTCAGAATCAGCTAGGAATTTAGCTAATAGGTGAAAGGAAAGATTTAAAGCTATCAGTGGCCAAGAGCTTGTCAACCATCCAGAAGAACATGAGCAGAGGGAGAATGAGACAAGCAGAGAGTGGGTAATGAGGACAGGGTCAGGAAAACCTGGTGAAAAGACATTTCTAAGGCTAAGAACACAGGTAGGAGTGTGTAAACTGGCAACCTACAAAATTATCACAAAGGTCAGGAGGAGTTCTTTTGAGAGACAGGGTGTAGTGGGTTGGCCTAATGTTGCTTGTATTCTAATGCTAATTTAGGTTCCCCAAAACTGCCCCAAAGAGGAGAGAGTTACCACATAAGACACTGAGGAACCCTGCCCCCAGTTAATTCTGATTGGTAAATAAAGATGCCAGCAGCCATAGCTGGAGAGAAGAGACATGGGCGGGGTTTAGGTTTCCCTAGCTTGGGACCAGAAGGAAGAGGGAGGAGGAGGAGGAGGAGGAGAGAGAGAAGCTACAATGGGCTAAGGGCCCACGTTAATTTTGATTGATGAATAAAGATGTGATGGCCAATAGCTGGGCAGAAGAGACATAGGTGGGATTTAGGTTTTGCGGGCTAGGGAAGAAGAAGAATGAGTTGGAGGAGGAGTGGAGAGAGAATTGGCTATGGGTTGTAAGAGTCCGGAGAAGGTGGCCCTGATGGCTGCCCAATCGAACCTAAGAGCAGCCCAGATGAAACTAATAATTCAGGTTTATCAGTAGCAAAATAGATTCTAACAGCATGGATTCTAACAGCCCAGTTCTTGTACTGATTAAGGCTTATAGTAAATATAAAGGCTGTGAGTGTGTTTTTTATCCAGGAACTCAATTACCAAAGGCAGGGTAGAAACCCTGGGCCAAGATTTAAATAGTTTTTTTTAACAACATCCAGTATCCTCTCAGAGGTTGGCCAAGAGATGCCCTAGAAATGGCATCAGGATAAGACTGGAAGGACGGTGAGCAGAAGCATCAAGATGTGGGTGAACAGACATTTGTGAAAGCCTTTGGCTTCTAAATGATTCCCGTCTCCACCCCATGTTCTTTTCTCTTCTGTCATCTGTGATCCCTCTCTCATTCTTTTGAATACTCTGAGTAGAACTTGTAAGTATGTGTCTCGTGTGGGTTCCATTCATCAAGCTTTGGGGCCTATTGGTTTCATCTGCCAACTCTCACAGGTGGTTGTTTGTTTTGTGGAATGAGTTTCAATTTTGAGTACTGTCTTCTCAGGAGAAGAGAATTTCTGTGGAGAAGGAGCACACAATGCTTTTCTCTTGCCTCAACTTGAGTAAAAGAATTGGCTCCTTTTCCAGACTGATTTCCCAGCTCCAAGTCTCTCCACACAGGCAATGTGAGTTCAGACTTGTCATCTGTGCATGGTGCAGATGTGGGTTTTTGATTTCCTGCGGGTCACATTTTCTCATTCAGGATTCCTTGTTGTTTCCCTGAGGTGATGGGCAGAATTCCTAGTCTCCATTTCAAAGTCAGTAAAACCTTTCTACTCCTAGATTTATCTAAATAGCTCACTCCAGTCTTTCCTTTCAGGATCTGGACTCCACTTCCAAGGGAGGGAGGATTTCAAACTACACTTCAGGTTTTAAGGCCTGAATCTGGAAGCAACAAGATTATGAGCTGGTAGCCGGCTTTAAACAGTCTGCTTTAATTATCTCTCTCCTAAATTCTGATGCTACAGGGGCTTTTTCTTGATTTCATGCTCAGCTTATATACTTAAATTTTAATCATATGTTATTCTGTGTTTACAGCAAAATAGTTTAGGGCTTGCTGATATAACTTCATAATTTATTATGGTGAATATGAACATCTTATTTTTAAAGAGTACTCATGAAAAATCATTTATAGTAATACTTATGATTTCTAAACACTTAGAGAGACCAAAAGGGGGTCAAAGGGGAGGGGAGAAGGTATATGACAGAGCTGCCATCAAGGAGGTGTACAGGTCATATTAGGAATCTAAGTTTGTCTTTAGAGAAATGGACCTCTATTGAAGTATTTTAAAGATAAATTCCATTTTAAAAACATATACTGATTTGCATTTCCCTGATGACTAAGGTCTTTAAACATTTAAGTGCTTCTCTGCCATTCAAGATTCCTCTGCTGAGAATTCCTGTTTAACTGTGTATCCCATTTTTAAATTGGGTTATTTGGGTTGTTGGTGCTTAACTCTTGAGTTCTTTATAATTTTTGGATATTAGCCTTCTGTCAGATGTAGAGTTGGTGAAGATACTTTCCCAATCTGTAGGCTGCTGTTTTGTCCTATTGACAGTCTCCTTTGCTTTACAGAAGCTTTTCAGTTTTAATGAGGTCCCATTTGTCAACTGTTGATCTTAGAGCCTGAGCCATGGGTGTTAAGATGTATCTTGGGAAGCACATGGGGTAGACATGGGAGGAAGTGAGCAGCAGTGAGGGAGGGTGTGTCACTAGCTTGAAACACAGTGGGAGTGGGTAAAAACAGATTTAAGAGAGATTTAATGACCCCTGCCTCCAAATAAACTTGGGAAATGGGTAGCAATGAGTCAATGTTTGTACTTATATTTGGCAGGCTTGTCTGAGAAGTTGATAAGACAATTTAGCAAGAGAAAATAGGACAGAGGGTGAAAATGTAATAATAAATGTCTTGCATTCAGTTTGGAACACTTTGAGCTTAGGGCTCCAGGGAGGGAGGCACCCAAGTGGAGCCATCAAGATAGCAGGATGTTGTTTGGGTTAGGGCCTCAGAGCTGTAAACTACAAGAAAACAGAGCTTTCCAATGAAGTTAGAATAGAAAAGAGAGGAACTGGAGCTCACTTTGAAGAATTCCATCAATTAATGGCTGGAGAGAAGGAAAACAGAGCCAAGGGAATTACAAGAAAAGAACAGATAGAGACAAGGTTGGATCAAGTTGATTCCCTCCCCCACCCACCAAGTGGGGATTCCCCTGAGGGTCAGATGTAGAGTTGGTGGGACACCAAACACAAAGACCAAAGTTGTGGTAGAAAGGAAAGATTATATATTGACAGAGAATACATGTAGAATAGCAAGTAGTAGTAATATTTCCAGAAAATACAGGTAGAGTAGGGAGAATTGACCTTGGATGGGGAGACAACACTCTGATGAGATCCGAGGAAGAAAGGAGGGGAAGATGCAGATGGGATTTAGAGTTAAGTTGCCTTTCTTTCCCCTGCTTCCCTCACAACTGTTTGCTGGGTGACTTCAAGATCAGATGTGGAGGTGACAGCCTTGCATTGATTATGACATACATGCATGTGGGTGCTGTGGAAGTGCCCATGGAGGCCAGAATAGGGATTAGGTGCCGAGTAGTTTGAGTTCTAAGTGGCTGTGAGCTCTCAGATGTTGGTATTGGGAGCTGAACTCAGGTCTTCTGTAAGAGCAAACACTGCTGAGCACTCTCCCGCCCCCTCTAACTGACTTTTAGCTGAGTTTCTATCACAGTTGACTCAGTTGTTAGTCCACTTGGCTCCTATAGGAAAGTATATTGGATCAGGTAGCTTATCAACAACAGAAATTTATTTCTGTAGTTACGGGGTCTGGGATTAAAACTCTGGTGTCAGTGTAGTTTTGTTGTAATGAGTGACTTCCTCCAGGCCACAGACTGTCTTTTTTCATTGGTTTCTCACGTATTAGTAAGCGACATGCAGCTCTCTGAGATCTGTTTCATAAGAAGGCCATTCAAACCAATGGTTCCATCTCACATACCATCTCGATGGGAAGTAAGACTTCAGCATATGCATTTGGGAAGTGGAGATATAAATATGTATTTATTGCACTCATCCAGTATTATTTCCAGTTTCTGGGATTTGTAGTAGCTATTTTTAGTGTTTTTCACGGTTTATTTACCTGGTCATTTATTTTCTCAGCTTACTTTTGTCTATTATTTCTTAAAACATCAGGAGCTACACTCATATTTCTGATAATCATTTGCTTCCCACTTAAAGCCATCTATAAAATGCCTTTCCATACCTCTCCTAAATATCTTCACAAGGTCTTGAAGAAATAATTCACATGCATTGTTTAGATAAAATACTAACAAGGAATCAGCCAGCCATGAATAAATTATGAGCATCGACAGAAGGCAAGGCAATGATTGTAATTCAGCTCAGTAGATTTCACTGGCAGGAAACATCCTACAATATTAAACCCTTCGATTGCTGAAAAACACAGTTCAGAGTAAAATAATGCTTCATATGCAGGCAGAAGCACAGGGACAGAATCCTAGAATTCCACTCTCCCTGAACCTTTTAAACAAAATTCCAGCCAATGGAAAGAGGGAAGGATTTGTTGGTCAGGCCTGGGTTTGAATCACAGTCTTAGTGTGACTGAGGCCAAGGATTTAACTTGTCTTTCAAATGGTTGTAAGCAGCCTGACAAGTTGGCTGAAGAGATGAGAAATAGCATACAAAACTATTCTTCCAGGCATGGAGGAATCACACACACTCCTTTTTGTTAGTTTGTGGAGCAAGTGGACCATGCCACCAGACAGAAGAACTGATCAGGTTGAGCAGACCCCCGTATCCCTGGGGATCTCCGAAGTGAGAACAGTAGGCATGAGGCCAGCTCCCTGACAAACTACCTGACCTGGAATATGTAACCAGGATATCCCACCGAAAGGACCATGACAATAGGTCACATAGCAATAAAAACCCAGAGTTCTCCATGCTAATGAGGTATCTAGATAGGCCCCTAGTGTTCAGCCAATGAGCTTCCCTTCCTAGGCATTTCTTCCCACAAAAGGTATTGAATCCCTGGTTCACCCTGAGTAAGGTGTATGTATTCACATTTGCCATCAAATAAAAACAGTTTGTACAAGTAAGGACTGCCTCCTTCATCAAGAACTTGGAGCTCACTCTGCAGCCAGGCCTTCTGAATGGCTTCTTAAGTGGTAGGAATCATAGGGTGACTTACCCTTCCTTGTTAAAATCACAGAGTTTAATCATATCTATGTACATATGATCACATGCATGTGTGTGCACACACATACACACACAGACATGCACACACACACACACAAAATAATCATGAGATGTTGTTGCTGAAAGCAATCACAAGCATATTTTGGTGAAAATCTAGATTCTTTAGAAATTTGAATTGTAATTTATAAAATCAGGTGAGTTTTTGTAATCACTAATGTAAATTATGGCTTCTTTTGTTCTCAAAATAGTTTTATTTGGGCATTTATGTATGGTTTTCTCCCCCACCCCCAAATAAAAAGGAGAAATTCTACTTTGCTAAAAAATGATGAAAACGTTCATACTTTGGAGAATAATTCATTCGTAATACACTTCAGTACAAACTGAACACATTCCTTAGACTTATCAGCACACCCTCACGATGTCAAGATTGTCGTGAGTTGGTACACTCTCTGAAGCATGATCATATAAAAACTGTGAAACTGAAATTGAGGCAGCAATTTTCTTACACTTTAAAAAATAAACATGGAATGAATTTCTGTTTCTCTCTTTGAGGGCACCCTGTTGTCCCATATAGATGGCTTTGAAAGAGTCTGTTTGAAGTCAATATATTATTGACCTTTCACAGGTATTTCCTGTGCTTGTAACTATTAAGCAGAATGTTGATTGACGACAGGTAGCGAGGTTCACTACTTGTGTGAGTGTCCCTTTCATGACTACAGTAGCCATGTTAAAATAGCATAGCCTTTCTATAAATGTTTCACTTTAATGCAGGATCACTCTCTGTTGTTGCCATTACCTCCTATGTGTTAGGCATTGTGCTAGGTGCTAGGAGTATATCTATAATGAGTTAGAGTCTAACCCTTTAGGAGTCTATAGAGTAGAATGTGCTTATAAAAGAGAAGGTACAGACAATTACATTATAGTATGGTAAGTACTCCAAGAAGAGAAGCACTAACAGGAGGGAAGAATAGGGAGGGGCGCTGTAGAACTCACATGGAAGAGCTCTTCAGCTCACACACTTCCACTCCACATCACAGCCATGTCTGTGCTGTTACCTCCAACCCCAGCCACAAATGACTGGACAAGGGATCCACTCTGAACCCAGGTTAGAGCTCTGAGAAATGTGATCAGTTGGCTGTGCAGGTTGAATGAGTGTCTGTAGGAACAATTTTGATGCTGAGGTCCTGTTCCCCAGTTGGTTCTTGATCTGTCAGTAAAGAAAGCCAAGGGTCAATTGCTGGGCAGAAGAGACAGGTGGGACTTCCGGGTTCCTGGAGGCAAGCAGAGAGACGTAAGGGAAGAGAGATAGAGTTCATGAGGCATCTGATGAAGAAAAATTGACCAGCCATGTGAGATCTCATAATGGAGAGGCCACACAGGCTGCTCCTATAGGTGGGTAGTCAGGGGCATTTAACAGGGGCTAGATGGGACTGAGCCCCTAAACGTTAGGGCAGGTGGGAGAGGTGGAGATAAGAAATTGATAAGGGCACACTTTTCTAGCGAAAGATAGTTGTACCCAGCAATTGTGCTAAGAAGGCAAGTTGAAAATGAACAATTGTATGTGTGTCTTATATCCAAAGATTCAAGGGAAGCCGGTGGGGGCTGGTAGTACAGTCACTTGGGGTAGTGCAAAACTACACACAACAAGTGTCCTTATGAGAAGTCAGCACTGATAGGGTTGAGTCTTTCTATATAATGAGAGAAAAGAAGGCAGGTCTGTAGAAGTCTACCAGTGCCTGGGACACAGCCCACTGCAGCAACTTCTGCTTACACTGTGACTCAAGAAGGGGCCTGACAAAGTGAGGCTGGCTGCAGCCAGGAGGCTTCTGCTCCGCACTCATGAGGCATGGATGCTGACTTGAAGGTTTTCTACTTTGTTTTAAACAACTTGAAAGAAAGTCCTTTACCACCAGAGCCAAAACTTGAGCTTATAGTCATGTAGGAAATGGCAGCAGTCACCGCTGATGCTTCCGGTGAGAGTTGGGAAGGATAGGCAGATATGCTTAGGAGAAGGAGACTAGAAGGGTGGGGTCAAAACCACCACTGCACTCACTTCTGCTAAGGTCTACTGTGACAGGTGGAGAAATGGATCAGCAGTTAAAACGTTGGCTGCTCTTCCAGGTGACCCAACTTCTATTCCCAGCACCCACGCAGCAGCTATCAGCCATATAATTCCTATCTCAGGGGATCTAATGACCCTTCCTGGCCTCTGCAGTCAACAGGCACACAAATGGTACACAGACATATATGGATGTAAAATGTCTATACATATAAAAAATAAAAATAAAAAATACTTTAAGAGAACTACTATGGTCCAAGTAGTGTCCTAAAGGGTGCCATATGCATCAGGCCAAAGGACTGGAAGTTGCCCTTTATATTTTAGAAATTAATTTCCTTGACTCCTGATGAAACAGAACCATTGTGAGATTTTAAGTAATGGATGGAGTTCTGGGAAAGGATTTGGGGGTAAAATGAATCATTTTGGAGTAGCCCTAAACTGAACCATCATTTTAAAGACCCTAAGACTTAGGAACTAAACCTCTGTCTTAATACAAGATTGCAAGAAGCCTATGGGCTCCTGGGAATACTGTCAGGCTTGCTGGATGCCTCTCTTTCAGCACTACAGACACAAACATTTCTAACTTATGTTGTATGTTTGGACTCTGTATTTTAAAAGCCAAAATAGAACTTTTAAATTAGAACCATCATACAATCCATATCCAATTGCATAAATCATTGTCTTAGGGTTTTTATCACTACAAAGATACACCATGACCAAGGTAACTCTTATAATGGCAAACATTTAATTGGGGCTGCCCTACAGTATCAGAGGTTCAGTCCATTATCATCATGGTGGGAAGCATGGCAGTGTGAAGGCAGACTTGATGCTGAAGAAGCCAAGAGTTCTACATCTTGATCTGCAGGTAGCAAATCTCTTCCACAGGCAGCCAGCAGGAGGGTCTCCTCTGTACTGGGCAGAGCTTGAGCATAGGGCCTCAAAGCCCACCCCTATAGTGCCATACTTTCTCCAGGAAGGCCACATCTACTTCAACAAGGCCATACCTTCTAATAGTGCTACTTCCTGTGAGGCACACATATTCAAACCATCATAACAACCATTTCTGTTTCTGGCTTCGTTTCATATATGTAGACTATGGGGAGTTATAAAGGCATCAACAAGACTGCAGAATTAGAGATTTCTCAGGGATGATCTAATGTTTTCTCAAAGGTCTCAGAGGGGGTGAATACATCTTAGAAGAAAAAAATCTCAAGTTAGAATTGGGCTTTGTGGCTTTAAAAAGCATTTCTTAAATGGAGAAGAAATATACTCATCATAGTTCTCCAAAGCTACAAAGAGTGAGTAAATAAACACGATCAGAGAACAAGAGAAGAAGACAGCCTTCATGGGTTTCCCACGTTCATTGAAGAAAATATGGGAACAGAGAGTGTTGTTAGAGTCAGTCAAGCTAAAGAAATCACAGGTCTGTTTACTGACCAAACACAGAAGGCTCCAGATTTGGGATTCTGTGACTACAGTGACCCCTGCTGGAGCTCATGTTATTTTCAACTCTAGAAGTTAAATGAGGGCTAGTATAAATTATGACCAAGTCTTCCTAAAACCTCATATTTGATTAATTTTTCCAGAATGTCATTTCCATGCATTTCCATCACAGTCAGTGCTCCCAGACACACTCTCAGAGAACATTTGAATTTGAAAGTTGGAATTAGG
>CM052709.1:40914458-40969427 GCA_028551405.1 Uromys caudimaculatus | reverse complement strand
CTACAGTGACCCCTGCTGGAGCTCATGTTATTTTCAACTCTAGAAGTTAAATGAGGGCTAGTATAAATTATGACCAAGTCTTCCTAAAACCTCATATTTGATTAATTTTTCCAGAATGTCATTTCCATGCATTTCCATCACAGTCAGTGCTCCCAGACACACTCTCAGAGAACATTTGAATTTGAAAGTTGGAATTAGGTTCAGAGAGCATTTACTATGTCTCATTTCATAAACAGGTTCTACAACTTGCTTTAGATCACAGAGCCACACGCACTTGCTAGACAATAAAAACCCCTGCTCAATCCTTGTGGGTGTTTAATCCAAGCAGAATTTCTGTCTCTACAAAATAGCTGTAGCACAAGACTGTAGAGGCCAAGCAAAATCTCTGGAATTTACAAGTGGCTTTAAAACACTCCTGTGACCTGGCTGACCACTATTAGCATGACACTTCAGTTTCCCATGCAGAGTTTCACCACGCTCAGTTAGGTACTCCTACACCTTACTGGTGATAATGCACTACCAACAAAAATGCTTAAGAGGAAATGACGTGTCCAGCCGTCCAGCTCCTATCCCTAAGGCCTCCGACCTGTTTGCCTCTGTGGTCTGCTGTGTAGCATTGCTCAGGGGTCAGCCCACCCACCAGAGAGATCTCCAGTATCCTTCAAATAAGCAACATTCTCCTTCTCTACTCCACACACCTGAGTTCCCCACGCATGTCGTAGGCAGGGGTTTGAGTGTTTCTCCATTCTGTCACAGTGCCACCGGTGAAGATTTGCCATTGCACTTTTTACATCATTAAAATTGGGATTACAATGCCAGTTGTTTTTGCTTTGTATTATGGCAGTAAGGACTTCCGTACCACTTTTCCTAAGTATGCAAATATGTGCCTAGCTTCTGTGTGTGTGTGTGTGTGTGTGTGTGTGTGTGTTGTTCAAGGAACACAGAAGTAAATAGTTTTTTTTTGTAATTCTTATGTTTTATAGAAAAGGTGATGTTTTTGTCTTTCAGAAAGCAGAAAAGGCTTAGTAAAGACGATCTGATAGACGCCTGTCATGTTTAGACTAGAAAGGTTACAAAGACTACCCTGGTTTTATTATCAAAGTCAGTTCTGTCAAGGCCAACACCTGAGGCTGCCACTGAGGAAGGCAGCAAGCCCGAGGGTGCATGGCTTTGCCTGACTGCTCATTTGACCTGGCAGACAGATTGTCATAAGTAGAGGTCTGCATTAATTCATGGGCAATGATTTAGTTGGCAAATGTGAAGAACTTAAAGGCACTTTGGGAAACCGAATAAAGGAGGTCCAAAGATGAGTTTTAGGATGGACATCTAAGAGTAGGCATAGTCGGTCGATTTTTGTCTCAGATGAACACTGCTACTAGGCATCAACTGAGAATGAGACTTTCAGTAATCAAGTAGGCTGTTCAATATGGCCAACCCTTCCGATGCAGTTAGCTAGTCTAATGAACTACTCTGTGCTTGTACAATTGGTTCATGAGCATATATGGGTTGTGTTTGTTACATATGGCTTTAGAAAACACATCACCAAGGCTGATGTGGCAGCTACTGCTGGTGAGTACCCATCTTCACTAACAACAGAGGCCAACTTGATGTCCCTATGTGATGGTGACATCACTCCCAGGCCTTGCCTGGTACCCAGTGACAGATGGATTGCACTAGAATTGTATCCCCAGTGTAAGAAAAATGATGAAAGAACTTGTCTTTTTTCCCTGTAATATTTCTTCTTGCACTGCTACCCATGCAGTGACAGCCTGCTCTAAGGACCATGGGACCTCCTAAATAATGCTTCTGACTAAGGGACATCACTTAAAGATCCAAAGGGACCATCCCATTACTAGAGAAAGATGCAATGGTGAAGTCTGGCAGTGGTGGCGCACGCCTTTAATCCCAGCACTTGGGAGGCAGAGGCAGGTGGATTTCTGAGTTCGAGGCCAGCCTCGTCTACAGAGTGAGTTCTAGGACAGCCAGGGCTACACAGAGAAACCCTGTCTCAAAAACAACCCCCCCCCCCCAATGCAATGGCGATTGAGTGGTGGAATGAGTTATCTGTCATTTACTTATGCTGTCACATGAGACCATGAAGCTGCCCCACAATTATAATAGACTTGCTTGTACAATTGGTGCATGAATATATATGGGTCTTGGGAAAGCATGCCACCCACTAATATATCATGTTTTTTTTCATAGCCAGAATACTTAGCTAAGAACCAAAATGTAGGAGTTGTTGAGTTCTTTTATTTTAGTCTTATTGTTTTATCCACAAGCTCGTGTTTCCAATTCCATGATGCAGTGCTCTTGTATCCAAGTGAAGAATAATTCTTCTGAGAAA
This sequence comes from Uromys caudimaculatus, assembly GCA_028551405.1. NCBI lineage: Eukaryota > Metazoa > Chordata > Mammalia > Rodentia > Muridae > Uromys > Uromys caudimaculatus. The sequence goes on along the minus strand of CM052709.1, from coordinate 40,967,080 downwards.
CACCAGAAAAATTCTAGGCTGTCCCTTTACCATGTACTCTCCATGCAACTAAAACCAACAATCACCAATTGATTCTGGTTAAAAAGTAAGAAAAGGGTTGGTACTAGACTGCAGAAGGAGGGAAGGAGACTATGTCTAGAAGCCAAGGGGTTCCATTGGATCCTGTCAGCATTCCCATATCCACTGTAAGAGTTATTGGAAGACTGGAGTCAGCCAAGCAGCGTAGAGGTGACTGAGAGTTGAGCTGGGTCCACAGCCCAACTAAAGCACGAGCCAGGGACAGCTGTCAGGAGAGTACCCATCAGTGCTTAGGAGAATGTTGGCAGGAGTCGGAGGCAGAAAATGGACTTTGCATCAGGTTTATTAGGAAAATAAGAAATTGTTCTCTTGAAGCTTTTTCAAGGCATTATTTATATAGTGACCCCAATAAGAGGTCAAGTTGCAGTCACTCCATATGTGAAAAAGCAGAATGTCTTTTCAGGAACACTGATTATTTCTTTCATAATATTTTATGCAATGTCAAGGACACTCAGCAAGAAAGTGCCAAAGGTAGAACTCAATGTTCAGTGCTCTTTACAGCTTCAATATTTAGAAAATTACCATCACTTTTTTTTGAGGCAGGATCTTCCTGTGTAGTCTAGGCTGATGTATAACTGTGTATAGCAGATTAGACTTGAACTTGTGACAATCCTGTCTCTGCCTCGAGAGTGCTAGAAAACAGCTGCATACTACCTACCTAGCTAGAAGTTAAAACCACTTACATTTTTTTTACATTTATTAATTACATTATTTTATGTGTGGATGTTTTGCCTGCACGTACTTCTGTGTACTACATGTGTGTCTGGTGTCCACAGAGGCCAGAAGAGGGTGTTGGATGCCTGGAGCTGGAGTTGTGGTTGATGGTTGTGTGTCACCATATGGGTGCTGGGAATTGAACCCAGGTCCTCCAAAAGAGGAACAAGTGCTCTTAACCTCTGAGTCAACTCTCCAGTGCCCTAGAGCCATTTTAAAAATAGTTCACAAGTGACAATTCCAGTTAATTATCAAAATAAGCAAAGATATCCCTCCTACCAAATTTAACTTTTGAGAGCAGTGCTCTCAAAACAGCACATTCAAGTCACCTAACAGCTCTAAGATCACTTTAGTTCTCCTGGACAATTAATTGTGTTAGGCTCTCTGAAGGCAAACCTCTTCTTAAAATTTCCCATTTTGTTTTAATGCACACCCATGGTTGGTGTGATATATTTTTAAAAATGTGCATCAGAGTGCAGCCCCTGGGCCTGAAGTCAGGCTCAGTAGCTCACTGCCTGGGTGAGTCTTTAAGGAAGATCCTTTGCTTGAAGAGAGTAGATTGTACATGTTCTCACAACATACATAGTTGTGTGATGTAAAGCATATGTCATCTTCCATGATTTTGCTATTATAAAATGTATAATATTTTCAAACCTTATATTGTCTACCATATATATTTTAACATATATTTATACATAGTAGAGATAAATTTATATATATATATATATATATAATTTAATTACAAGATACAATATGGGTTTACATATAAATATAAATTCTGGATACAATCTTAACTTGTTAATTAAAGAACAAATTCAGGCAAGACAATATAAAGGAATGTCTTTTATTGTGTCTGGCATATGATATAAAAATAATAATGATACAGACTGCATTAGTAGAGAGAGAATGGGCCTAGGGACTCATGAGGTCTGACTTTCAATCTTAATCAATTTTTTTCAGCCTTTTGCAAATTAAATGTTCTGTGGTTTTGTTTCTTAGTATAATGGTTAGAGTAATTCTCATCTCTGACTTATGAGCATTAAACAAAAAAAATTTTTGTTTGCACTGAACTTGGCTCATTTCTTTATTGTTTGGGCCAGCAAAAAATGCTATGAAAACAGCCATGGAGTATTCCTTGAATGTGTAAACATGCTATGGTAGGTATAGAATGTATAGGCTCTGTGCTCATAATAATACATTTTATAGTAGTGTAAATACCACACATAATTATACATTTTATAGTAGTGTCTATACTTGTCTATATTCTACTGTATTAGAGTGAATTGCATTTGAGTGTCACAATTTTATGGGTGAGCAGATTCAGAGGGCAGTTGTATTCATTAGGTCAGTGAGCTGAAGACAGATACAGCATCAGGTACCTTCCACCCCTGCTGTGAGGGAGAGTTACTGCCTGGACCTGACTCCAAGTGTAGACCAGGGTAGCCCAGAGCACAGGAATGAAAGTAGGCATTCTAGACATCTTGAAATCAGGTCTGGAAGAGCCATCGACTACCTGCTTCTCAGGGCGGTCAGGGTGGTAGTGGGGGGTTGCAATCAGGAGGGAATGCGTCAGCAGTGTTAAAACAAGCATGCCTGCTCCATCTGGAGAGCTAACGCTATAAATAGGAGCTCTGAACATGGCTCACACCAGGCCCTTGTATAATTATCCGTCTTCACAAGATGTGCCTGGCACATAGGACTGAAGAGCCTGGAGCTGTGCCTGATATACACAAGGTACTCAATAAGTGTTCCTTGAGCTGAACTGACTGGTGTCCTCTTCCAGGAATACTTCCTTGACTGGAACTAGATGTTAACATTTATTGGGTCTCACCAAGAGCCTGGCCCTGTATATAGCGATCACCTCATCCACTTGGCAAACTTCTGTCCATCCTTCAAGATCTAGCTCAAATGTCACCTGTTCTGCTAAACCTTCTTGACTGGCTCCAGCAAAGTGCCCCCTGTCTCTTCACTGACAGTTCTTTGCTCAACCTTCAGAAGAAGCCTTGCCACACTCAACTTGAGCATATCTGCTTACCAGTCTGTCTACCACACTGCAATGTGAGGTCATCATGTCTTTATTAATTTTTTTTGTTAGTGAGACTTAACTTGGAACCAGTGAAACTATTTTTAAATCACTCTTGTAATTTTGCTGAAAGGACAAGTCACATTTAATGCACTCACTCAGGGAACTTTATAGACATAAGGTGAACTAATATTTTTCTATAACCAAGGAAGGACAATTTTTATGTGACTGAGAAAAAAATGAATTCTCTGTATTCTCACATGTCAGCTTCATCTTCTAGTAGCTTCCAGGAGGTGCCTGACATGCACACACTAGTAGCATTGTGCAACCAAACTCATGTTCTCAGGATATCTATTTTACCAGCCAACCATGTGCTGGCAGGCCCAACAAGGCTGTAACAAAGCGAGCCATGAATAGGTTTCTACATAAATGCATATGCACTGGGTTCCTTTCCACTAGAGTTTCACCACCCCCAAACCCAACTAAATTCAGATAATTCAGATGCTGCTCTCCTTACAACAAGGTGCCATCTTAAGGAATCCACCATGAGTTAAAAATAGCATACATCAAAATTATATGTGACACATGCAGCCTACTGAACAGTCTGCCTTAGCAACAGAACCCCATGGGGAGTTGTTATTTACTTCTGTGACACTGTGACTAACCTGTGACTTGTTGCCACTGTTGCTGCCTAGCACCACAAGAACATCACACTGCACATTGCTAGCCTGTGCTAGAGTTGATCTTAAATGTGAACTCAAAACTTCATATACTAAGGGTTTGCTTACCAGCCTATGGTACAATCAGGAGGTGGGACATTAGGAACTCACTTCTCCAGCTATTACAGACATTCTGTGTTCCCTCCCTTCTCTTCCCCCCCCCCCCAGACCCTCCCCTGCCCTCTTGGCTACCATGAGGTGTAACTTCTTTTTAGAACTATATAGTTTTGTCCTGAAATTTGCCTTTCCATTTCCAAATTTCATTTACTACATTTATCATTTTATAATAGTACATATAAATTTGCCTGGAGAGATTGTGTTATTTCATCGATCCTAACTGTGGGACATGTAGATCATTTCCAGTATTCTCCATTACAAGCTTTGTAGAGATTGTTGAAAGTTTTCAGTATTTGATCAAAGGGTAAAATTCTCCTCTTCTCTCTGAAAAATAGATCTTTCTGGGTTAAAAATCATGGAAAGTTTAAATTTTAAAGTACCAAGAACTGAAAAGAGGGCTTGGTAAGCTAAATCCTCATTCCAAAAGCACGAGGGCCTGAGTTCAGATACCCAGCACCTATGTGAAAACCAAGTGTTCCAGCAAGCTGTCTGAGCCTTAACGCTACCGGGTGGACACAGTGCTTAAGGCTGCTCTCACCTGCCAGTCTAGCTGACAGGGTAAGTTCCAGAGTCTATGGAGGTCCTATAATAAACAAACAAAACAAAGCAAACAAAGATGAAAAGTGATGAAGGAAGACAACTGACTGCAAAGGTTGACCTCTGACCTTCAAATATCCACACAGCTTGTACACACATGCACACAGAGATAAAATGTAAAATGTAAAATGTATACTCCCACCATCTTACTCATTTTTTAAATCAATGTATGGGGTGACTAACTTATGAGAAAAAAGGTATATTTAGTGCATATTTTATAGAGAGCACATTTCAAGCCAAGATCAGGTGACCCACTGCTTTGGACATTTGATAAGACAACTCACCATGTGTTCCAAACCACACAGCATCATGTGGAAACATGTGTTCCAACCACAGTACCATGTGGAAATGCATGTTCCAAACCATAGCACCATGTGAAAAAGTGTGTTCAGATCATAGAGCACCATGTAGAAATCTGAGTTCAGACCACAGCACCACCTGGAGGGGACAGCTCACTGTCTTTCTACTCTCACCCTAACATTTCTACAAGAAACTTGTTTCCCTGATAATTTCATTGTCTTATTTGACTGTGAGTCTGAACATGTTTCCACAACTGGGTTGACTATTATTTTTGAGAGTGCTGGTTTAAAGGCAAGACAAAAACACACCTTTCCCCCATCCTCTTCCCCACCCCTTGCTGTGTTGAGATGTTCAGGAACTTCTGTTTGAGGTTGTGTGTGATGAGCTGGTTCTGTACTAGCCTTGCTGTTGGAAACCACTAGAACAGAATGCAATATACAAGAAAGACCATTTTAAGGAATTAATCATGTCCCTTCTGTCCCTTCTGCCCCGTCTGCCCCGTCTGCCCAGTCCTTCCTGCTGGGGCAGACTCCTAGCTGGTCTGCTCCTGTGAAGACACCGTATCCTTACCCATCCTAGAGGGGCCACTGCACTCCGAGCAGTTGAGCAGTTGAGGATCAGCTGCAGTCAGAGCAGTTGGACAACAACTTGATTGCTCCACTGAAGACCCAATAGTTTGAAGGCCTTCCACAAGATCTACTGCATCCAGGGCAACAGATCAGCAGCTTCTCTGCCCTTCTGAAGAGCCCCCAGTTGGAAGGCCCCACAGGTGGTCTGCTACAGCCAGGGCCACAGTTCTACCTGGAGACTTGAAGCAACACAGGGACAAAAGAGGAAGACTCCAGACAGTCACCCAGACCAACAAATACCAGGGATATCCAGGTGGCAAGAGGCAAGCGCAAGATGATAAGCAACAGAAGTCAATATATATGGGCAACATCAGAACCCAGTTCTCTCACCACAGTAAGCCCTGAATACACCAACACACCTGAAAATCAGGAATCTGTCTTAAAATCCTATCTCATGAAGATAATAGAGTTCTTTAAGGAGGATATAAAAAAAAAAACTCTCTGAAAGAAATACAGGAAAATACAGGTAAACAGGTGAGGGAATTGAATAAAGCCATCCAAGACCTAAAAGTGAAAGTAGAGACAATAAAGAAAACACAAATGGAGGCAAACCTGAAAATGGAAAACCAAGGAAAGAGGTCAGGAATTACAGATGTTAAGCATTATCAACAGAATACAAGAGATAGAAGAAATAATCTCAGGTGTAGAAGATACCATAGAAGAGATTGACACAACTGTCAAAGAAAATTGAAACCATAAAATACTCCTAACTCAAAGCATCCAGGAAATTCAGGACACAATGAAAAGACCAAATCTAAAAATGATTGGAATAGAGGAATTGGAAACAAAGATTCCCAGCTCAAAGGACCTGAAAATGTTTCAACAAAATCATTGAAGAAAACTTCTCCAACCTAAAGAAAGAGATGGCCATAAAGGTACAAGAAGCAGGGCTGGAGAGATGGCTCAGTGGTTAAGAGCACTGGCTGCTCTTCCGAAGATCGTGAGTTCAAATCCCAGCAACCACATGGTGGCTCACAACCATCTGTAATGAGATCTGATGCCCTCTTCTGGGGTGTCTGAAGACAACTACAGTGTACTTACATATAATAAATAAATAAATCTTTAAAAAAAAAAAAAAAAAAAAAGGTACAAGAAGCCTATAGAACACCAAATAAATGGTACCAGAAAAGAAAATCCTCTTGTCACATAATAATCAAAACACTAAATGCACAGAACAAAGAAAGAATATTAAAAGCTGCAAGGAAAAAGGGCCAAGTAACCTACAAAGGTAGACCTATCAGAATTACACCAGACTTCTCAACAGAGACTATGAAAGCCAGAAAAGCCTGGTCAGAGGTCATGCAGACTCTAAGAGAACACAAATGCCAGCCCAGGCTACTATACCCAGCAAAACTCTCAATCAACATAGATAGAGAAATCAAAGTATTCCAGGACAAAACAAAATTCAAACAGTATCTATCTACCAATCCAGCGCTACAGAGGATCCTAGAAGGAAAGCTCCAACACAAGGAAGGTACCTGCACCAAAGAAAGGACAAGATAGCAAGCATCTCACAACAAAATCAAAAGGAGAGAACCAAAGCCACCTACAAAAACAAACATAACAGGAACCAACAGTCATCTGTCCTTAATATCTCTCAATATTAATGGACTCAACTCACCATTAAAAAGATATAAGCTAACAGACTAGATACACAAACAAGAGCCAGCATTTTGCTGCATACAAAAACCATACCTCAATAACAAAGACAGACACTATCTCAGAGTAAAAGGATGGAAAAATGTCTTCCAAACAAATGGTCCAGGAAACAAGCAGGAGTTGCCATCCTAATATCCAATAAAATAGACTTTCAACCAAAAGTTATCAAGCATGATGAAGAAGGACACTTCATATTCATCAAGGGGAAAATCCACCAAGAGAAAGTCTCAATTCTGAACATCTATGCCCCAAATGCAAAGGCACACACATTCATAAAAGAAACTTTACTAAAGCTCAACACATTGAACTCCACACAATAATAGTGGGAGACTTCAACACTGCATTCTCACCAACAAACATTGAAACAGAAACTAAACTGAGACACAGTAGATGTTATGAACAAAATGGATTTAACAGATATCTCAGAACATTCAATTCTAAAACAAAAGAACACACCTTCTTCTCCGCACCTCATGGTACCTTCTCCAAAATCGACCATATAATTGGTCACAAAACAACCCTCAACTGATACAAGAAGATTGAAATAATCCCATGCATCCTATCAGATCACCATGGACTAAGGCTGGTCTTCAAGAACAGCAAAAACAACAGAAAGCCCACATACACATGGAAAATGAACAACTCTCCACTCAATGATAACTTGGTCAGGGAAGAAATAAAGAAATTAAAGACTTCCTAGAATTTAATGAAAATGTTGAGGAATCATACCCAAACATATGGGACACAATGAAAGCAATGCTAAGAGGAAAATTCATAGCACTAAGTGCCCTGTTAAAGAAAATGGAGAGATCTTACACTAAAAACACCTGAGAGCTCTAGAACAAAAAGAAGCAAACTCACCCAAGAGGAGTAGAAGACAGGAAATAGTCAAACTCAGAGCCAAATCAACCAAATAGAAACAAAGTAAACAATACAAAGATCAACAAAACCAAAAGCTGGTTCTTTGAAAGAATCAACAAGATAGATAAACTCCTAGCCAAACTAACTAAAGGGTCCAAAGGCAGTATCCAAATTAACAAAATCAGAAATGAAAAGGGAGATATAGCAATAGAAATGGAGGAAATTCAAAAAAATCATCAGATTCTACTATAAAAGCCTATATACAACAAAACTGGAAAATCTAGATGAAATGGATGGTTTTCTAGACAGAAACCACATACCAAAGTTAAATTAACAATAGGTAAACTATATAAATAGACCCATATCCCACAAGGAAATAGAAGAAGTCATTAAAAACCTCCCAACCAAAAAAAGCCCAGGGCCAGATGAATTTAGTGCAGAATTCTACCAGAACTTCAAAGAAGACCTGATACCAATATTCCTCAAACTATTCCATAAAATAGAAACAGAAGGGACACTATCTAACTCATTCTATGAAGTCACAGTTACTCTGATACCTAAACCACACAAGGATCCAACCAAAAAAGAGAACTTCAGACCAATCTCGTTTATGAATATCAATGCAAAAATACTCAATAATATTCTTGCAAACTGAATCCAAGAACACATCAAAACCATCATTAACCTTATAATCAAGTAGGCTTCATCCCAGGGATGCAAGGTTGGTTCAATATACAAAAATCCATTAATGTAATCCACTATATAATCAAACTCAAAGAAAAACATCATATGATCATCTCCTTAGAAACCAATGAGATAAACACTAACTCCATACTGTGGGGCAGAGAGTCTTAGAAAGGGAGCTACGTGCACAATGACTGGGCATCTGTGGGGTCTGCTAATGTACAAAGGAGGCTATACAGAAGTACAGAGTGAAACTTCATGGCCCAAACACAGCAAGAAAACATGAAAAGTTAGTGTACCAAAAAGCATAGCACTGGCCACTATCAAAGGACACAGGAAGAAAGGGGTGAAAAGTAACAAGGTCAAAGCTGTGGTTTGTATGATACTGTTAAACTGTCTGATGTCATAGTCCTAGGAAATGATAGAGGGAGAACATGTGTGGGAAAAATGGATATTATCTTTTCCCAAATTTGATGTAAATTATACACCTCTAAATCTAGAACGCTCAATGAATCCCCTAACACAAAAACATGGGTATTAGAGTAAATCATAACAAAAATGCTGAAAAATATCACAAAATTTGTTTAGTATGTGAGGCCTCTGGCTCAATCCCTAGCACAAGAGGAAGATGGAACTTCAAGTAAAAGAAATGCTAAAGCATACTTTTCAGGCCTAAGGGACCGTCTTTCTCAACTAGAGACAGTCTACTCCCTAGAGAACAATTTCCCATGTTTGAAGACATTTTTGGTAGGTTTTTCTTGGCCAACCATTGTATATGTGTATGTCTGTGTATGGAATTGTACATATGAGTATAGTGTCCACAGAACCTGAAGACAGTATTGGATTCTGTGGATCTGGAGCTACAGGTGGTCGTGAACTATCCAGTGTGTGCTGGGAACCAACCTTGCATCCTATACAAAAGCAGTATGTGTGTCTAACCACTGGACCATCTCTCCAGTCTTCAGTTCCAAGGTTGAGAGATATTGGGAGGATAAACTAAAGAGCATGGAAAATTAGAAACATTCTTAACCATGAACAATTTCTAATAGAAATCTGTTTATGCTGAAATAGTAACATAATAATAATAATAATAACAATAACAACAATAAGTGATATTGCTAGAGACAAGGGACTATTTGGTAATGCTTAAATGTGTATTTAATTCACAATGTGACGGCTACTCTTTTCAGCTTGATTAGTCTGAGACATGTACTTCAGGGTGCAGCTCATAATGGCATTCCCAGAGATGATTAGATCATGAGGGCTTTGATGGGCTTATTATTTCAAGGCAGTGAAAGGCAGGACATGGACTTAGGTGGAGGAAGTGAGTCTGGGGATGTGTCCCCTATCTCTCGGCTAATTCCTCCATGAATTCCATCTCTCTGCTACATTCAGATGTGATCTACCTATGTTCTCACTGAAACAATAAGCCGCACTAAATAATTCTTCTCAGTAAGTTGTCCACTCAGATATTTTGGAGAAAGTTATACAAAAATAACACATAGGCACGAAAGCCTCGCCATGACAGATGTGCATGCCTGTAGTTGTGGGGCATCAAAATGCACACCATATAAATAAATGAAGCTAAATCTGTCCAAACTGAAAAGAAAAGCAGTTAAATTCATTATAACTTTACCATCCATTATCTATAACGAACAGGCTGAGTAGATAGAAAGTCAGCAATGGCCTGCAAACCTTCAACTCACTGGACTTAGTTGACACCTATGGAACTGTAGTGTACACCCAACAGCGGAACACAGCAGATGTTCAAGAGCTCACGAACCATTCATTAAGCCATATCATGTGCTACACAGTTTGAAATCATGGCAAAGATTATAAACATATACATGCTCATGCTGTCTGACACTCTAAAACTTACACAGTATTTTGCAAAATAATACACAATAACTAACTATTCACACTCTCTTCCATTGTGGTTTCATTTTTGACATTAAAATTTTGCTTTTTTTTTTTTTTTTTTTTTTTTTTTTTTGAGACAGGCTCTTGTGTATCCTAGGCTGGCTTTTAACTTGCTACACAGCTCAACATGACTTTAAACTCCTGATTCTCCTGCTTCTGTTCCCCATGTGCATGGATTACAAGTATGGGGCACTATGCCCAACTTAGATTTTTGAGAAATCATATAAAGTTTATAGTCTAGGCCAGAACTCCCCAGGCTCTTCCTCTGTCCTGGTTCCATTTCTTGTTAATGAACTGACTTTAACCAACGCTCCTACCCTTGTCTTCCACCTCTTCGTTTTTCTGTCAGTACTACACTATTTTAAATTATAACATCTCTAAAGGTTTTACACTCACTAATAGTAGTCTACTTTACTTACCAGTATTTACTTATGTTGAAGTATCTGTTGTCTTAAGAAATCTATTAGTAAAACGTAAAAATGTTTTAAAGCTATTAATATTTTTATTGAAGATTACTTTGCATTTATAGAATAAAGAGAATGCCATTTCTCCAATGCTGAGTCTTCCTATCAATAAAATTGTATGACTTTTCATTTCGATCTTGGATTTTCATATTTTCTTCAAATGCAGGCACATACATACCTATAATTCTAGAACTCAGGAGGAGGAGAAATGCGGAGCACCATAAATTAAAGGCCAGCCTATGTTTTTCAAAAAACAACAACAACAAAACCACAAAACCACAAAACAAAACAAACAAAACCAAAAATAAAACAAAGCGAACCTCTCTTCATGTAGAGCACATGACCCCTTAGATTACGGAGATACGGGCATCCTGGCTATCTCTATGGATGCAGCTGGTCTCAGGTGGAGCAAAGACACTTCACATGTATTAAGGGCTCAGCCCCAGGCAGGGTTCAAACTTCCTCCTAGAGAGCCGGCATACCTCCTAGATGAGCTTGAACGGTCAGTTAGGCTTTGCTTAGTTTTGATTATTTTTTGAAATGGCATCTTTTTCTTCATTATATTTTCTAGTTAATCGCATTTTGCAAAAATAAAGTCCATTACTTCTAAGTGCGTTGATTTAGTCACATCCCATCATGCTTTGCTTTGTGGTCTGTGTCCGTTCACTCTTCTGCTGGTTACAGGCATACAATTACACCATCTGCCCTTTCTTTTCCTGCATTTCTGACTTTTACTTCATTATTTATGGTTCTTATTAATGCTTCCATAGAAATAAACACTATTTTTGACTGAGGACATTTTAGCGTCCTTCTGACTTTAATGAGAATGTCTATGCTACATCATTAAACCCAATAATGCCATGTCAAGAAAGAACATTTAGTCGTGTTTATGAAAGGCTTTTTAAAAAATAATTAAAGTGCTAATTAGAGGACTCTTATGTAAATTATGCCAAATATACTACAGAAATTCATTAAGATGATTAATGTTTCTCCTTCCCTTTTGCTCTGTAATAAGTTATAAGTTATTAATTGGCTTTGAATCCCTAATCGTATTTCCATAACTGGAATGACTAATCTTGTTAATTATGTAGTTCTCTAAATGTTGCAGAGATCTAGTTGTTAAAATTTAAAAATCCAAATCAACGTTCCTTTTTGCTTTGGTATAAATTTTCTCTATTCATGTTTATTCGTTAATTTGGCTTTCATTTAATTTATAGATCACTAGCTCTTCTCATGTTTCAGAGAGGTGGAGTGCAGCTCCATGAACTAAATGATGATGAGAGTGTGTGAATAAACAAACGGAAATCTTTTTCTGAATTTTGGTCACTAGGGTCATCAGTTTTCATGAGCTAATTAAAATTCACAGAGGACCTGGAGAGTCCTTAAATTTGGAGAGGAAGAAGGGGCCTGCACCTGCCTGGCACAGTATCTCAGTGGTTCTGCTACTGTGTGAGAGGCCCTGAGACAGAGGTGCCAAGAGATGGACACAAGCAGCCCCAGAGGGCATTGCGGCAGCAGCTCCCTTTGCTGACTCCCAGAGGTCATCATCTTTATGAAGCAAACTCTTTTTGTCGAAAATAACCTTCACTCTTGGGAAATCTCATTTCTGAGTAATAATCAGTATTTTTCCAACCTCCCTGATACCACAACAATGCTGTTTTAAATCTTTGCTTCTATAATTTTCATAGCTTTACTACATGATAGTTCCTTAGAGTTCTTATTAAGTTTATAATTTCATAGACACTGGAGGTGAGCAGTTTCATAAAGGATCAGAGTCTGAAATGTGTAGGAGCAGCGAAGGACTAGACATTTGACCGACTCTTGTAGGCAGAGGCACAGAAAGAGGGGCTATGGCTGGTAAACAAAGATGATGAACTTGCAAGGCGGCTGGCTTCTTCCTCACACTCCTGACCTGAGACATGAAGACCTCCTGGGCTTTTCTCTGTGGCTCAATAAGTTCAAGGCTGGGGTTACACAACAGTTGTGGGCCAATTAGCCATCCTGTGTTTCTTTGGATCTGACTAACTCTAACTTAGGGAAGGAAGAGCCTTCAGAAAAATCCCTACTCCTCAAGGAGAAGCTGGATTTTGGCTCTCCTAAACCCCCTCTTCATGGTGGAGGATCTTTTCTCTGTGTGTCTGCTGTGTGTGTATTTTCTCACTCCCGATAAAGGCCTTTCTTCAGATGCTGATTCAGCCTGTGCTCACAATTTCTCAGTGAACAGTTAAGTGCAGTTCTAGAGATATTTCCTCCCCTCTTAATTCTTTAACTGGCAGAGAAAATGAACCCAATCCAGAGCCCAAGACAGTGACAGAAGCAACCTTGCTGAAGCTTGTAGGTAGCAACACAAAGAGCCCAAAAGAGTATTGCCAGTACTAGTGCTGGACGGCACGAGGGGGCATTCCCGCTCTTCTCATTTAGGGGGAAAGTTTCCAGACTCATGATGCTCAAAGGCCAGTGGTAAGGAAAATAACACCAGTGATCCAAAAGATCAATGTCTATCAATGGAACACTTTTAAAAATAAGTAAGGACTGATTAAGTCTGCATTCTGCCGAACTGAACTTTGTACTACTAGGTGGGACAGTTGAACGTGTTTGGATTTCTTTTTACTCTGAAGTGCTGGCTTCTAGGTACTTCCATTGTGGACACAGGAAGAAGCACAATTTCTATTGCACACTGAGTAGAAATCTCGCACTGTATTTGTCTTTACACGGGGTGTGCGCCTCCATGGTTCACTCTGCTCAGCATTTCAAGACAGTTACATATAGCCCAGGTTCACCTCAACTTTCTATGCAGCTGGGAATGAACCTGAACTCGTGATGCTCCTGTCTCCTCCTCCTAAGTGCTGGGAGTACAGTGTATGCCACCATACCTGGCCCCAACACTCTAAGTTGTCTGTTCTTGACAGAGCGGGAGTAATCAGTCTGAGAAGGCAGATTGCGGGGATCCATGGCTTCCTTTGCTTTGCCTTATCTAGAAACTCTACTGAAGTGGAAACTTGTGGTTTCTTTGGAAAGTCAGTTATGTCAAATGATACTTTGCTGGGGCACACAGGTGAAAAGATGTTTCACTGCATGTTTCAAACATGTGAAAGGACACATGATGTTCAGAAGGAATATAAATATAGCCCCACAGACAGTGGGAGCATGGGCATGAGTTTGCTTTGTTCTACCTTGCTATTCTTGGCTAACAACACACATCTATTGGTTCGCCTTACACTGTGTTGCTGAACTCTGCTTGTGGTGACACCTTTTCTTGCTGCTTCAGCAGCCTCAGGTTGGTTGTCAAGCCTTGCAGTTCCTTCTGGATTGAACTGCCCTTGCTGGTTTGTGCACGATGTTGCCAAGAGGGCTGGTCTACTGCTGCTGATTTGTATTTGGTGTTTGCTGCTGGAGTAACTGCTGATGTCCTGACAACAGTGATTGGACTTGCCCCAGAAGAACTATTTCTAAACAAGTCTACGTCCCTCATGTTCTAATAACTTCTCATTTCCACCACTGCTGTGGGGTGGTGGGCTAGAGGAGAGGTTGAACCCTTATTAAAGTAGGTTGGAAAAATTTATGTCTATACTCTACATATCTTAATTTCAGACAGACTTTCAAATTTATTTGCATAGTACTTTTGCCTTTTAAATCTTTTACTTTTCACAGTGTCTGTACATAATTTCTCTTTCCTAATTTAGACATTCCCCCCCCTTCTTTATAGTGGTTAATAAGCAAGGAGTTCTGGTCTAGGAGAAACAACACAGGTTTTCATCATCAGGCCCATTACTCTTCTGTGTCTGACTCACTAGATAATTTTCTCTCTTCTGTTTTAAGTTTAGTGTGTAATCTCCCCCACATTTTCAGGTAAATCATAGCTCCCTTTCACACTGTCTTCTCTGGATATACATTTGAAGCTAAGCTATCTGTTGACACAATGACATTTTGTTCTATGGGTTTCAGTTTGTAACATTTTAATTATTCTTTCGGCATTTTGTAGGATCCATTTTGTTTTGTCTCCGTAGCAAAGGTCTTAGATTTTCAAGCAGTAGATGAACTACTAGTTTCTATTTTGGTCGTTCACCCTTGCTTCACCGTGCTGAGTTTAGAGACTATGTTCTCAGCCCTTCTATAGATTCACCAAGGAGTTTTTATAGGTCAATATTTAGTCAACTTTAGTGAATACTGTCATAGGGTTTCTTTTCCATAACAAGGGTATAGAGCTCAATGTTTATCCTACTCATCTACGGCACTGACTTCATTGTTCAAATAGACTTCATCCTTGCTAACTTTTCTGAAGAGAACTCCTCTGTTGTTAGCCTTTTGTTGGTTATAATTTTGACTTGTAGTTTTGCAGTTTTTCTTATTTACATTTTGATATGAAATGTTGACAGTATTAGAGAGGCACATATCCCCTGCAGATTGTTTCCTCTAATATCAATATGTCTTTCTCTGTCTTGCTTTGTATCATTGTCTCAAGTTGAATTCTGTCTGTGACTAATGCCAGGACCACAGGTTTCTTTCTGTTATAGTTTACCTGCTGTGTCTTTTTCACTTTTCCTTCTGCTTTTCTGACCATATTGTTTTTATATCCCCCCCTTTTTTGTATATCACATGTGCCAATCCCACATGCTACCAAAATTCAACTTATAAAATCTTCAGTGTTACAAAGATTTATAATACAAGCAAATATTAACAGCAGAGTGGTAATGACTACAAGTAGTATTATTATATAGTGACTTGTACTGGCTAGTTTTGTGTGTCAACTTGACACAAGCTGGAGTTATCACAGAGATAGGAGTTTCAGTTGAGAAAATGCCTCCAGGAGATCCAGAGGTAAGGCATTTTCTCAATTAGTGATCAAGGGTGGAGGGCCCCTTGTGAGTGGTACCATCTGTGGGCTGGTAGTCTTGGGTTCTATAAGAAAGCCAGCTGAGCAAGCCAGGAGAAGAAGCAAGCAAGCCAGTAAGTTACATCCCTCCATGGCCTCTGCATCAGCTTCTGCTCCTTAACCTGCTTGAGTTTCAGTCCTGAGTTCCTTTTGTGATGAACAGCAGCATGGAAGTGTAAGCTCAATAAACCCTTTCCTCCCCAACTTGCATCTTGGTCATGATGTTTGTGCAGGAATAGAAACCCTGACTAAGACATGACCCTTTGATATTTAATGTTTATGAAGGTCCTACTCTATGCCAGGGACTGAATTATCTTGTTTAGCCTTCACAACCTTGTTGATATTTCCATTTTGCTGATGTGAAACTAATGGTTAACAATTTTGCCCCAAATCAGAGAATTTAAGAGGCTGCATGGACAAAAGTCTTTATCCATGGCGTTCGAATTGGGAGGCTTTATAATCCAGTTTCCAGTCTCTCTGTCTTTCACTGCCCACTCCCAAATCATATCGACCACACTAAGATATTTGGCATGCTGCAGTTCTCAAAGTTCCCAGCAGAGGGTAGAACGTCCACATGAAATCTATATGCTAGTAACAATTGTAACCTTAATTCAGAATTCTCTATATATGTTAAAGCTAGATGAAATGCTCTACAATGGGGAGAGGGAACTTGTAGAGTCCACCTCCAGTAGAAAGACAGAGTGTCAAGTGAAGGGATGGGGTTGTGATCCCATAGTTAAAAACTCTGACCTGTCTGAAAGAACTGCAGGAACAAAAATTGATAAGAGCCTGAGGAAAAGGAGGTCCAGTGACAGGCCCAAATTGGGATCCAGCTCAGGGGGAGGCCCCAAAGCCTGACACTATTACTGATGCTATGGTGTGCTTACAAACAGGGGCCCACCATGACTGCCCAACAAGCAGTTGAAAGAATCAGATGCAGATATTTACACCCAACCAATGGACAGAAGAAGCTGGTGACTCCTGTGGTTGAATTAGGGAAAAGCTGGAAGAAGCTGAGGTAGAGGGCGACCCTATAGGAAGATCAGCAGTCTTAATTAACCTGGACACCTGAGATCTCTCAGACACTGAACCACCAAGCAGGCAGCATTCACCAGCTGATATCAGGCCCATCACATATACAGCAGAGGACTGCCGGGTCCGGACTCAGTCAGAGAAGATGCACCTCAACCTCGAGAGACTTGGGGCCCCAGGGAGCAGGGATATCTGGTGGGGTATGGGTGGGGGGGAGTAGGGATGTCTGGTGGGGTGGAGGTGTGGGTGTGAGTGGGGGCATCTTCTTGGAGATGGGGCGGGGGAGGAGGTGTGGGTTGTGGAACAGTTGAAGGGTGTACTGGAAGGGAGATAAAGTCTGGACTGTAAAAAATGATTAAAAAAAAATAATAAAAAACAATGGCTGTCTCCTGGGGGGATCAAAGAGAGCTCTTTCAGGTTAAAATTATTGAAATGACAGGTGCACCAATCCTAAGTTTGAAAATTGCAATAATTATAATTTTAAATATTGAAAAATGAGCTTATAGTGATGTTCTATAATACAAAGACTGATTTTTCCTTCACCTCAATATCTGACGAATGGGATGCCAAAGTATCTTTGGGCAGTAGATACTATGCCCCTTTTCCTAACCGCCTCAGCAAACCATTGGGTTTTAGTTAGAGCCTTGACCTGGGTCCAGGAACACACATCATTCTGTGTCATTAACCTGGGAAATTGAGCACTGACATCACTCACTAATTCTGGAATATTTAAAAATCTTAATGAAAAGAAGTACTTGGCAGGAATTTGAGGGAGCAGGTAGAACAAGAGGGGGTGTATGGGAAAAGTTGGAGGGAATAAACGGGAAAGAGGAAAATCATGTAATTATGTTTTAATTTAAAAAATAAAATACTATTTAAAAACATTTGTAGAAACATCATCTGTTATTAGGTCAGTGGGATCAAGCATTTCTAAGAATAAAACTTTAAGACTCAGCAGCATTATCAAGAGTTAATCCTTAATAAGAGTAAAGGCCAAGACAGAGAAATTAATGTATGTCTTCACCAATTCCATCTTTGACAGCTGCTTTCTACCTCATGTGCTTGTTCTTAAGCAAATTAGGGTATCACTGAGCAAACTGGTCATCAAACACAATAAAAACAAACCTAGGATACTCAGTTATTTCATTTACAGACTTTTGAAGTTTATCTTTATTCAGTTTCAGACAGAAAATGTACAGCTCTAGGTGTAAATTCATGCTTCCTTGACCCAGGGAAGTAGGGAACAGTCATGTAGAGACTACGGCAACAAGAGAGCCATGCAAGTTTGAGGTCAAATAAAGCCTGGTCTCATTTATGTGAGGCAATTTCAAATATTCTTGCATGCCATCTCACCCCCTGTAAGTCAATATAAACAAGAATTTTAAGTCCAGTAAAAGAGGCTTTATTTATTTAAATGAGCCATAGATTTTAGTCATACACAAGCTATGACCTTAGGACAAAGACATTAGAGGGTTTTGACAGAATTAAAACATTCTTTGGAAGCCGGTTGAAGTGTCACATGCTTGTGATCCAAGCAATGGGGCAGTGGAGACAGAAAGAGTTAGAGCCTAGTCTGGATTGCAATATAAGTTGTAGTCCACCTTAATTTGAATAATAAGACCTTATCTTTTTTTTTTTTTTTTTTTTTTTTTTTTTTAAAGAAATAGTACTTGAGCCACCCATTTAGGCTTGAGTAATGCACATGCTCTTTTTAAGGTGGAAAGTAAAGGGCATTGTGAAAAGTGTGCAAAAATCACCTTCTCTGGCATCAGATGGCACTGGTATCAGCTTGAGGACAGTCAAAACCTTAACTGTGAGCACTGAATTTATCGACGCTATGGAAAGTAGACACTGAAGGGCCAGACATTAAGTGGTTATGTAGCTAATCAAGAATATAGAGATCTAAGTTGGATGAAATTACTTATGGAACTTACTGGGGGACAAGAGGGAAAGGAGAGGGGAGAGGAGAACGAATTTGGGGAAACAAACTGGCTGCTGGTTCATTTCTGCTTGGAAACCTACGTCTCCTGGGCTTAAGCCCTGAGTTTGGAATGGGAGTGCTCCTTCCTGCTGGTATGAGGAGACATTAGGGGGGGAAAGATCACTGAAAAATGCAACACTTTATTAAAAAGAGAAAAACTACCTTGGACAATCAGTTTGTTGATTGAAATAAATATACAAATGCAAGTTAGGGGCTGGGCCATCGTAACTCACAGCTGCGGTGGAAGTTAGGGGCTGGGCCATCGTAACTCACAGCCGCAGCCGCAGGGCAACTGCAGGATGTATGAACCACAGTTAAGGAAAATCGTGAGCAACTGTTACCACTTGGAAAATCGAGAAGCCCCTACTATTTTTTTTTTTTTTTTCGAGACAGGGTTTCTCTGTGTAGCCCTGGCTGTCCTGGAACTCACTCTGTAGACCAGGCTGGCCTCGAACTCAGAAATCCACCTGCCTCTGCCTCCCAAGTGCTGGGATTAAAGGCGTGCGCCACCACTGCCCGGCCGAAGCCCCTACTATTTAAGAAGGTATTTGCTCATCCACTAATTCATTAATCAATAAACACTACCTTGCCCATTTAATTATGTCAGGTACTAGACTAAAAGAGAGCAAAACCCCTTTTCTTACCGAGCCCCAATGTGCTTGGGAAAAAAGACAGTCAGCAAAGAAACAGATGTGTGAGACCTTGCCCGAAGGGGCACAGTCCACAATGCAGCACTGTATTTGAGCCTAGTCTTTTTCTTCTTTTAGTGGGGAAAGGGATGAATTTGTCATCTCTGTTACGAAACATTGCACAGGAGAGTCCTTTTCTTATTAGTGTATATTGGTTGTACAAAGTAGTGGGTTTTATTACAATGATTTCACCCCTCCACCCCCACACACCTTTCTTGACCTTCATTTGAATCCTGAATCCTCCTGGACAGCTCTCAAGTGCCCCTTTCCACAGTACGAATGTCTCACTTCAGAGTGACCAACAGACCATCCACAGGAAATCCTTTAAAACTACCCAGTCTTCCTGCCAGAGTCCACTAGATTGCCTACACATTTGTTGTTGGCAGTTCTACCACCAGAGCATTTCTGTTCCAGCTGTACAATTAAATAACTATAGCATCTAAAGAGAGCCACATTTGATAAGAAATAGAAAGGCAAGGATTTGGGGAGGAGGGATAGCCTATAAGAATGGATTCAATTGCAGTAGCATGAACTTCAGGGCTATGTGCTCTGGTGTAGTCTAGGCAACTCCTGGTGGTTCCGAAAGTGTGCCCAGAGAGTCTGTGGTTAAAAACCACACTCACAGAAATTCTAACGTCGTTTTCTCTTTCCCGTTATTATTTCGTCTTTGTACAATGGAGTTCACCAGAGGAACCATGTCTCAAGATAATGCTGTTCTTATGGTGGAAAGGGGATTTCAGAGGTAGGAGAAGAGGAGAAGGTCTATAGAGGCTCATATGGGATGAAAGTGCACAGAGAGAAAATTTTCGTGAAACCTATTACTTTCTACAACTAATACACAACAGTTAAAAAAAATAGAGGGGCTAAAGAGATGGAGCACTGGTCAGAGCACTTGCTGACCTTGCGCAGGACCTAGGTTCAGTTCCTAGCACCCACAGCAGGCAGTTCATAACCACCTATAATTCTAGTTTCAGGAGATCTAACACCCTCTGACCTCAGCATTGCATGCACATAATGTACAAAAGCATACTCTCCTCTCCCTCTCCCTCTCCCTCTCCTCGCTCTCCCTCTCTTTCTCTCTCTCTTTCAAACACACATATACATATCTACAAAATAATTATAAATTAATATTAGAAAAATTTTTTAAATCTGTGAGCAAATGCAGTGTGTGTCTGCTTATGCCTCTACACTAAGATTTTCGAGTTTTGACTTACATTAAATATTGCTCGAGACTGGAAAGATGACTCAGCAGTTAGGAGCACTGGCCTTTGTTCCAGAGAACCTGGGTTCAATTCTCAGCATATACATGACAACTTATGTGTCTGCAACTCCAGTGTCAGGGGATCTGACACCCTCACACAGACACACTCACAGGCAAAACGCCACTGCACATAAAGTAGAAATAAGTAAAATTCTTGATCAGTACGATCTGTTCATACAGAAGATTTGTGGGAACTGTGATAATTTTAAGAGTATAAATACACTGAAAATGAGAAAATTTAAGGATCTATAACTTAGAGAATAAATCTTAGTTGAAATGACATTCACACCTACTCAAATTTTATATGAAAAAATTAGACCATGAGTTCATGAAAAGTGACTGTGTTTGGTTCAGTGTTTTATTTTCATAATCAAACATTAGTGCCAAGAACATCATAGGCATTCAAATATTTCATAAAATGATAAATTCATGTATCAAAATGTATATTAGTAAGTAGAGGCTTTGCTAATTGATTTATTTGAGATTTAATAAAGTGCCAGCTGCAAATGCAAAGTTCCTGTCTTCTATTCAATTCATACTCTAGTTTAACATTTTTGGTTAATTTTTGACTTGTAACCTATGAAAAGCATTGATAACCAGCTGTCCTCAATGTGGGGGTCCTACTTTCTTATTCTGTGACAAGTCTGAGCACTCCGCAGGTTTTGTTTTGGCAGTAAGAATATTCACTATAGAGCACTACTAAACAGTATCTGAAGGAAGTGGTGAGTGACAAGATAAACCATAACCTACTGGGTGTTTTCCCAAAATAGTTGAAGTCTTCATGAAACATTCAAATCCAAATTCCTAACCTCCTCTCCCTCTAATTTTGGACCACATCATTAAAGTTCTTGCAGGTTAATAGTTCCCAGAATCTGGAAAGAATAAAATCATAAATTCTTTCGGTAAATATATTTTATACTCTCCAACGTGTCATGAGACAATCTGTAAAATTTTGAATAGAGAATAGAAAGTATGCTTGCCATCTCACTAATGAGTACAAAAATACCAGCTCACAATAGCCCACCAATACAAAGACTAATTAATATAAGCCCTGTGGACCATGGCTTGCCTCCCACCTTCTGATCCTATGAGAAACTCTTTTCAAAGATGGTGACTAACACAAGGCCAACAAGCTGGAAAGCCAAGTTCTCCTGGGCAAGTGGAAGAGGTTCTCTCTTCACTCATCCCAAAGTTATCCCAGACTGACTCCATTATGAGAGCTGGCTCCATTCTTAGGACATAGTAAGAAGTCCCCTGTGTCACTAGGCTTTGGGAAGGTGGCAATCGTCACCACTAGAGAAGGAACAGTTGTTCTTGAAATTGACTAAATACTTCTTAACCCACGCACTAAGGAGTGAGTGAAGTCTCAAAAGCTTAATTTGGTGCAGTCAGTGATGACCATTAATGGTCTGGAAAGGCATCACCAGTACTGAATTCATGGGTGCTGATGGGTGTGCAAGGTGAGAGAGAATGTGTAGGGTGAGGTGAGCCTCGGGTGCCGACTTCTCATCTTCTGATGAATGTATTGCCCTCTGTGTGTGTGTGTGTGTGTGTGTGTGTGTGTGTGTTTCTGTGGAAGGGTGCCACACTCAACAGAGTGTGTTCATTCATTACCACTGGCGTCATTAGACAGAAGCTACAAACTCAGGCTTGCGTAGCTTGTCTAATGCATATGTTTTTTCTCTTGAGGAATATTTTCCTTCCACGAGACATATCACAGCATTCTAAAAAAAAAAAATGGTTGTAAATTATATTGCAAAAGTTGTTGCTGCTTTAAACCTTAAGTCCTAAGTCACATGGAGTTCTCTGTACTCAAAATGTTGCTCAGCCCCTTACCCCATCTATCTGGATGATTTTTCTCTCTCAAACTGCATGTCCGTAACTATTAAGCATTAAGTACACACACCCTGACCCCAGCAAGCTCCATTCTACTTTCCTGAAGCCTCTGTGCTTAAAGAAGCTGCCCTGGAGTTTCAGTGCTAGTATCAAAAAGCAGCAGACAGCAAGGGCAATTAAAGGCACAGGAAAGTAAACAATGTGGTAAAGAGTAGGCAAAATGAAATAAAATACAACAAACAAACAAACAAACAAAGGGCCTTTGTTCATAGAGTCAGAGCTGAATGAGTGGCTCAGGCCTGGCCCTGCCCTGCCCAGGCTCAGTGGGGAATCTGTGTGGCTGGCAAAAGCTTCTATCATTGTTATTATTATTTTGCTGCGCTGTGAATGGCAATCTGAAACATGTAGATGAGCTCACATCCTAGGCCTGGTGAGATATCCGGTGGGATGCTAATCCCTTGCCTTACTCTGAAGCACATGAGGATAATTTGAAATAAAAGGCTTGAAACAAAGAGCAAGCCCTTCTGCTCAGGTATTAAGTACCTCAAAAGGGACTACATTTAGCTATTTATATTGCTAAATTATATGCCTCAAACCCCTATGAGAAACTAAAGATAAGAAATTAAGTACTGTGTCATCTTTGTCATGGACTTAGAAGAGGCAAAATTGAGATTTGAACTCAGGTTTATTTGGCTCTCCAGTTTGAGCTCACAACAGCAGTACAGTTAAAAAAATACAGGATCAATTTACTCTGAAGTATATAGCAGCATGTGTTATGATAATTATAACATTGCAAAGAATTCTATGCAGAAAAATGAATTTTCCAGACAAATCTGACTTTATAGGCCTGCTTGAATATTGTCTTGTATAAAGAGGACCTGTACACCCCAGGGCATCCGGTTTGTGTCTGGTTTTCCTTAATCTTTAATGATGAGCAAATCCAGTACATTAGGGAAGCCCACGTTTTTTTCCTCAAGAGATGTAGATGCCTCTTAAGAATTTGATGAAAATGCATTAGCTTTGCAAGCTACTGAGCTGCATTTTAGTTCACTGAGGCAGTAAATTGGGTGTACACTGTGCAGGAATGGTGGTGACCTAAAAATAAATATTTGATACAAGCCATCATATTCTCTTGGGGTGGGGGGAGTGATGGATTAAAAATCTAAAGACTCCTCGACTTCCCAAAAAGGAGGAGGAAATCTGTGGCCGGGAAGTGTTCTCTGTCCCTGCTGCTGCATTTGCTCAGCTCTTTAAGAGTTCACCCCATTCCATCTTGTGGCTCCTAAAGCTGAGGGTGAAAGTTTGATCCCTGCAGAGGCCACTTAAATTCAGAGAACAAAAAGCACCATTCTCTGACCCAGACTCTACCCCAGATCCCTGCCAGGTGTCTGCCCTCTGGTCAAAATGAGACACTGGCAAAGGGGTGCTAACCTATGACAGAACTGGAACACAACAAAGGGCACCCCTCTACATGCGACTTTCTCTTTGTGTGTTCACAGGATCTGACATCATTCACAGAGAACACAGATTGCACTTTACTTTCAGCCCTAGAAGTCTGAGTCAAACTGAAATAATGCTCCAGTGCCCCTTACAAAAATCCTTTATGTACTTGTGGTAAGTACAGAGACTGGCCTCCTAGCTGACAGTATTCTGTTGGCAACAACAGCAGAGCTACACTCACGTTTTAATCTGTATCTCTGTATTAGAAAATAGCAATGCTAATAAGCTGAAATCAAGCACAGTTTTCATGTTAGTCAAAGACAGTAAGCTATCAAAAGTAAGTGCATGCACACGGAAACACAACAGGGCGGGTTTGTAATACGTGCTAACAAATAAGCCGTGAAAACAAGCTTCTCAAATTACTGATGCAACTTTTTAGCAGGGTCACAAACTTAGCTTTCTTTAAGTTAAGTCAGCTCTTCCCACTTCTCTAATTACCCAGCACTTAATGCATATTTTTACCTCAAATATTTGTTTTAATAGCAAAATAGCACTCCAAGTCTTAAAGTATTAAGATTTTCTATTTTAAACACAAAGTCTAAATTAAAATTTACTAACTTAAATGATAGCAAGAGTTTTACAGAGATTAATAAGCTTTAAGGACAGTTTATATTAGTACACAGATTTTAATTTATCAAATGTCACATATATCTTTCATGATTTGGGGATTTATTTCATTATGAAGTAGTCAAATGAATCAGCTTGCCCTCGACTGTAACAAAATACTGCTTGGTGACTTGTGACAGACAGGGTTTTAACCTCTGACAGCGAGATTCATTGTGGAGCAGGAGCCAATCATAGATCCTGACGACACTTGTCTCCTCTAAGTTGGAATATAAAAAGCCACTTGGAATACAGTATACAGGACTCACTGGCGTGGCAGGTTGTCTCTCGGACAGTGCATGCAGTAATATTTCACTTGGCATTACTTAAAAAGCAAAAAGAAGAAATAAGAACAAGGAAAAAAAGATTGTACTGATTTTAAAATGATGCAAAAACTGCAAATGTGTGTTTATATTTACCTGTTTATGCTGATTGCTGCTGGCCCAGTGGATCTAAATGAGGGCAGCGAGAGAGAAGAGACTGTGGAAAAGGAGGGGCTGTGTAATGCATGTGTGTGGAGACAAAACACGAGGTACTCCAGAATAGAAGCCATAAAAATCCAAATCCTCAGTAAACTCCGCCTGGAAACAGCTCCTAACATCAGCAAAGATGCTATAAGACAACTTCTACCCAGAGCGCCTCCGCTCCGGGAACTGATCGATCAGTACGACGTCCAGAGGGATGACAGCAGCGACGGCTCTTTGGAAGATGACGATTATCACGCTACCACCGAAACAATCATTACCATGCCTACCGAGTGTAAGTAGCTGTTGGAATATATCAACAGTTCTGCTGACTGCTGTCCTAGTGTTTATGAGAAACAGATCTATTTTCAGGCTTTTAACAAGCTGTTGGCTTATATGTAAGTAAGAGAGGAAGGAGATTTTTTCTTTTTTCTTCAAGATTTCCTGAGAAACATACCGACAATGAAATCTGTCTTGCTTGTTTCCTTGTAGTGCCAAATAGCTCAACGTTAACATGCTGGCTCAGCTTTAATGGTATTTCATTTTATGCAGAAAATGTAGAATGCTTGTGTGTTCAGAGCCTAACACTAGAAGGCAAGGACTGTGAGCTTCTATAAGCAATGTTAAAACATATGAAATTTACAGTTACATTTGTCTAAAATGTGCACTAGTTTTCCTCCCACTAACACCAAAAAAAAAGAAATCTGCCGGATGTTTATTTGAACACTGTGCCACAGTTAGTGCTTTCTGTTATTTAAAACTGTCAGTCACAGAGCTTTTATGCTCTTTACAAATTAGAATATTAATTGTGAAAGCTATTGCACTGGAAAATTAAAGAAATTAAATATTAAATGCATTAGCATGAACTATGATGAAGGTGGCATAGCAAAATAATACTCAGGACTGAGTATCAGAAAATGCTCAGGAAATAAGCATTATAATCGGGAGGTCATGGCGTGAATGCTCTCGTACGCGTTCATGACACTGTGCTGAGAGCGCCCTGGCTGTGTACTACCAGGCAGGAACAGTGATCGATAATCTTCTAAAAGCTTTCATTCTTTGTGAGGGGGAGGGGGAGGACTGTTACCTATAACTGCAGCGTTGCTTCTGGGAGATAACACATTCCAGGCAGTTCCTATCTGAGCTCTCTGAAAAGCAAGACAGGTAGCCTTAGAGAACAGACAGGACACGAAAGATTTCTGTGCCATGTGTCTGAGATCTTGCTTTAATACCCTGCTTTAAACACTTAAAACCAGACATGACACGGTTTCAAATCAGCCCTTAACTAAGTAATCGGGTTATGATACAGCAAATAATTTTCATTTATGACTCTTGGGTCAAACGGTTCAGGAGAAAGTCTTCCTTATTTACATGGGGTTTGGAAAACCCCAAAGAAAATCAATTGTTGGTGCTGAACTTGCAGTGAAAGACTGGCCCCGAGGCCACTGCTTTCTGACTTTCGAGATAGCTTGAACGTGACATTTGAGGTTTTGTTGTTTTTTTTTGCTAGAGGCTTCATGTTGTTCTTTGAATGGCTCTTCCAGAGCCCAAGTGTCACAGATGTATTATATTGTTTGTCATTTCTGAGGTTGGTTAAATTGCTCCCTGTGTCTCGTCCCCAGGTAATTGAGGCCTGGGGGAAGGGTTCCTTCCTCCAGACTGACTGGTACAGCTGCTCAGTGAGTCTAACTACTCAGATTCCCAAAGAATTCTAAGTGGATGTTCCGGCATGGTGGTGTCTCTTAGTCTCTAATCATCATCACTTGCAAATTTCATGTGCAGTTCATTCCTTTGCAAAATATCCCTTAGCCCATAGTTCTCTGGAAGGGGAGTAGAATCTTCATAAACAGGTGAAAATACAGATGTCTAAAAAATTCTGAAAAGCTAGAGTAACTATTTTCTCTGAAATTTCTTCTGAACCATGAATAAAGTTCCATATAATATTTTATTTTAAAAGACCACATATGTACACACTACCCCAACAGCTGATGTTAAGGAGTGATTTTATTTGTGTTTTGATGGGGCCTGATGTCAATCATTCTCTTCTTATTCCTTTGTAGCTGACTTTCTAATGCAAGCTGATGGAAAGCCCAAATGTTGCTTTTTTAAATTTAGCTCTAAAATACAGTACAATAAAGTAGTAAAAGCCCAACTATGGATATATCTAAGGCCTGTCAAGACTCCTACAACAGTGTTTGTGCAAATCCTGAGACTCATCAAACCCATGAAAGACGGTACAAGGTATACCGGAATCCGATCTCTGAAACTTGACATGAGCCCAGGCTCTGGTATTTGGCAGAGTATTGATGTGAAGACAGTGTTGCAAAATTGGCTCAAACAGCCTGAATCCAACTTAGGCATTGAAATCAAAGCTTTGGATGAGAATGGCCATGATCTCGCTGTAACCTTCCCAGGACCAGGAGAAGATGGGCTGGTAAGTGATAACTGGAAATAACATTCTAACAACCGTGTTACAGTTTTATTCCTGATATGAATAATAATAGTGAGAAATAAATACAATTTTCTATGCTCACAAGCCAGACAAAGTATCTTACTCCAAAGGTAGGTCAGTACCCAAAACAGTAGGTGCCAATATCATGTCCCATGAGGCACCCCTTGATGCTCTTACTTAGCATGAAGACTAAAAAACAATTACATCATGTTCTTAATTCCATAAGGTGGCCCTTACTAGGAATTAGATGTAATGTCCTTTTCATTGTGAGACAGATAATTAGGCATAAACTATGCAGTCTCTATGTAACTGCAGATTCTTGTTTCTACCCAACAAATTAACACCTTTTCCTCTGATTTTATTTGTTTCTTTCCTATGTTTTGCATTGAAAAATGTTGGCTTCACATAAAGTAAAAAATATTAAAATTCTAATTAAAATACCCTTATATGTATAAATACACTTGATTAAACATATTCTACTCAACACTTCTAATAAGTATGTTCAGTACTTACAGAGTGTTGAAGCCATGATATGTATATAGATTACTGTGTGAAATATTGCCAATAAAACTGTAATTTCTAACCAAGCTAACCTTTGCCTCCTAGCTTATCTCTGGACTCCTTCAGTACACTTACACAGGAGTTTACTTAGGCATTGCCAAGTAATTAAATAGAGAGTCAGTGATACGACAAGACCTCATATATTATAAAAATTAATAAAAAACATTTAACCCTCCACAAACCTGAGTCACTGTTTTATGTTACTTTTATTTACATCTGCTTTCAAAAACTTAATATTTGTTATTTTCATCCATTGTCATAATCTACACTAAAATATTGTACTTGGCAATAATATGCATGGTTACCTTTTTAATTTTGTGATTGAACTTGGGAATATATAGTCTGGAAATCAGATCTGTTGTGAGTGAAACCTAGCGTTTAAAGTGCTACGATCCCCCAAGTGATCTATTTTCTTTATATATGCTACTTAAACACTGCACTCTACAAACGATGTTCTCTTTGACAATATAGTCTCATGAAAAAAGGTAAAATTGCTATCAACGATTTAAGAACGCTCTTTCTCATAGATAGTGTTTTTATTGCCAAGGTCCCTAATGGGTTTTAATTATTTACGAGGTGGTTGATATGGTGTTCCTTAGAGTTTCCCCTCTAAAGGAAACGGAGACTGAAGCTGTCATTGTGCAAGCAAATTCTTCTCTCTTCCTCTTCCTTCTTCTCCTTCTGCTGTGGTCCTGAGAATGGAACCAGGACCTTGCACATGAGGGGTAAACCCTGTTCCACCAAGCTCCATTCACACCCAGTTCATCACTTCTTAGAAACCTCCTCTTTGCTCCTTTAAGGATTCTCTTTCAACACGCTGTACATACCGCCACTGTTGTCAGGATAATTTCCCTCCTCCCATTGTAGTCCATGTAAGGCTCAGAGGAGCTATTTTGCTCTGACTTTAATATGCACATTTCTTCCAGAAAAGACCTAGGGAAGAGAGGCCGAGCGAGCACCCAGCCCTCCAAGAGTCGTGGCAGCTGACGAGCAATCAACAATGATGAGCGGTCCTCTCACTGTCCACCCACCCTCCTCCTCTTTCATCTTATACATATTTCCCAAGCATTTGCTCTCCTATCTTGTCTGATAATAGTCTGAAAGAAACAAAACTCTAAAGACACAAAGGGAATGACCACAGCCTGATGCTGTTAGATTCTTTGGGGCCATGGGAGGAAAAATGAAGCCTAGTATATATAAAAATTCCTTAATACTGCAGTTCATTAAAAAAAAAAACCAACATAAAAGTGATGGGATTTTTTTCTAATAATGATTTTTAAAGTAGGAAGGATTTCAGGCTCCATTAACACAAGTGTTCTTTTCTTTTCACACAGAATCCCTTTTTGGAAGTCAAAGTAACAGACACACCCAAGAGGTCCCGGAGAGACTTTGGGCTTGACTGTGACGAGCACTCCACGGAATCGCGGTGCTGCCGCTACCCCCTCACGGTCGATTTTGAAGCCTTTGGATGGGACTGGATTATCGCACCCAAAAGATATAAGGCCAATTACTGCTCTGGAGAGTGTGAATTTGTGTTTTTACAAAAATATCCGCATACTCATCTTGTGCACCAAGCAAATCCCAGAGGCTCAGCAGGCCCTTGCTGTACTCCGACAAAAATGTCTCCCATTAATATGCTATATTTTAATGGCAAAGAACAAATAATATATGGGAAAATTCCAGCCATGGTAGTAGACCGGTGTGGATGCTCATGAGCTTTGCATTAGGCTCAAAACTTCCCAAATCATGGAA
This sequence comes from Uromys caudimaculatus, assembly GCA_028551405.1. Classification (NCBI taxonomy): domain Eukaryota; kingdom Metazoa; phylum Chordata; class Mammalia; order Rodentia; family Muridae; genus Uromys; species Uromys caudimaculatus. Next base: position 40,937,311 of record CM052709.1, on the reverse strand, counting down.
GGTCTTCCCCTCAATGTTGAAACTGTGAATTTATGCACCACGGGCTGTAGGCTTTGAGTATGCTATAGTAACTTAAGCACAAGCTACAGTGTATGAACTAAAAGAGAGAATAGATGCAATGGTTGGCATTTAACCATCAAAATAAACCATATTATAGGGTGTTTTATGATTTCCAGAATTTTTGAACTAGGAGGAGATAAAATTACATTTATGTCCATATATGTATATCACAGCTACAATCTAGGCAAGGAAATGAGGGCACGTTTCCTTGTGGTCTGCTGACTTAAAGGGGTATGATTAAAAAGTAAAGTCTTATTTCCTAACAGTTTCATTTAATATTTACAGAAAAATCTATATATAGCCTTTGTAAAGTGTAGGATTGTTATCATTTAAAAACATCATGTATACTTATATTTGTATTGTATACTTGGTAAGATAAAATTCCACAAAGTAGGAATGGGACCTCATATGTACGTTTCCATTCCTACTATAATTGGACAGTCCAGGCCAACGGTGCTAATGCAATGCTGAATGGCTCCTACCGGGCTCCTTGAATAGAACACTCTCTGTGAAGAAGGATTCTCTCCCTTCCAGGTGCATCTCCACACAGCACTAAGTGCGCAATGCATTTTCTTTAAGGAAAGAAGAATCTTTTCTATTTTTTTCTAGAGGTCAACTTTCAATTCTCTAGCACAGCGGGAGTGACTGCTTTATCTTAAAAAGCAGCCAAACAGTATTCATTGTGATTGATCTAAATTTCAAAATTGCTGTCTGCCTTTATCACATGGCAGTTTTGTGTTAAAATAATGGAAATGACTGGTTCTATCAATATTGTATAAAAGACTCTGAAACAATTGCATTTATATAATATGTATACAATATTGTTTTGTAAATAAGTGACTCCTTTTATATTTACTTTGGTATATTTTTACACTAATGAAATTTCAAATCATTAACATACAAAGACATATCATGTATCACAGAAAAGTGACTGCTTCTATTTCAAAGTGAATTAGCAGATTCAATAGTTGTCTTAAAACTCCGTATGTTAAGGTTAGATGGTTATATTACAGTCATTTTATATATATTTTTTACAATATCAGCATTCACTTATGGATTCATGGTGACTGTATCTATGAATGTGAAGTTTCAGTGGCTTCCAGTCATTGTGTTCAAATCTCAATGCCCCACTATTTTAAAAATTATAAGCATTACTAAACATATCAAAATGTGTCTAAAGAAAAACAAATATGATATCTCAATAACAGCTACTTTTATTTTATAATTTGACAATGAGTATATTCCTGCATTTATTTACTTCAGTTTTATAAATTGGAATTTTGTTAGTCAAATGTATTGTACTCATAGCTAAATGAAATTATTTCTTACATAAAATGTGTAGAAACTATAAATTAAAGTGTTTTCACATTTTTGAAAGGCATCAGTTTTATGTCATAATGATTAATTGTGGGTTTTTTAAATCTTTATTTTATTATAAGCTTATACAAAAGTTTGTACCAAAAAAAGTTAGTACAAAAGTTTGATTTAGGAACTCTAGTTCTGAGTGAAATTCCCAATGAATTTGCTTTATATATACAAAAGCAAAGACTAGTGTCTTCTGTTCCATTTCTCTCTATCTTGACCTAAAATCTATTTACCTCATAGGTTCGATTTCAAACGCATTGCAGTTGGCAGTGGTATATAGTCCTAGGGTTACATGCTCCACTGAAGTGACAGGGACACAGGAAACCATAGTTCTTCCCTGACTCTTAATGAGACTGACGCATTTTCCTGAGCACTGGGGGCACCAATTTTTAAACCGAAAAGCAATGTGATTCTTAAATTACCATGAAGTCCTATGTGCCCAGTTTTCTGTGGCTTATCAAAGAATAATCTCATTTGAAATAGGGTGAGTTTTTAATCACATCATATACACATTTGCCCTAAAAACTGACCTCAGTACACTTTCCTTGTATTAGTTCTATGTCCACAAGAGAAACATAATAGTACCTGTTAGAATGTGTAGCAGTTTCAGATTTGCATCCTAAAGAGATTTATTGAAAATTCTACTGTGAAAAGCAATTACCTGATTTGATTAATTAGTAACTTTGAACCAAAATTTTAAAAAGTTAATTTACTAATTTAGCCCTTTGTTTTCCTAACCACTCAAGATTAATCTGTTCAAACTTTCCCTGGGTGTTGTGTTTTTCCTAATGTCTTGTGAAAGGCCTTCTTCACAACACAGTTTGATTTTGTGGTTTTGGCTACAGATCCTCCACAGCATTTCCCAGATCTGTTCCCAGGGACTTTAAGTCTGGATAAGTAGCTAAATGTCTCTTAGCTCTGTTCCCAGGGAACTCTGGACTTGGGCATTACCTTCAGTAGCCAAAACAACATATGAACACAGGAAAATGTGACTACATGATGTCATCAGACCCTGACAATACTGTCACTGAATTAAGAAGGTGGGACTCAAATGGAAAACAGTGGTTTTCTGAGTAGGCTATAAAGGCCCGAGAGAAAAATCTGCATTGTTAGTAGAAATATTTAGAAGATTCCGGAGGCCACTGTCTGGTTCCATGCCCCAAGAATCTCTTCTTGAAAAGCTGCATATTTCTGCAGTACCTCAATAATGGAGTAAAGTATGTGGCTACCTGCCCCTTAGGCAAAAGATGCTACTGGGAAATCCCAGGTTATCTGGAGCTTGAACCTGGTCAGGTGTAGTAGCCTAGAAATGCTAACAAAGAAGGGGAGCACCCAAACTCCGGCTTGCAGTTATTTGTTGGCAGCCAGTGAAATTGTTCCCAAGTCTAGAATATACCAGGAGCTGTGACTTGGAGTGAACACTGAGCTCCAGAGTCAAGCTAGCTGCATTTCCACTCACACATAGGATATGGTCCTTCCCTACCATCAAAGCAGACTACACCTAGTAACAGACGGATGGGGGGAGGGGGGAGTTCTGCTGCTGAGGGACCAGGGAAGCTGCCCCCATTACAGAGTGTGTACACTGAACCGTCAGCTCTTTCCAGCCTGAGCAGAAGTTTGACCAAAACTTCTGGTCCTGACCCAAACAAAACAAACCAGGGTCACTTCAGGGAAGGATTTGTGACAGAGACCACAATTTGACCAAATACAGTGACACAGCCTTATCTGATATATTATCTTGTCATCATGCTTGGAACTCATGTATCTTGTTCAACTTAGCAGAAATAAACTGCCCATAGATAGTGTCTTGGGCAAGGCATTGGAATGTGAGCTTACAGAAGAAATACATATTATTTTCATTTTCAAAATGAGCAGGTTGAAGCTCAAAAAGGTCCATGACTAAAAGGTGACAGACAGTGACCAACTCAGGATGTGTATACATGATGGCCTAAGTGCAAACGCAACTGTAGCAGGACAATTTTTCAAACATTAACTCTCTTCTCAAATACCCCAATCTAAAAAAGAGGTATAGTGTCCTTGTTCTTTCTTATATTCAGCTCAGCCTATGTGTTGAGTATAAAAAAAAATCCTACCAGTGTCTGAAGCATCTTTCTAGTAAATTCTCAGCTATGATTAGCTCATGAGCTCTTTACATGAAAAGATGTCCATGAGCTACTTTTTTGACTCAATCTACTTTTCATACCTTTATATTTGGTTAACTAAGCCTAAGCCCAAAGTTAAAAGCCAAACACTTGGTACATTTTTTTCCCTTGTGATTCTGGTTAGACAAGGACTCCCTGGAATAATAATTTAGAAATTGACATTGCTAATTATCACTAATAATAAAAATGAAAATGATTTTTTTGTCAACAGATGCATTAAAACATAATATTAATATCTAGTTCTATTTCTAATGATGATTAAAAATGAAAACTCTATGTACTGCCTGAAAAAGGGCCCTGACCAAACAGGTGCTTCCAATTTGTTATATAAATTAAGCAAAGTTTTGCCTGAGGCTGACTCTGGTGTCTCTATGTAATTAAACTGGACATTAACTTAGTATGTTAAGAACTAGAAGCCTAATTCAAGGCATTTATTGTAGCCAGTGGTGCTAACTGGTCAGAACACACACAAATATTGTAAAGACAGAACTGGGGCCAATCAGGCCTCTGTGTGTCACTTCGTTTTCCTATTGCAAGTCCCCACTGCCCACATTCACAGCTACATGTGACCCTCTTCTGGTTCTGGAGCCTGCCTGATGTGCTAAAGTCTGTTAAATTTGTCCAAAGTTGATCTTCCTCTTGATTTTGCTCCTAAAATGTTATATGAAGAAAACAAATAAAAAAATTTAGATCTGCAAACATAGTTATACATTATTTTTACATTTTAATCATTATTTTATGTGTATGAGTATCTTGCCTGCATATGTATACCTATGCAACAAGTGCATGTCTGGCACCAGGAAGCCAGAGGAGGAAGTTGGAACACCCAGGACTGGAGTTAGAGAAGATCATGAGCTGCCATTTGAATGCTGGGAGTCAACCTTGGGTCTTCTGTAGGCACAGCTAGTGCTCTTAATTGCTGAGCCATTTCTCTAGCTGTTACATGTTATTTTTAAAATTGGAACTAGGTAACATATTCCAAATATAGAGAAAACATTATAAAATATTTTAATAATATTCAAACTTAAATTTATACACATTGTGTGTGTGTGTGTGTGTGTGTGTGTGTGTGTGTGTGTGTGTGTGTTAAAATGTATTTATTTAGAAGAGTTTTGGTTGCCAATATCCCAATTCAAGACAGTCTTCAACAATGCAGAAATGTATTATCTCTTGTAAGTTCAGAAGGAAGACAGCTCTGGGCAGTAACCAATCGCTCAGTAATTTTAATGAGGACCAAGATTCTTTCCACCTCTTCTTTCTGACATACTCACTATGCTTTGCTTGGCCCTTGGGCTGTTGCTATGGCTACAAGATGGCTACTGCAGTTTATATGATGTCCACTTATCAATGAATATTTCCAGTATTACTGTAAGAGGCCACTCAATTCCCCACACTGTCCTCTCCCCCTCCCTGCCCTCTTCCCCATACTGCCCGTTCCTTCTTCCCTGCCCACTTGCCCACACTGTCTCTCCTTCCTACCCATTCCCCAACACTGGCTTCTTCCTCCTCCCAAATAGTTCTATGTGCTTCCACTTCTATGGTTTTAAAAAGAAATCTAGGTCTGGGTGTGGTGGCACACGCCCTTAATCCCAGCACATGGGAGGCAGACGCAGGCAGATCCCTATGAGTTTGAGGCCTGCCAAGTCTACAAAGTCAACCCAAGACAGCCAGAGTTTGTCACACATAGATACCCTGCCTCATGGGGGAAAAGAGGGGGGGAGAGAACAAAAGAAAAAAGAAAGAGAAAGAAAGAACAGAGGGAAGGAGGGAGGGAGGGGAGGGACAGAAGGAGGGAGGGAGGGAAAGAAGGAAGAAATCTAGGTTCCTCGCATGAGAGAAAATACACAATATTTATCTTTTTGAATATGGCTTTTTTATTTAACATATGTTTCCATCAATTTTCCTACAACTGACATAATTTCATTTTTCTATATGGCAAACAGAACTCCATTTTGTATATATTCGTATTTTAGACATCCAGGCTAATTCTCATAACTTTGCTGTGGTTGGTATCATGCTGTAATAAACACAGGCATGCTGGTGTCTCTGTAGCATGCTGACTCAAGTTTCTTAAGGTATATATATCCTTAGTAGCATAGCCAGATCTTATGGTTGTTTAGTAGTTTTTCAAGGCTGAAGTAATTTGTATTCCATGTAGTAATGTATAAGGGTCCTCTTTTTCCCAGTCTCATTAGAATTTGTCCATCAACTTTATGTCTTTGTTTTCTATTGCAGTGTTAGTGAATAAACACAGACTTATGTGTGCCAATCAAACATGTTACCACTAAATCATACCTCTCCACTTTTTTTGAAATAAAAATTTCCAAAAATATTATATGATGTCACACAGATTGACCTGCTTGAATCCCTTTTTGTTATACTTATAAAATTTAGGTATACCTAAATTGTACCTTATGTTTTAGCATTTTAATTAGCCTTTGTATTTGTGATTAAAATCTTCAGTTCATCTTAACTTATTTTTGTGTGAGTAGGAATCCATTTATTTTTCTGTAGATGACCATGTGGTAGTCACATTCTTATCTGTTCTCTGTTGTCTCCAATGAGGAACTGTACTCAAAGGACTCTTCTTAACCATCACATGGATTCATAGATTCAGACAGTTATTTTACAGACTTAGGTCAGTTCTAGGAAAGACTAGGAATTGTCTTGAGATGTAAGAACCATAGCGTGGATGAGTCTATAAGCACATGTAAGCACATAGGTTACAGGGTTTGTAGCTGGTCAGAGACACAGATGTGTCCCTACCTGTGTGAGTTTATTTCACCAAAATCTTCAGGGAGTCCCCTGTTGTATTTTAATTCTCCCTGGAGATGTGGGATCACAAAGACAGATTCTTTTTAGGAGGGGGTTCTCATCACAACAGAAACTCTTTACCCATGACCCCAGAGGATAGTATATTACACATCTCTGCTCAGAAGTCACAGATAGAAAATTCAAATTAACCAGGAGCATCCAAGAATGCTGGAACTCCTGCTCTGACTCCTAGTTCACACAGACAGTTCTGCATCTCATAAGGGGCCAGTGTGGTGGGGTAGCAATGAAATGATTCCGACTTCGAAGGCAGCAATCACACTGGGTCCTTAACGCCCAATGGTCTCAAGGAAGAGCTCAGAGGAAGCACTCACAAGGGCAGACTGCTGGATGTCTTAGTGTCTGCTAGGCTTAGCTGCAGATGGTAAAATGCAGGGATATTGTAGATGAACGTGGCAGTTTGCTCATCCAGAGTAGATGCCAAAATGGATGGAACTGGAAATCTTTATGTTAAATTAAATGAGCCAGAATCAGAAAAAAAAAGTTGTTGTTGTTTTTATGTGTGAAAACTGTTTTAGATTCCTGTGTGGAGTGATGGGAAATTGTAAATGAGGTCATGAAGAGAAAGAGATCTTAAGGGGAGGAAGAGAGCTGGAGTGCAGACGTGGAGTACATCTGACACTACAGCAGCAGAGCTGACCACTTGCAGCTGAGCAAAAGAAGCAGAGACCGTGACCAGGGGAATCACATGTTGGATTCTGTCTTAGTCAGGGTTTCTATTCCTGCACAAACATCATGACCAAGGGGCAAGTTGGGGAGGAAAAGGTTTATTCAGCTTACACTTCCATGTTGCTGTTCATCACCAAAGGAAGTCAGGACTGGAACTCAAGCAGGGCAGGAAGCAGGAGCTGATGCAGAGGCCATGGAGGAATGCTGCTTACTGGCTTGCTTGCTCCTCCTGGCTTGCTCAACTTGCTCTCTTATAGAACCCAAGACTACCAGCCCAGGGATGGCACCACCCACAATGGACCTTCCCCGTTGATCACCAACTGAGAAAATACCTTACAGCTGGATTTCATGGAGGCAGTTTCCCAACTGAAGCTCCTTTCTCTGTGATAACTGCAGCCTATGTCAAGTTGACACACAAAACCAGCCAGTACAGGTTCCATGTGTTACTGGGGAATCTGAGGTCCCTTCTATGGATTCATAGTCTCATTAATGAAAATAAATTAAAATGGAGCCAGCATATTGAGACAATATGCCTAGAGGTTAAAAGCAAAATCAACTGACTAGGCACACTGTACTTTTCAGGGACTGCCTAGAGGAGGGAGTGAACAAGCTCTGCAGTGGCTCTGACAAAGAGCCACACAACAAAGGGAAGGAGAGCTTCAGAGAAAGGCCAGAGCCAGGGAACGTATGTCAGACTTCAGATATGCCAATAGTCAAAGGAAATAAAAGTACAGGAACAAGTAGCTTACACAAGAGGCTAGGCCCCATGGCAGTAGATCTGCAAGTAACAGCACTGAGTGCAGGCATTCTGGGAAGGAAACGTGTATCGCCTCATTAAGGGGATAGTTATTCTTTCCATCTCATTCACCAAGCATTAAGTGAATCAACCTTTCTGACGGTTGTTTTCTTGGACAAAGGATTGAGAGGCCCAGCTGAATTAACTCTTAAGAAAAAAAAAAAAGAAAAAAAAAAAAAAACCAATAGCCTGTAACTCTCTAATCTTTGGAGCAGACAAAAGTGCCACGTCTCCATCCAGGGCCAGAGGCATCCTAGTATTTTAACCAGGACTTTGCCAGGAGTGGCAAAGCTGGAAATCCTTTCTAATGTTATCAGAGAAATGAAAGGAAGGATCTGAGAGGCATGGCCTCCACTCCCAATGGCCTCTAAGGCTCCCGTGACATTCCTACCTCAAGAGTGGAGACAGTAAAATCACTTAGAAACTGGGCTGGGGTTAGAGAGTAGAGAGAGCCCATCCCATCATGAGGATCCAGAAATCCAGTTTCAAAGCTACTCATCAGACCAGCCTTGTGTCTCCACTGGCAGTTTCTAGCACAGCACCTCTGGGAGGGACGCTCAAATGAGAAAGGAGAGCTCCATTCTGGCATTTCTGTCCTCTGGCCAAGACCAAGCCAAACTATCCCCTGACTCTGACCAAGACCAAAATGGAACTTCATGTGGTGGTTTCTGTCCCTAAATGTTTGTAGCCAGTTTCTATTTCTTGTCTACCTCTCGGAGGATGTGAGAGGACAGTAGAATGGAGATAAATTAGAACAAAGCATAGCAACACATGCATGTGAAAATGCTCAGATAAACCCACTGCCTAGATCCCAAGCAGTAAGAGGTCAGGAAGAGCCAGAGAACTGTCTGCAAGGCTACAAGAGTTAGTCACCCTCGCTACTCCATATTCACCTAGAAATGCAGATGAGAGAGGAGGCAGGACTTCTGCAAGATACTAGTCAAAACCCCCAAAACCTCTAATTTATTTTTGATGGTAGTAAATTTAAGCAACAAAATTTCCCAATCAGTGGTTCTAAATGTGGGTATGAGCAGTGTTGCCTTCATTCATATTGTGGTATAGCAAATATCTAGAACTCTTTCACCTATGGTCTTAATTGTCAGATTATTTTTATCAGCAGGCTTGTAAAAGAATTTTAAAAGAAGTATGTGATCTACTTAAACAAAATAGCAAACTCTCTAATTCCTTAGCTGGTTTGTGATTCGAGCTCATTCTGATAGAAGTGGGTTAGCACCATGGATCCTAAGAGCTGTCAGCTCAGCCCTGGCTCCAGGCAAAGCAGGCAGTAACTGAGCTGTGTCTCTTGAAAAGTCAACTAGGGTCTTCACAGCTCCTTTCTACTGTTTTGACTGGTCCATTACAAGCTTGTGGAACCTGTTCTTGAAATACATCCCAGGCCGCTCACTGTATTTTAGTATCTGGGTTGTCTATGTCTCCCAATCTGAAAGTTCCAATTCTTGAAAATTTAGAAAGAAAGTGCAGCTGTTCTTCTGTGCACCCTGCACAGCATTTCTCCCCCAAGTTCGGGAACTGGCCTCAGGATGGCTCGGCTTTCTAGGATTATGAGCAGCCTGTGGTGCAAATGCAGGCTGTGTTTAAGTTGAATATTTTTCATGGGATTTTGTCCATCGTTCAATCTGGTTAGCTATGGCAAAGATCTAATTCAGGTTTTATAAAGCTCAAGGAAACCAGAGGTAGGCTTCAAGGATGTTGTTCTTGTGACTTCCCTCCAGGTCATCACTATAAAAAAGCCATTTGGTTGTTTTTATAATAAAGTGAGACTTCAGATTTCTTAATTTATAGTTGAATTAGTTTTCCAAATTTCAGATACAGTTATATATTTTTAATAACTTGCCAAAATATGCTTACTAGTGCGTAGACTAATGTCTATTTATTTATACCACACATACAAACAGTACATTCACCTTGCTTAAAGAGTTTGTGTTCTTGATCTTCTAATACTTGATCTGCTTGACCCAGAATTCTGAGTCTCCTTTGTTCTGTTCAAGGGGTACACTGAATAGCTAGAAAGGGTCCCACGTTAGCACTCAAATCATGGTAGTAGAAAGGGAATTCTTAATTACAGTATACATATCTATATCATAGAAAACAACTAAAAAAGTGCCTTTAGGTTTTTTTAGTATGATCAAAAACATACCACCAAATTAAATTCAAGAGCTCTCAAAATTATGACTTAAATCATATGCCAAAATTCTGTAATTTTTTTTACTTAATCATATTATTTCACCATGTTGATGGATAACATGTCTAGGATGTCACTTTTTAATACTTCTGTTCCAGAATCTTTAATAACCATAATACTTTTCCATTTGCTTTTCTTTTTATTTGAAATTTCCATACAATATAGTTGAATCATATTTTCCCCTTGCCAACTCCTCCAAGGTCCTCCCTACATCCCCACCCACCCAACTGTATGCTCCTTCTCAGTGTATTTCAAATTGCTGTACAAAGCTCAGGAGTTCTGTGAGAGTTTAATTTAATCAGGAGAAACAAGTGAATCTTCTGGAATCTGCAATCTTGTAAGGCACAGGCTGACTTAAGCCTTGACTTTCCTAAATCCAGACAGGCGCAAAGAGTGAGTCAGCTGTACTGTGCCGTGGCCCATGGCCACATTGTGATTTTGGGAGCACATAGTTGGCAGGGCTACATCACTGTCTGTCCAAGAGAACCCTAGCCAGGACCTTGCCAGCAAGAAGTAGCAAGATGTCTTGAGAGTTGTCTCAATGAGTCTTATTGCTTTGAATAATAAAAATAACCAAGCACTTTAGAACAAAGATTTATTAGTAGCACAAACTTGAAAGTACTGAAGTAAATTTTTATTAGTGCAAAGATTCACATGCAATGTCTAAAACTTATTACTGAAAGAGTATACAATTTTGAGAGTTTGGTCATTTATTATTAAAAACTTAAATAAATAAACATATCCATCATATGACCTAGCAAGCCTACATCTATCTAGGTATTCATACTCAGGTAAACACATATATCTAAAATAAAATGTTTTCAAATGTTCAGAATTGTTTCACTTATAATACTACCAAAAGAAAACACAATAAGTGCTGTCTAAATGTCTAGCACATGTTGAATAGATAAATAACTTGAGACACCTACAAAACACAATTCAATTAAGCATTTTTAAAGGTATGAATTAAAAATACATGTAATACCGTAGAAGACGCTCAGAAAAGTAGAATCCAAAAAAGTAAATATGCTGTCTGAACTCACTTATTAAATGACATTCTAGAAATGTCAGAACTCTAGGAACAGAAGCAAGTCGGTGGGCAGAGAGACTTCCTTCCATGGTATTGGCAGGCACTGTGCAGGCTGCTGTAGAAGAGATAGAAATGACCGTTCCTCAGCACAGATCCCTGAATGCAGTACTGGCAGGCAAGAGTGTGGCAACAGTGTCATGACTCTTTGGAGAGAACAGACTGCCTTCTTATCAGATTTGAGGACTGCTCCACAGAAAGGAATTTGTGCCTGGTATGGTAAAACTGGTCAAAGGCCCGTGGCTGGAAAGGTCATTATTGTTTTGCTTTTATGGAAATACCTCCTCCATATTTATGTTTGTTCTCATGGCTTTGTACTACTCTCAGATTTGGTCAGAGAAGCTTTTTATTTATTTATTTTTTTTGCAATGGGCAAAAATTAATATAAAGACTCAAAATTGGTTAAAGTGAGTGGGAGTGACCTGCTCTAAAAGAGATACATAACCTCCCACCCCAAGGGTCAGGAAGAGAGGTGGAAAAAAATCTAAGAGCTCAAGGATAGAGCAGAGTGCTATGAAACACTGTCATCTGGAGGGGACAAGGCCATGCCACTTACAAACTCACAGCAACTGTGGATACCTGCACAGGGATTGATCAGATCAAGCCAGTTATAATTCTAGTATGGATGGATGGAGACAGATCACAGACTGTAGAGCCATGGACAACGGATATCTTCTCCAGAAGAGTCATTTCTCTTTGGGGATGTGGCACAGGAAGATTGCCTATGCTTTAGTGAATAGCCTCACACTTATGCCCATATTGGCAACATCAAATGGATTCAGTTGTTTAAAGAAGAGGAGGAGGAGAAGGATGAAGAGGAGGAAGAAAAAGAGGAGGGACAAGAAAAAGAGGTGGGGAGGAGTTATGTCAGGGCATGTCCTGGAGGATTTGGAGGAGCATGGGTTAGATATGGTCAAAATTCATTATTTCTATGTATGTCCTCAAAAGCTGAATAAAAACGTTACACTAAAAATTAATGAAGTTGGTGGCTCTCAGGGGAGTGACCAGGGTAGGCAGGGAAAAGAGACTACAAAATAACACTATGGGAAAATAACTTTGGTGGTTCTTGAGGTTGAACTCAGGGTCCCCCACACTAAGCGAAGCTCTCCAACTGAGCTATACCCTCATTCCAGTATGAGAAAAAGTTGTAGAAATTGAGTATTTTAGTAAATTGTTCCAACTCTATCTTTACAATTATAAGGGGTGCACCATATTTTATATAAAGAAGACCTCTGTAAGTCTTCCTTACAATAGTGTGGACCAGGCATGATGGGTAGGGAACAGAAGGAACAAAACTGGCTGTGGGTGACAGTGCTTAAACATGAATGATGGGTCAATGAGGAGCTACTGAGTTACTCTTGTACATTTTTCAATATGTTTAAACTTGATTCAGTTGAAATACTTTCTGCACAATATACTTATAGGCATGATCCATTTATAATAGCTCTTCATCCATCCTGCCAAGTCTGAACTTTCCCTGGATTAAAATATAAACTTTATGGATTTTTCATAAATGTAGTAAATTTTAGAAGTCCATGCATTAATTTTCAATGTGCTTATAGAAACCAACAATAATTAGAGCTGCTTTTAAATGAATAGTTGAGTTTGAAGAGAGATGGTCCGTGTAATGAGGCTCTTCCCAGAAGTCATAGGTTACTAACAAAATCCCAGGCCCAGCAGGAGGGCTACTTCCCTAAACATGGCTGGTCAGGGAGGCCCCAAGATCCTCAAACAATACCATCAATCTTCTTCATGTTGTTGGTTGCCGACCAGAACTGAATATGAGACACTGGTGTTGAAGATACCACACATCATGGTCACAAAACAGAGAAGCAAACTTTCTTATGGGATTTGAGGCCTGCTCTGTAGTGGGGAATTCATGTCTGGTTCTAGAAACCTGTTAAATCTATGGCTGGGGAGGTCATAAGCTCTGTTTGGGAAATTTCTACTATTATTTTGCTAAATGTGTCTCATTAAAATTACTTTATTCACATTTGCGTTTGTGTCCATAGACAAGTACTATTGTCAGCTTTGATCAGAGAAACTTCTTTCTTTAGAGTCCCACTACTGATCAAAGCGAGGAGAATGAATGGCTGTTGAATGTTCAGCCATAAACAGGACGCCTATATATAGCCCCCATCCAAATCTCAGAGAATATGGCAGAAAAGGAGATGGAAAGGACTTAAAAGCCAGTGCAGAAGGCATGGAAAACTGTTTGCTGGGCATTGCATACCACAGTGCTCCTGAATTCACAGCGACTGTGGTTAGGTATACAGGAACTGCTTTGGCCCCTCACCGTCCTCACATTCAGATGTAAGGAGCTCAAAAAAGAGGGAGAAACATTTTCTTCAGTGGTATAATTAATGGTACAGTGCCTATGGTCCTGTAAATAATCCCTCAACCATGCTTTTGTAGGCAACCCCAGTGAAACTCATGGGCCCCAAGGAAGACAGACAGACAAGACGAACTAGTATTTACAAGCGTGAAAATGTCAATTATTATGTATAATTAATATATTCTAATAAAAATACATAGTTGATAACATTAAGTTCAGGAGTTAATAAAATCACATTAATTGGAAGTAAAATGTATTCAAAAGAGTTTGTAGATATTTGTCTAGGAGTGTTAGAACTTATTTAGTACATAATATTTATTTAAATACAATAAACTTTAAAAGAAGCTGAAATGATTTATTCAGTTATTCACTCCTTAAATATCTTCAAAACTCTATAACATGTTGAAAACACCAAAACTCCTCTACTAAGTAGCCACAGAGTAGAGACACAGCAGCACTGCAATGTATTTAGTAACAGAGACAGTATAGTCTAGAATAGAGACTAGACATGGGTGCCAAGAAATGGTAAGAAACTGTAGACACTCTAGGGCTAGAAAGCTGTACTCAAAGTTGACGCAGCTAAAAGAAAGATGTGGACAAAGGATAGGATGGAGGAGAGAAAGAAAGGATGCCATGGAGCTAAGTCCACACTGGAAGGACCTAAAGGAGGAGAACAGACACGCAGATGATACCTAGAGCAGTTGTACAAACACAATGAAGTTAAACTACGTGATTCCTTTATGTCTACAGATCTGTTATGCAGTCTGAAGTGCATCTTCCTAACAAAGTCTCAAATGAGTCCTCTGAACAGATAAACCAGGCATATTTTTACATATTTTACAGACACACCTAGGCTTCTTTTCAGCCTCTTCCTAGCCTTCTGGAATGAGTTTGAGACAGGAGAGTGATTACTAGTTTGCAAAGGCTACATGCTTACTAATCAATGAATGCTACTAAGTCTTCTTATAAGCAGCAGGACCACATTCCGCCTGGGGTTAGACTAAGCCAGGACACACAGGGCTCACAAAGCTTCTATATGCTACTGTTTAAGATACTGTTTAAGATTTAAGATATTGTTTAAGATTGAAGATACTGTTTAAGATTTAAGATACTATTTAAGATACTGTTTAAGATGTTTTGCCCTTCTGGGCAAAAAAAAAAAAAAAAAAAATGGCATTGCTGGCAAGGATGGGATAAATTTGTGTTTATGGATCAGAACACTGTCATGACCCTAAAGTGATTTTAAAAATGATATTTTCCTATTTACATGACAACAGTAAGGACCAATTCTTTTCTTTCTGTTTGTACCCACTACCAACAAGTGAATAATCGCTTCGCTTCTGACTCTCTAGTATATAACAGGATTTTTTTTTCAGTAAGAAATATCAACAAGGGAGGTGGGAGTGGGTGGGTGGGTAGCTGGGGGAACACCCTCATAGAAACAGGGGGAGGGGGAATGGGAGAGGGGTTTCAGGGTGACCAGGAAAGGGGATGATTTCAGATGTAAATTAAAAAAAATATTGAAAAAAAGTAAGAGCATCACTTACAATGCAAAAATGTTGAAAGAATTACTTTTTTTTTATTGGATATTTTCTTTATTTACATTTTAAATGTTATCCCCTTTCCCGATCTCCCACCTCCGGAAACCCCCTATCCCATCCCCCCTCCCCCTGCTTCTATGAAGGTGTTCCCCCACCCATCTACCCACCCACCCACTCCTGCCTCCCTACTCTCGAATTTACCTACACTGGGGCATCCATCCAGCCTTCACAGGACCAAGGGCTTCTCCTCCCATTGATGCCTGACAAGGCCACCCTCTGCTATATATGCAGCTGGAGCCATAGGTCACGCCATGTTTCTCATTGGTTGGTGGATTAGTTCCTGGGAGCTCTGGGGGGTCTAGTTGGTTGATATTGTTCTTCCTATGGGGTTGCAAACCCCTTCAGCTCCTTCAGTCCTTTCTCTAACTCCTCCATTGGGGACCCTGCACTCAGTCTAACAGTTGACTTTGAGCATCTGCCTCTGTATTTGTCAGGCTCTGACAGAGCCTTTCAGGAGACAGCTATATCAGGCTCCTTTCGGCAAGCACTTTTTGGCACCCACAATAGTGTCTCGGTTTGGTGACTGTATTTGGGATGGATCCCTAGGTGGGCAGTCTCTGAATGGCCTTTCCTTCAGTCTCTACACTTTGTCTTTGTATTTGCTCCTGTGAGTATTTTGTTCCCCTTCCTAAGAAGGACCAAAGCATCCACGCCATTTGGACTTCCTTCTTCTTGAGCTTCATGTTGTTTGTGAATTGTATTTTTGGTATTCAGAGATTTGGGGCTAATATCCAGTTATCAGTGAATGCATACCATGTGTGTTCTTTTGTGATTGGGTTACCTCACTCAGGATGATATTTTCTAGTTCCATCCACTTGTCTAAGAATTTCATGAATTCATTGTTTTTAATAGCTGAGTAGTACTTCACTGTGTAAATGTACCACATCTTTGGCAAGGATGTGGAGAAAGAGGAACACTCCTCCATTGTTGGTGGGATTGTAAGCTGGTACAACCACTCTAGAAATCAGCCTGGTGGTTCCTCAGAAAATTGGACCCAGCACTCCTGGGCATATATATACCCAAAAATGCTCCAGCATACAACAAGGACGCATGCTCCACTGTGTTCATAGCAGCCTTATTTATAATAGCCAGAAGCTGGAAAGAACCCAGATGTCCTTCCACAGAAGAATGGATACAGAAAATGTGCTCTTACACATTTAAGAACACACTGATACTTATAAATTCAAGAAATGGATACTTTAGGAGATTGGGCCTACATATCGTGGTGCATAAAAAGTCATTACTTAATGCTTTCCATTATTTGATAATTCAATAGACAGAACTGTACTCCAGAGGAAACTCTGAGTTATAAAGAGGGCTTCTACTCTAAGATGACAGAGATGTACAGATTTCAGAGTCACCTAGCTGAAGGATTGGGCAGACACAGGGTTTCCCACTGCACAGCACACTTGAACCTATTTTAAAAGGCACATTAGAAGGGGTGAAAAGAGTTCAGGCCACCAGTCCTTGGCACTTCCATCCAGATTTCCAGCAGAGTTATCAATTAATGCTGGGACAGTTCCCGCAGTGCACACACGAGCCAGACAGCGACGATCCTCAGGCCGTTCACTTTACCCACGGTCCTGGGGAGGCTCCAGCAATGCGCACACGTGTCAAACAGGGACGGTCCTGAGGCCATTCGCTTTACACACGATCCTGAACACCTGTTCGGCGCTGATGGTTTCAGTCACTTCTGACCCGGGATAAATTTTAACAGGTGACAGGCTTTGGGTCAAATTACAATTCCCTGAGGCATCTCGCCCTCCCCATCCTACATATTTTTGGCATGATTTATATGTTCTTTAGTTTCCTTTATAATATAATTTAGACTTAGGTCAATAATGGTACAATTCTTAAAATTCCTGCAAATGTTCAATTCCTGTAAGTGAGAAAATACCTACCATTCCATTTTCAATATTTCCTTTAACAGAAAACTATAAACAATAAAATATAAAGGAAACTGTCAGCTAATGTTGCAGAAGGGTGAGGGAGTATTTGGGAAATTTAATTATTGCATTCAACTTATATATAATTGCCAGAGCATAGATGGATGTTTAAAAACACACATGGATGAAATATTTTTAATCCCAACCACAATACACACCAAAGGCTAATTTTTAATTATAATTATATAAATTATAAATTATATAATTAAAAAACAAATGTACAAATTCTAAATTCTTTCCTAGCACATCATTAGAAAACACAAATTTTAAAAAAGCAGAGCCAGCACTTGTCCTGTTTACTAAACGTAAATCATTATTCTCTCCAGGACACTGGCAGCGCAGCCATTTGCCTCCCGAGCCTGTTGCCCTGCGGTAAGGCTCAGCAATGCTGCTGCCGGTCTTTGCTCCTCAAGCTTTCCACTTGACTGGTGATTTGTGGCTGTTTGTCTAAGGTGATAAAGTTTCCTTAGTAGTTCCCCAGCTCCTCTGTTCAAGTGGAAGTTTAGTGTTTACTAATTTTCAGCAATTCCACATTAATTAAAAAAGCAAAATTCTGCTAATTATAAAAATTTCTACATTGAGTTTAGAGTTTATTTTGTGCAAAATTTAAATGCAAAATTAAGTGTTTTAAGAGACCTCTGACATTTTAAGTAAGATAATGGACTGTTTTATTCCTTAAATATTTCATGAAATAAAAGCAGGCAATTCTGTGTTGATGCATCAAAGAGTTATAAAATCTCACCAGTTCTATGAATGTAAATGTCTGTGAACAGCTGAATAACAAATGTAAGTTAAATGAATCAGTAAGGAACTGAGACTCCATCATGTTCAGGGACTCCCGTGTCTGTCCATACTCACTTCTGCTTCTCTTTCCATATGACAGTAGTCACTATTTTCTGGAAATCTCTGAGCTTTCATTAATATTCCTTCTTACCTAAATACCCATCATTCTCTTTGACTATAAAAGTTGTCAATTCCTGCCCACTCCCTTCTGTTCCTCCACAGATGATAACAGTCTTCCACTTGAAGATGAAAATATAGTCATTTTCCTTTTGTGCATAAGTCAAAGACTGTGTAATCTTTGATGAGCACAGTTCATCACTTCCTCAAGTCTCATCCATTACTGTACATTGTTCATTTGTTTTTATCTAAATCTCAGGGTGTATCTACTCCATTTTATTTTTGTTACAAGTTAGTCAGTTGGTGGACGGCCATGTCTTGCCTGTGTTAAGAAAGTACCATTACTTCTCTGGTCTAATATTTCTCCCTCTTCAAATGAATATCCAGAGGGCACCAAGAAGCCTTTTCCAAGAAGAGCTAGAAAGCTACATGCACGAAGCTACACCCTGTGCTATACCCTATACATTTGGTGCACATACAGGACCAGTTAGTTAGAAACGGAAAGCCTTCATAAGGAGCTGACAGTGCCCATAGATAACTGATTATTGCAAACGGGTATGAAATTAAGTATATCCTCCAAATGAAATTGGATATTTGTTATCCATTAAGTGAGTGTCCAGGTGACATTAAAGGTGTCATACTCCCTTATTAGTGTGTTATGAGAGATAACATAATGAAAGAAACAGGATGATCACATGGTGGACAACTGTAGTAGGGAAATAAGGAGGAGCAGAGAGCTGGCGGACAGGAAGAGGGGAAGGCTGGGAAGGAGATGTATATACACATTTATTTGGATTATTTTATTAGATTTAGAAAATATGCATAATAGAATTGTATATGCATATATACATACACACATATGTAACATATTATATGTAAATTTGGCAATGCATACATTATAGAGTAGGGTAGAGCTATAAAACCTGGTGCAAACAGAGTATTAGAGAAACAAGTGTGGAGTTGGGGTGGTGTTGTATACCTACAATTTTGACACTTGGGAGGTTGAGGCAGGAGAGTGATTATGAGTTACAAGCCAGCCTTGGCTTTGTGCTAAATATCAAGCCAGCCAGAGATACATAGCAGAATTCTGTCTCAAAAGAAAAAGAAAGAAAATTCACATAGAAAAGAAAAGAAAAGAAAAGAAAAGAAAAGAAAAGAAAAGAAAAGAAAAGAAAAGAAAAGAAAAGAAAAGAAAAGAAGAGAATTATGTGTACAATGCAGAGATGTAGTAATTCTGAAAACCAAATTATATTTAGATATTTCTCTACCTGATAGACACATATTTAACATGTGTGCACTCAAGCATGCTATCCTCTGGAACTGTTTTTATGAAGAATAGGCAGATTCAATCAGATTATAATTTCTATGAGTCTTGTTAGTATCTATAACAATCAGATGCTACAGAAAAATCTAATTCAATAAGCAAAGCTGAGCTGGACTCTCCTACATGGAGCCATTGACTAGAATCCATGTGTAGAAACATTCTTCCGGAAAGATAGTCATTATATCTGCATATAGACTCGGCTAAACAACTATACAAATAGTTTTCTGTGTGCAATGAAGGCCAGCAAAATATGACTTCTTGTTCCTACAAGAAAGTTCAGAAAATGCAGCCGTACTGTTGGGCCACACAGCATGGTAGGTGGACCGCAGTAGGATAGAGAGCTGAAGAGAAGCACAGAGTGTATGTATGCACAGCTTGACCATGCAAAATCCGAGCACAGTGTATGCATGCACAGCTTGACCCTGCAAAGTCCGAGCACAGTGTATGTATGCATAGCTTGACCATGCGAAATCCGAGCACAGCACTTGCATGCATAGTTTGACCATGCGAAATCTGAGCGCAGTGTATGCATGCACAGCTTGACCATGCGAAATCCTAGCACAGTGTATGCATGCACAGCTTGACCCTGCAAAATCCAAGCACAGTGCATGCATGCATAGTTTGACCATGCGAAATCCGAGCGCAGTGTATGCATGCATAGCTTGATCATGCAAAATCTGAGCGCAGTGTGTGCATGCATAGCTTGACCATGCGAAGTCCGAGCACAGTGTATGCATGCACAGCTTGACCATGTGATAGCCAACCTGTGATACACAAACTCATTCTAAACACATTATAACTTGCTTCTCCATATAACAACTTGCTTCTCCATATAACAGAGTATCATTTATAAATTTTAAATTAACAAATACATATCTAGCATGTTTAAATGGATGCATGGTATTCCATTGTATACAGAGACCATAGTTTAGTTCATCAATTTTCCACTGATGGATATTTAAAGTTTCAGTTCCTCTATGGTGTAATCAATATACATCTTACCATACCTAGTTATTTCCTGGAACTGTTGGATCAATATTCTGTATCTTTTACATTAGATGCATAAATCTTTCCAAGCCACTTTCTGAATGAATTGAAATAATCATTGATTCTCTGAGTAGCAAATGAAAAAGCTCATTTCATCTAGCCTTTATCTAGACCTGGGAATAACCAAGTGCTCTGAGTCTTTGCCCATGTGACCTGATACATAAGAGGTCAGCCGCCATCCATATTAGTGACCATTTATTGCTTTTTCTCTGTGAAATGATAGGCTGCATGGTTTTATATGTACGTAATAAACACCCCATGTAGCTTGCCAATTTTTCTGTTGGTTCCTTTCTCAGACTGATTTGTAAGTATAACAGTCTTGTTAAATAACATGACAAATATCTCCCGAAAACAAACACCTAGGGAACATTGGTAGAGAAAACACAGGTCAGCCTCCTGTTTCCTGGTGCCCATTCACAGGGAAAAAAATAAGTTATTTCATCTGAAATGCAAGAAACTTCTTAAAATCCAACAAATTATGTCATAACATTTTGTAGAGTGAACATAAATGAATAAGTTAAGCTAATTCATTAAAAATCAATCTAGTCATAGGAAAATTAGTCTTCTCATTAAAACCTATTCATAAAGGATGTGACTAGTTGGGTCTATTAAGTTCTTAAACCATTAATACTAGTTTATTTCATGTGTTGAGGATGTAGTAGAAGGGCCCTTGTTAGCATGTATGCACATCTGAGTACACACACTCACATCCCTTTGTGATAAAAGCAGTAATTTCATTATTTTGATGTTTATTGCTCCTCACACAATGAGAAACATACATACAAGTAGCATTATGTAGACTGAGCAGGTTGTCTTTATATATTGAGGAGTGTGTGTGTGTGTGTGTGTGTGTGTGTGTGTAAAATTACAACTTAAGAAAAAGAGACCATAGGCCATGAATTAGAGAGACTGTAGGATAAGGGGATACATTGGTATGTGGGAGGGGTTGGTGGAAGGAAGTGGAAATTTATGTAGTTATATTTTAATTTCAAAACATAAAATTTAAAAAGAAACATATAAAGAAGAGCCTCTTAAAATGTCTACATGAAGCTCCTTCTGTTTAGTTTTACTTCTTACTTAAGTATCTCACATCTAAAGCAAATGGCATGTTGTGAGTACAGCAAAAGCTAAGTAAAGAACAGAAAATGAGGGAAGTCAGAAAACACAGGAAATCTATGCAGAAGCTGACCAGAAGGAACACCACTCTTTTTTTTTTTTTTTTTGAAAAACAAATCTTTTATCCAAATTGCAATGCATCTTCCAAGCCCCTTGACATCGTGCTACTGACGGCGCCCTTTTTTCTCACCCATCTTAAGTCTCCCATCACTAACTCTCCTCCTGGCTCAGCTTTCAAATTCTCTCTCCTCCCATCCATTCCTTAGAATCCACTCCTGAATTCTAGGCCATTGCTGCCCCACTAGGAAAGAACCGATGCCCAACATCCCTCTTTGCTTCGACATCTCCTCTCTCTTTCCCCCATCAGTTTAATGAGCAAGTTGAGGTGACTCCTGCTGTAGATGTAATTCCCCTGCCTAGTCTCTCTGACTTTATCAAGCCTGGGACAATGTGCAGAGCAGCTGGCTGGGGATGAGCTGGAGTGACAGAACCTATCTCACCTACCATGAGAGAGGTTGACCTGGGAATCATGGAAAAAGAGGCCTGTAAAGAATACTGGCGACTTTTTTTGATACTTTATTTACATTTCAAATGTTTCTCCCTTTACAGATCTCACCTTTGGATGCCCCCTATCCCCTCCCCTGTCCCCCTGCCTCTCTCATCTTCCCTCCTTGGCATTCCCCTATACTGGGTCATCTAATACACTCAGGCCCAAGGGCCTCTCCTCCCACTGATGGCAACAAGGCCCTCCTCTGCCACTTATGTGGCCAGCACCATGGGCCCTCCATGTGTATTCTTTGGTTGGTGGTGCAGTCTCAGGGGGTCAGGCCAGTGGGGCTGCAAACTGCCTCAGCTCTTTCAGTCCCTTCTCCAACTCCACCATCTGGGACCTCACGCTCAGCCCAATAGTTGCTGTGAAGTGAAACTTGGGTATTCCAAACTTTTGGGCTAATATCCACTTACCAGTGAGTACATACTGTGTTTGTTCTTTTGTGACTGAGTTACCTCACTCAGGATGATATTTTCAAGTATCATCCACTTGCCTACGAATTTCAAAAACTCATTGTTTTTAATAGCTGAATAGTATTCCATTGTGTAAATGTACCACATTTTCTGTATCCATTCCTCTGTTGAGGGACATCTGGGTTGTTTCCAGCTTCTGGCTATTATAAATATGGCTGCTATGAACATAGTGGAGTATGTGTCTTTATTACATGTTGGAGCATCTTCTGGGTATATACCTAGGAGTGGAATAGCTGGGTCCTCAGGTAGTATTATGTTCATTTTTCTAAGGGTCTGCCAAACTGATTTCCAGAGTAGTTGTACCAGCTTGCAGTCCCACCAACAATGGAGGAGTGTTCCTCTTTCTCCACATCCTCACCAGCATCTGCTGTCACCTGAGTTTTTTAT
>CM052709.1:40840150-40913958 GCA_028551405.1 Uromys caudimaculatus | reverse complement strand
TCTCTTTAGGTTAGGGAAGTTTTCTTCTATAATTTTGTTGAAGATATTTACTGGCCCTTTAAGTTGGGAATCTTCACTCTCTTTTATACCTATTATCCTTAGATTTGGTCTTCTCATTGTGTCCTGGATTTCCTGGATGTTTTGGGTTAGGAGATTTTTGCACTTTGCATTTTCTTTGACTGTTGTGTCAATGTTTTCTATGGTATCTTCTGCACCTGAGATTCTTTCTTCTATCTCTTGTATTCTGTTGGTGATGCTTGCATCTATGACTCCTGATCTCTTTCCAAGGTTTTCTAACTCCAGGGTTGTCTCCTTTTGTGATTTCTTTATTGTTTCTAATTCTATTTTTAGTTCCTGAATGGTTTTGTTCATTTCCTTCATCTGTTGATTGTGCTTTCCTGCAATTCTGCCCATTGATTGTGTTTTCCTGGAATTCTTTAAGGGATTTTTGTGTTTCCTCTTTAAGGGCTTCTAGTTTTTTACCTGTGTTCTCTTGTATTTTTTTTAAGGGAATTATTTATTTCCTTCTTAAAGTCTTCTATCATCATCATGAGAAGTGATTTTATATCTGAGCCTTGCTTTTCTGGTGTGTTAGGGTATCCAGGTCTCATTGTGGTGGGAGAACTATGTTCTGATGATGCCAAGTTGCCTTGGTTTCTGTTCCTTATGTTCTTGCCCTTGCCTTTCGCCATCTGGTTATCTCTGGTGTTAGCTGGTCTTGCTCTCTCTGACTATGGCTTGTTACTCCTGCAAGCCTTTGTGTCAGCACTCCTTGGAGACCAGCTCTCTCTGAGAGGAATTTGGGTTTGGAGAGCTGTGGTACAGGGTCAGCTCTGGGGTGCAGACAGAAACCAGAAGGATACTGTCCCCAGTTATTCCTTGGTTCCTGTGTCCTTATGGCTCTGTGAGGGTCCCTCTTGAGCCAGCAATTTGAACAAAAGTAATTGGCTTCCTGTTCTCAAAGGTGTGTTGACACTCCTAGAGACCAGCTCTCTCCTGGCACTGAGTATGGAGCCCTGTGTCACGGGATCAGCTCCCTGGCTGCAAAGGAAACTGGAAGGCCACTCCTCAATCCCTGTTTCCTGAGGGTTTTGGACAGGTCCCTCTGAGCAGAGGTGCTGGCCTTATCCCAGCTCACAGTCTTGTCCACACTTCTGGGAGTGTAGCTCTTTCCCTGCGCTATTTGGGTATGGAGCTGCATGGCACAGACTACAGGTGTAAACCGGAAGGCTCCTGTCCCAGGCTGTTCCTCAGTCCCTGTGTCCTGAGGATTCCAGGCAGGTCCCGCTCCACTCACGGGCTTGTCCACACTCCTGCGATGCTTGCTTTCTCCCGGTGCTATTTTGCTATGGAGCTCTGTGGCACAGACTGAGGTCCCCGGTCGCAAAAGGAAACCAGAAGGTTCCTGTCCTAGGCCACTTGTATGTCCCTGTGTCCTGGGGGTTCTGGGCAGGTTCCTCTGAGCAGAGGTACTGGCCTTACCCCCAATCACAGGCTTGTCCACATTCCTGGGAGGGTAGCTATTTCCCTGAGCTATTTGTGGCACAGACCACAGGCGTAAACCTCTTATTTTTATTTATTTTCCTCTTATTTTGATAGCATTTTTACAGTCTCTCAGAAAACATATAAAAGATGCAGTTATGATCCAATAGAAAATATAGTATACTACTTTATCTTTATATCATACTATTTAAAAACAGATTGGACAATAATCTACATTACTTTCAGGATGTAAATACATCATAGAGGTTTCTGTTGTGACCCAAGAGATCTCTAATTTTCTAGTAAGATGTTCCACTTAAAAGGAAAATGATTGTTCTATTACAAAAAATACGTTAAAAATTTGACCTTATAACAAGAAAAGAAGTTGGAATAAAAACAGAGTTTTTCCTCAGAATAATTAAAGCTACAGTATCACTGTAAAGATCATTACAAACCCACAGTATCACTGTAAAGATCATTGCATATAGAACATTAAATGTGCATAGTAATGCACACAGTCTGTAAAAACATCATATTCTTCTTATAGCATGTGGACTTGACGCCTATACCCTATGATTTCCTTTTATTTGCTTTAGTAAAGGTCAAGGCTCTTTCTGGAAGGGTCCCTCAATCAACCACCCCAGTTTGACTCACTCTTTCCTCACCTTAATGAAGCAGCAGAATAAAGAAACAGCTCCAGTCCAGACAGAAGAAAGCAGGTCTATGGTAGATCTCACGAAATTCCACTTAAGACACAGTAAGAGTTGAGGATTTGATGTTTAGTGTTTGCTAGCCACTGTTCTGGAATGTTTGCATTCAAAAAAAATCTGAGGGATAAATGTTCTGTATCCTGCGCATCTCACAGGAGGGGTTTAATAACCTGCTCAAGGTTGTCTAGCAGTAAATGACAGTTTCCATATTTTATTATTTTTTTAAATATACAATAACTGTTTCACCTTATTTACCAAAATGCTAAAGTGCATTATTCAATGTAAGAAATGGTTATTTCCATTATTTCAGAGACTGGGAAGGGTAACATGAATCTTTTAAGATATTATTTAGGGACAATAAGTTGGCTCAGTGGGTAAAGGTGCTTGCTGCCCATTCTTGACCTGAGCTCTGCCCCTTGGATGCACATGGCAGAAGAAGAGAACTGACTCCTGAAAGTTGTTACCTAACCTTGTGTGCTATGGCATGTGTGTCCTCACACAAATACACACTAAACAAATAAAAAGTATATAAATTCATAGGTATTCACATAAATATGTGAATAGAATTAAAATATACAGAAAACTTCATGATATAAATTAGTTCATTGGTTCATGTACTTCTATGTGGGAAGTATTTTTGTAATATCCATTAAATTTTTTCCTTTATATTTCCATAGACTTATGTCTATTAAAATGTGTTTTATTGATAATCCTCATGAACCTTTTGCATGCTGTGCATAATCTTAAACAATAGATAGTTCTCTCACTTCAGGAATGGAAAGGTTTATTGAAGTATAACATTTTTTAAAAAGATAAAAAAAAGGATGCAAAATTGGGCAGATTGATAAGGATCTGGATACAGACCTGAGAGTTTCACTTATTCAATATTGCTCATGGGAGAGTTAAACAAAAATGACCAGGCTCTAGAGTCAGCACCATGCTAAGTCTTTGGCTGCAGCCTCCTAGGAACAGGATGGCTTCAACTCTAAAGTCAAAAAGATCCTAGAGGCACTGATGGCTGGCAGCTATCTGTATTCCGTGCAATTAGAGCGTGTTCCTTTTTCAGGGGTGCCCTGTAATCATTCACATGATTATTATCATGAGAAATTTCCCTGGCTGTTTAATGAGGTTAGAGTAACTTTAGAACCATCATATTCCTAAAATATTAGGAAATACAGCATAAAAATTCAAGAAAGTAGAATTTTAATAAAAACATGTCGGAAATACAAGAATTTAATGGGTTCTTAAATATAATGAATATATAGATTCAATAGCACTTTCTAATGCCAATAAATCCACAGAAAGGCAAATAATAAAACCATGCTTTTCACTTAGAAACAAAGTCTATGAAATAATTAAAAATCAGTATGGAACCAAAGAACATACCTAGACCCCTGGCACATATGTAGCAGATGTGCAGCTTGGTCTTCATGTGGGTCTCCCAACAACTGGAGCAGGGACTTACCCTGACTCTGTTGTCTGCCTGTGGATCCTAAGTGGGCTGTCTTGGCTGGCCTCAGTGGGGGAAGATATACCTAGTCTTCCAGTGACTTGAGGTGTCGGTGTGGGTTAGTACCCACCCGGGGACCTCACCCTTCTCAGAAATGAAGGTAAAGGAGGGACGGGAGAAAAGCCTTGTGAAGGGGAACTGGGAGGAGGGGGGCTGAGATCAGTATGTAAAGTGAATTAATTAATTAATTAATTAATTAATTAATTAATTAATGGGAAAATCAGTATGATATTGACTTAGGGTTTTACTGCTGTGAACAGACACCATAACCAAGGCAACTCTTATAAGGACAATATTTAATTGGGGCTGGCTTACAGGTTCAGAGGTTCAGTCCTTTATCATCAAAGCAGGAACATGGCAGCATCCAGGCAGGCATGGTATGGGAGGAGCTGAGAGTTCTATATCTTGTTCTGAAGACAAACAGGAGACTGACTTCCAGATAGCTAGGATGAGGGTCTTAAAGCTCACATCCTTGGTGACACACTTCCTCCAACAAAGCCACACCTACTCCAACAAGGCCACTGTTAATAGTGCCACGCCCTGGGCCAAGCATATTCAAACCATCGCAGGTATTGAGACAGAAACAGATAAAGCAGGTCAGTTCTTTAGCAAATATCTGAAATAAAATAGAAGCTTAACAGATGTTTTCTAATCATTCTCATAACAGAACCATCCAGAAAAGCCAAGGACATTGTGCTAAGTGAAATAGCCTATATCTAAGGACAAATACTGCATGATTTCATGCCTGTGACATACATAAAATGTTCAATTCAGAGACAGACAAAGTAAAACAAAGTCTAGAGGGAATGGAGAGAGGAAGGTGATGTTTAATGGGTAAAGGGTTCTATTGTGGGAAGATAAAGACATCCTGGGAATGGATGGTATTGAGAATTGTACAACTATGCAAATGTGCTAATGTCACTGAGTTGCCCACTTTAAATCAGGAAAAATAAAAGTAGTTCAGCTAAAGAGCATAACTCAGAAATCAAGCTGAGCTTAAGTTGTGACAACATGGTGCCACATCCCAGTGGAGATATAGGTATTCAAATGGCCTATCAGGTGAAAAAACCAAGCATAGGCTCTGATGTCACATCACAGAGAAACTTAAACCACAGATTCATTAAATATTTAAATGTTTTTAAAAAACAGTATAAAAAAATACAGTTTGGGCTTGGAATTTCCCCTAGAAGACTGTGTTAAAGACTTGCTCCCCAAGCCAGGCTACCGAGAGATGAGGCCAGTTAGAAGAAATCAGGCAAGTAGAGGTATGTTTTGAAAGGTATATCAGGACCCTGGATCCTGTGTCTCCTTTCCAGTCTCACTCCTCTCTCCCAGTTGTTGAGCTGATCAACTTCCTTGGCTTCATGCTCTTACCATGGTCCCCTGCATCTTCACACACCTACAAGTAACAAAGCCACCTGAACTCATGAGTCAAAATAAACTTATCCTCCTTAAAGATGCTTATCTGTCACTAGGACCTTCGAGAGACAGAGAGTTGCTAGCACAATAGATATTCATGGAAATGCTTTATGATTAAGATAAAGCTAAATGCCCACTGTGGTGGTGCATGCCTTTAATCCCAGCATTTTGGAAGCAGAGGCAGGGGGATCTCTAAAGTCAAGGCCAGCATGGTCCACAGAGTCAATTCCAGGGCAGCCAGGCTACACAAAGAAACCCTACCTGGAAAAAATGACCAAAAAACCAACCCAACCCAACCCAAAATAAAAAACAAACAAACAAATAAAAGGTAATGCTAAAATGCTAGTATTAATGGAATAATACATAAACAAATTTAGCTGGGAAGTAACACTTCCTTTGAAACAGACTAAATGAACTGATATCTATGCTATAGGAAGAATTTGTAAAAAGCTGCTAGAATAACAATTTAAATGGGCAAATGAATATGAATAGAAAAATACTTAAAGAGGAAATGCAAATAGCCAACTGTATCCAAAGTTATCTTCACATACACATGTATTTCCTTCTACCAAAATATAGTATATGTGGTTGGTACAGCAGCCAAAACATGAAATTTTCTACCTATAATTCGTCCTGCCAGCAAGATGTACTGAGGTAAAGGTGACACAGAACTTGTGGGAGTGGTCAACAAATGATCCACCCCACAAGAGGAAGCCCATATCTGACACTGCCTGGAGGGCCAGGAACCAGAGGCTGAGTAGCCCAGAGACCTAGGATAGAACCAAACACAACTGGAAAAAAAAAAGTCAATGAAATGATTTCTTATGCTATTCTGCTCTGCTCTTAGATGGGAGCTTAGCACAATCATTATCAGAGAGGCTTCATCCAGCAACTGATGGGGTGCAGAAACCCACAGCCAAACATTAGGTGGAGCTCAAAAGTCCCAAGCATGAAGAGGAGGAAGGATTATAGGACCAAAAGTGGTCAAGGACACCAGAAGAACACAGCCCACAGAATCAACTAACCAGGGCTCACAGAGGCTCACAGGGGCTCACAGGGACTGAACTGACAATCAGGGAGCTGTATAGGGCTGATCTAGGTCCTCCATATGTATGTTATGGTTGTATAGCTTGGAATTCTTGTGGGACTCCTACAGTGGGAGCAGAGACTGTCTCTAACTCTTTTACTTCTTTTAGAACCCTTTACCTCATACTGGGTTGCCTCACCCAGCCTTACAGGTGTTGCAGGTATGGCTGCTGTGTTGCTTGTACATCAGTAGGTGGCAGAGAGGAGAGAGAGGTTATGCCTATACTTGGTGTTATGACCTATGAACATCTGAATGATTAGTAGCCTAACATTCCCTGGAAAAGGGGAGCCTGAGACGACCACCAGACCTGTGACCATGGTGAGGTCTTGGCCTGTTATGCCACCAGAGGCTATGTCTGGGTCTATGGCTCCACAGCTGATGCCAGTAACCACCAATGGCCATGTCTCTGGGGGACATGTTGATTTCTGTCAGGCTGTGCAGAACTAGCCCCATCCCACACTTGGGGATCATGGCCCTGGGGGATAAAAGCAGGGGAATGAACCCCACCCTTAGCCAGCTGCAATATTCTGGAGAGCAAGCACCACACATGGTTGTGGGTGAGCTGACCCCAAGGATATGAGCATGGGAGAACTGCCCGAAACCACTCCTCTTCTGTGCAGTGGTGTGGATGAGGGAGAGATAACCCCCTTGCCCCTCACCATCTATAGCAAGCAGGCGAGCTGGACTGGTGTCATGAGAGCAGGAGAGCTGGCCCTATCCCTCACCTGCTGTAGCACTCAGGAGAGTAGGCCCTCTGCACCTCACCTGGGCAGCACAGTAGAACTGGTCTTGAGCAAGAGACCAAGGGCATGAGTGCAAGAGAGCCATTTAAAACTAAATCACCACAGGTCCCTCCAAGATAGCTCTCCATGCTGAAAAGAATTGTGAGAGATAAAAAACAGAACTGTCCAAGAAGGACAGATGAAGTAAAAGAAATGGTCTTGAACAGGTCAGGGGTAGGATCTGCAGTCAAGGTCAAGAAATGAATAAATCAAGTCTCTCCAAAGAGTGTCTGTAAATGTGGGCAAATTCACAAAGGAACCATTTCAGCACCCACAAACCATACAAAGGCAGGTGGCATTTAGAAAAGTATATATGCTTGAACATGGGATGAACTTCTGTGTAAGAGTGGTGGAGATGTGTGGATGTAGAACTGGGCTACGCTTGCTTGGCATTGGTTTGCCTTGCCACTCTTCGCTGGTCTTCATTGGGCTTGGCTGACTCTCATCTTCACTGACAGTGCTGATCACCACTTGTTATGACTTCATAGAAATAAACACACTAAAGAATGTCTCCTGATACTCCAGTGGCTTCCGTGGATTTGAGCCAATCAGCAGAGCCTCATGGTTTCTTCCAGATCGAACTGCTGTTGCTGATGGTGTTTGTGACTGGATTGATCTACCGCTGCTGATTCATGTGAATTGAGCAGCTGATATCCTAACAATGAAGATTGGAATTGCCCCCAAAGAACTATTTCTAAACAGGTGCCCATTCCACTTTTACCTATTAACCTTTTCTTTTCACTACCTCTGGTGTGGTAGGCTTTCAGGGAGGTTAAAGCATTTAAGAACCCTTATTAAAGTAAGTTTTGAAAAATCTAAGTCTATACCCTGAAATTAATGGTAACTGATTCTGAGTATCCTCAGATGCTCCAGATATATGTAGCAAAGCATCTTAGTTCTTTTTCTGTTGCTATGGTAAATTACTCTGACAAAAGCAACTTAAGAGAGAAATAGTTTATTCTGGATCACAAATCAAGGTTTAGTCCACCATAGCAGGAGATCAAAGCTACAGGAGCTTGAGGTCACATTGCACCTACTACCAAGAGGTAGAAAGCAAATGAAAGCACATACACATGCTGTTCAAATCTCTTGTTCCAGTTATACAGTCCAGGATACTACTTAGGGAATGGTTCTACCCACAGTAGTGCGTCTTCCCATTTCAGCTAAGACCATTAAGATGACTACTATAGACATGCCCAGAAACCCATCTCTTAACCCTATCTCTGGATTCTAGATTCTGTTAACCACCACAGTTCTATCCCTTGTCAAGCTGACATTGACTTTTATGCCATCCCTGCCTTCCATCCCTTATCCTCATTGGGTCATGCCCATGCTACAGTGTAAAAATACATTCACATACACACTTGGTTTCCTGACTGTGGCTGTGATGTGAACAACTATTTCTAGCTCTTGCTACCTTGACTTCCAGCCACTGTGGATTGTACCTGAACTGTGAGCTGAAATAACCTCTTTCTCCCTTGAGTTTGCCATGACAACAGAAAAAGAAACCAAGACACTAAGATTGTAAGCAACTGCTTGGAAATATGTTCAAAGAACTGAAGAAAGCCATGTAAAATGAATTGAAGTATATGTAGCAAAGAATTAACAAAAAGATACTCTCAAGAATAACAGACTTTTTTCTTTCTTTGTTTCTTTGTTTCTTTCTTTGTTTCTTTGTTTCTTTCTTTGTTTCTTTGTTTCTTTCTTTGTTTTTCTTTCTTTCTTTCTTTCTTTTTTCTTTCTTTTTTCTTTCTTTCTTTCTTTTTTCTTTCTTCTTTCTTTCTTTCTTTCTTTCTTTCTTTCTTTCTTTCTTTCTTTCTTTCTTTCTTTCTTTCTTTCTTTCACAAAGAACCAAATAGTATTTCTTGAATTTCAGAGTACAAGAACTATAAGGACTCACAAGTGCATTCAGAACAGTGAAGAGGGGAAACAAAACAACAAACACACACACGCACACACACACACACACACGCACACACACACACACACACACACACACACACTGAAAACAAAACAAACAAAAAACAAAACTGAGAACTTAACTGATAGACCAAAAGAAATTACAAGTCTGAAATCAGAAAAAAAAAAAAAAAACCATACTAAAAGTGAATATTGTTGATAACATACACACAATGGAAGTCCTCCCAGATGAGGGAGCCAAAGGGCAGAAAACATAAGAATACAATGCTGAAATTCTCTTTAAAAGAAAGCATAAATCTAAACCAAGAAGCTCAACAATCTCCAACTAACATGAATTCAAAAATTTCCATCTGAATTATCAAAAGTAGATTCCCACTACATCTATTTTGCACATGAAGCAAATGAAGAAAAACCCAATACACTCTATTTTCTTATAAACCAATGGTACAGACATTGTACATAAATTTTATACTCAACAAAAAGAAGTTAGTCACATGGTAGTACTCATGACAATGGGAAATGCAGTTGTTTGCTGCTAACACCTAGCAAGAAGAAAATAGAACTTTTGCTATAAGTAGTAAGCCTGATTACCCAATTCTTTATGCAGACTTTCATCATTCACAATGAAAGGACTCAGCCTCCTCTATGGACTATAATTTAAGATTTTATTTATCCCTAAGTGCAGAAGTCTAGAGAATATAATGTTCACACTATTCAGTTCTATATGAGACTTAACACAGCTTCCAGAACAATACACTAAAGCTTGACCATTAATTGACAATGATGAAAAATATTTTTCATAAATGAAGAATGGGGAGATATAGAACAGTTATATATTTATCATATATGTCAAAAGTCATACTGAGTAAGATTACCAAAAGTCCAATGATCTGGTAATAGACAGGGTTGCATTGGTGGCAACCTGGTCTACTACCTTAGAAAATTCTCCTTTTTTCATGGAATTCTTTTTTTTTTTTTTTTTTTTTTTTTTGAGTCTGTTTCTTGTTCATACTCTTATGTGGCCATATTCAATTTTCAATAGAACTTGGGTCACATAAACTGGGAAAAAGGAAATGAAATATTTTAATAGCTTACTTACAAGTTTCCTTACAATATAATTCCCAAAGTGCCTTAGTAGGTGTATGCTATATTTACTTGCTGAGTATTATGTTGTAATGGCAGGAGCTTTTTGGCTTGCCACTTGCTATGCTTGTCTTTTATCAACATCTTGGCCTCCTTCTTTCTTTTTTTAATGCTGACTACTTTGATGTTCTCTAAATCAGCAGCTTAAGTTTGGAAGAGAACATGTTTAATTTGATCTTTTTCAAAGAATTGACTTCCTTAGGCTTTAGGGAATGGTTTTAAGACAGCGTCTTATCATGTGCTGCTTCTTATCACATATTACTAAGAGCAACATCCAGTATGTGTTGGCTGCTCCAGCTACTTTTAGCAAGGTATTATAAGAAAAAGATGAGCTAAGGCAAAAATATGCCAATTTGCAAGCAGAGAAGGAAGCGGATAGAGAATCCAGAAATTTGAGCTTCACAGCCTGGAAAAGCCAACTGCTTCTGCACCTCAAACAACACAAGAGCCACTGCCTCACCACTAAATTCTAAATTCTGCTGAACCAAATGCTCTATATTTTAGTGTCTATGGTCATGGAACTCCAGTTTCAGGGACTGATTTAGTTAAGGTTAGGGCTAATATTCTAACGAATAGAGCTAAAAATACAAAGGGTTAAATAACACGAATTTCTAACTCTTGCAACACTGCTAAACTATGCAATCAGACACATGGCTGTCATCCACTTATTCAGGGACACATTCTTCTCCCACTGTCGTATCCTATGAACTACATTTGTAGGTCAAATGTGATGATGTCACCCAACTTCCTAACATCCGAAGAGAAAATAAGTCCAGGGAAGGCGTCACTTAAAATGGATATGAGAACTTGACAAATGGCCACATCTATTGACATGGGACCAGAAAACTGTAGTTTCGGAATAGCATTTTTCAAGAAGAGGAGCTAATATTCAAAGACAAAACTTTCATCTCTAAATATAAGAATCTTATAGTAAATACAGTTACTTTCTGCTCAACTTAAGTATTTTACCTTAGAATTTTACTTTTGTTTTCTTCTATTTACTTATTAGTATATATTAATTATACAAAATTGGAGTTTAATTATGACATTTCCATATATATATATGTATATATATATTCATATACATCCCTATTATCCTTTCTTCACTCTACCTGTTCCCACTGATCATCCTCTTTCTTTTCCCAAACATTCCTTCCTGTACTTTTGGGTCTTTAAAAAAAAAGTCTGTATTCCACTTATGAGAGAAAACGTATGATGTTTCTCAGAGCTTGACTTATTTCACCTAACATAATGATGTTATGTTCTATTAATCTCTGTGCTGCATACATAATTTTGTTCTTCTTTATGGCTGAATAAAACTCCATTGTATATATGTACTACATTTTCTGTATTCATTCATTTGTTGGTTGGTACATAGGCTAGCTTGGTTATTGGGAATAGAGCAGCAATCCTGTGTTATATGCTGACTTATTTCCTATCCTATATACACACTAAAAAGTTATGTATATGGATTATGCCTTTGAGGAATTTTCACACTGAATCTTGTTGGTGTAATGTTGGTCCTTGATCTTGTGAGTCCAAAGCACCTCTCTTTTCTTGCTCCCTACCATTTAGAGACCTCCTTCAGGTCTCAGAGGCCACTCTCAGGTTCTGTGGAGTTGGCCACCATTGATAGTTCACCATGTAAATAAGTACTTTTGAGATTAGTTAGAACACATCTTTTTGACTCTTCTGCTTTTCATCCAAATGATGCAAATCAGGACCATCAGTCTGAAATGACATTATTCTTTGAAAGCTGCCTCAATATCTGGAGCCATGATAGATATTTGAATGCACATTGATAGTTATCAAGCTAAATTTGTCTAAAAGAAAACATTGTTGTATTTCCAGCATCCAGTATAATAACATATAGAAAACACGTGATGAATACTGCTAATTAAATGAACAAATGCACAATAGTTTTAAGTCTGTTGTTGAAATTAAACATGGAACAAAAGACAATTAATCAAGGGAGAAAGCCAAATGACAAATATTTAAAGTAAAAAGATGATTAGCACAAGTAGTCAAGAAAATGTGATTTTAAATCAGAGGTATGTCATTCTATTCTAATCATCATGACAAAAATTGTAAGCCTTTTACAACACTAAAGATTGCTAATGATGTAAAGAAATAAACTGTCATGGGATCTTAAACAGGAACTGTTGTCCATATGTAGAAGAGTATTTAGCAAAGCCTATATAGGTGTGTTATTCTGTGACTACTATTTCCATTTATAAACCCCAAGATGACAGTTTCATAAGTGTATATGTGGAGAAATATTCATAGCATTGTTATCTAAAATAGTTCAGGATAACTTGAACAGCTATTATCAAAAGAATAAGTTGAATAAAATAGCATGTAAGTATCACAAATGAACTAATACTTAGAAATTAAAATAAACATTTAAATATACATATTGCTTATATAAAACATGGAGAAAAAGGCAAGTTGCAGAAGAATAAGTCCATTTATATTACATGTACAATAAGTTTTATAACATAGTATTGCATTGCCAAGAGATACAAAATTAGCCAAAATATTCAGTAAGATAGAGTATTGATAAACCTCTATATCATAATATGATAAGTTCTGAAGGAATAGAAGACACAAGTGTAATATAATACAGAAAAATCACACAATTTTTTTATTGTTTTCCTTTTTAAATTTTATTTAATTTTTTTTACACTCCAGATTTTATCCCCCTTCTGTCCACCTTCTGAATGTTCCACATCCCATACCTCCTCCCCACTACCTTGTCTCAACAAGGATGTCCGTACCCCACCTCCCACCCTCCATCCCACCAGACCTCCCCACTACCTGGGGCCTCCAGGCTCTTGAGGGTTAGATGCATCTTCTCTGACTAAACCCAGATCCGGTAGTCCTCTGCTGTATATGTGTTGGGGACCTCATATCAGCTGGTGTATGTTGCCTGGTTGGTGGCTCAGTGTCTGAGAGATCTCGGGGGTCCAGGTTAGTTGAGACTGCTGGTCCTCCTACAGGGTTGCCCTCCTCCTCAGCTTCTTCTAGCTTTTCCCTAATTCAACCACAGGGGTCAGTAGTTTCTGTTCATTGGTTGAGTGTAAATATTTGCATCTGACTCTTTCAGTTGCTTGTTGGGTCTTTTGGAGGGCAGTCATGAAAAATCATACAGTTTTATCAAAAGACCCACTCACATCAGTCATTTAATAAATGAGCAAAGAAATTGAATTGATAGGTTTCAAAGGAAGAACTACAAGTGGCCATTAAATTTATGAAAAAGTGCACATCATCCTTGTATCAGAGAGCTGTAAATTAAAACTGAGTTGATGTCCCAGCTTACCCGAGTCAGAATGGCCATCATAAGAAAATAAATGACAACAAATGCTGGTTAGGACATGGGAGAGAAAACACTCTCGTACACATTTGGTGGGGATGTAAACTAGTACAGCTGCAACAAAGAACTGCCACATTATCCAACCACAGCACTCCTGGGTAACCTAAGTCAGCATCTGCATTTATTGTGGCACTACTCACAACAGCTAAGTTCTGTAATCAGCCTGAAAGTCCGTCAACAGATAGATGAAGGAAATGTGCAACACATGCATCATAGAGTTCTACTCAGTAAAGAAGGATAAAATGGTGCCATTTGTGGGAAAATGGATGGAACTGGAGAGCATCATGTTAAGTGAAATAAGCTAGGCTCAGAAAGCAAAATAATGCTTGTTTTCACTCATCGGAGGAATCTGAACTTAAATGTCTGAATGTGAAACAGAGAAGAGTGAGCTATGTGGAAGAAAGGGGAAGAGAAGAAAGGGTAACGAGGCTGTGAAATATTGACACATTAAGTAAAGGTAAATTGTATCTTAGTCTGTTCATGCTGCTATCACAAAATGCCACAGACTGGATAGCTTATAAAAACCAGAAATGAATTCCTCACAGCCCTAGAGGCTGGAAAATCTAAGACAAGGTGCCAGCAGATGTACCATCGGTGAGGGACTGCTTCTTTCATAGCTGCAGTCATCTGCCATCACATGGCAAAAGGGCAAGGCAGCTCTCTGGGACCTCTTTTATTAGGACGCTAATCCTAATCATGAGGCTCCACTCTCAGCACCGGGCGTCTCCCAAAGCCTGACCTTTTAAGGCTACCTCATCAGGGGTTAAGTTTCAATGCGTGAATTTGGCAGATACACAAACATTGAGCTCATAGTAGAGTGTGAGCAAGAAAGTGAAGATGTGAATCATGCTGCTTTTATGATACAATTGCCTGTGCATTTATGTATGATATATGTGCAATATGTTTCAAAGGCTTTAAATATATTCATAGTCTCTGAATCTAAAGGTAAAAATGTATAATAATGTATAACTTATATAATGAACTTCCCTAAAACATT
This sequence comes from Uromys caudimaculatus, assembly GCA_028551405.1. NCBI lineage: Eukaryota > Metazoa > Chordata > Mammalia > Rodentia > Muridae > Uromys > Uromys caudimaculatus. The sequence goes on along the minus strand of CM052709.1, from coordinate 40,899,535 downwards.
TAAAGTAGGAAAGCCCAACTGACTTTTGCTAGCTAACTGGATTTTTAAAATTTAAATAGAAATCCCCCAAATCTGATAATACTTTCATTTGATAGAGTTTATCCTGAGGACTTGAGGTGGGCTTGGATCTACATGCCTTGTGTATCTTTCACTCTGGACATCTTGTTTGAGGTGTGTGCACAGCTGATTTACATTATAATTCAGAAATTTTATTTATCATCTTGCTTTTGCATCCTATTTGCTTTGCCTGCCCTATATATCTTTCTTACCTATTTTGAAATTTACTAAGTACTTCCTAATCATTTTATTTCTCTCCTTCAACTAGCATACATTGTTATGTATCTTCTTGGCAGTAACTGCCTGTTCTCTCTCTCTCTCTCTCTCTCTCTCTCTCTCTCTCTCTCTCTCTCTCTCTCTCTCTCTCTCTGTCTTTCTGGAACATGATCGTGATAGTCATGATGGTGTGTCAGGCAGACTACCTATGCCCATCACATGGGAGGGGGTGAATGTGCACTGTGATTCAGGGAATCTCTCTGGTGAGTCTCTTCTCCTTCAGGAAAAGCTACTGGACATGTCCCTTTTGCCTGCCCTGTCTCTCTCACTGGCTTCCTGGAGCAGGAACTAACATTGGCACTTATTAGACTTGTCAGATCCTCTTGCCTACTTTCTCTAATCTAGTTCCGTTCTTAGACTCAGAGATTCCATTAAGCCATGATGTCTTATTGCAAATGGCTTGACCTCAGTACAAACTAGATAATCAGTCTCAATGGCCAGAAAATGGCACATTAGAGTTCCAAATTCTCGCAGATTGTAGCAACTTCTGCCACCACACAAGCAATTGATCAGAAAAAAAATCTCTTTATCACTAAGCTTTCTCTACTCTCTGTTCTTGAAAACCTCTTATCTCTACTCCTTCTTAGCTCTCTGTTTGCTCTAGTTCCTCCCTCTGATCACTGGATTCAGTATTACAGAGATTCAAACATCTTTTATGTGTAGATAATAATAAAATATTGTCATATACTGAATTATCTAGCTCTGGAGCTGGGATTTAGCCTGCCCACAATAGACCCAAGCATATTTCTTTAAACGCTTCCGTCCTCTAAAGCCTCTGCTCTGGATCAGGCTGGCCATTTGGTTCTGTGATAAGGGGAAAGATAACAAAAGAGAACAGCTCAGGAAAAAGGTACTATATGCCTGAGAACAACTAAGTAGTAAGCTATTCCAGTAGAAGTTACTAATGGCTAAATATAATCACAGATGTTTGGCTCTCTGAACCCTACCCCTTTTTTCTCTTGATTTTGTTTACTATCTTTGAAGTTTTGCTGAAATGTAAACTTTCTCTCAGGATTTATTATACCACAAGGGCATGTCTCTAAAATTTTTTGTAAAATTCCAATAAAAAATAGTTAGCTTAAACTTGTAACAAAAGGATTGATAGTTTAAAATCTAGTACAGATAATCTTAATTTTCTACAGCATACCATACATGTAACTTGGATTCAACATTTGTTCAGAAAAGTGGATTTCTATTAGACAAAAGAGGCAACAGCAAGCCTCCAAGATGTTTCATTTGGTTTTCTCTAGACTAAAAAGATAACACAAGGATTCTAAGATATTTTAGATAAGGAACAACTCATGTTTTATTATTAAAATTTAGAAATTCCTAAGGTCTAATGAGTTTAACAGAAATTGACTTAAAGATGTATGTCTAACCACTTATGATTTGATAAAGTTGCTAAGATTTAGTTACTAAACGAAAAAGAATTTTCAGTTTAAAAGTATAAGTTTTAAGGCTCAAACTTAACAGGGATAAACTTATGAAATCATAATCTTATAAAAGTTACTTATTGTAAATTGTTAATGATAACTAAGATATGCAAATTAGTGCTCAGTCATTTTATAATGGTCAAATTATTATTATTATTATTATTATTATTATTATTATTATTATTATTATTACTATTGTTTTTCAAGACAGGGTTTCTCTGTGTAGCCCTGGCTGTCCTGGAACTCACTCTGTAGACCAGGCTGGCCTCGAACTCAGAAATCCACCTGCCTCTGCCTCCCAAGTGCTGGGAATAAAGGTGTGTGCCACCACTGCCCGGCAATGGTCAAATTATTTAACGTGCTTAGAGCTATGTTTCTACTAATGCTAAGTACAAATGTAATTCATTTACAGGGTCAAGCTTTGGAAGAAGAGATCAGTTTATAGCTCTCAGTATATAGAATTCTATATGTATATGTTGTCAAGGTTAACCCTAAATCAAATAACTGAAAACATATTTAAAGTTAAAATTCCACAAAGTCAAATAATATTCAAAATTAGGAATGAGATTAGATTATGCCCTCAAGCTCCTCAGAGAGGTTTGTTGAATATGGTATTTAAAGTGTTTAATACAAGGAAGTAGAAAAGGAAAGAAAGGGCTTCCTCTGATAGACAGACGTAACATCACCTTGCAGGAGCCCTGAGGCCACTCCGAAAATGATGCACCAACAGACTTGAATACTGGTCATTGGGCGAGAATTAAACTTCTCTTTACCTGCCACCAGGACACTGCCTAAACTATGGACAGGCTCCAAACTATGGAGGATCCGTTGCACCTCTGTGCCTTTCCAAGGTTCCCCCAAGTTACTCCTCCACAGAAAAATCTTTCAAATCTTCTGGGGCTGGCAGCCAAAGACTGACATCTTGGCCTGGGAGTTCTGCCCTCCACAACACAATTGAGATTACTACAGAGGATCCTATGGTGACTGTCCAGGTATCAGGTAAGTCTGTCATTTTTAATAGATTTGTGAGATACTTGGATCCTATTTCTCTTTACTCTGCTACTTGTTCTTCTTAGATGTCTGTGATGGGAATTGATGGCCTGCCCCACTATCTTAGGGATACAGGTCCTCTGTTCCCTCTGGTCCAACTGATTGTTTATTCTTTCCTCATTATGCCTAGTTTCACAAACCTGTTATTGGGTAGAGACATCATGGCATTTTTCTTTTTTCCTTTCATTCAATTCATTCTAGAATTTTCTTTCTCTTTCTAGCTTCTGACAAGTCTCTTTATCCACTGGCTAACACTAATGTTTCACTCTATCTTCTTAGATACTCCTTGGTTGTCCCGAATGTGGGGATAATGCCTCTTTCTGAGGCCTCCCATCATCCTCCCCCTAAGATCCTACCCTGGACCGCATCTCCTACCCTTGTTGCTTTTAACATCATATCTCTTTCAAACATAGACAAGACTTAAAATCTATTAAACAATGACTTCTTAATAAAGGTATTCTTAAGTCCAGCCATTTGCCTTGTAACAACTCTGTCTTTCCCATACTACCTTCAGATAGGTTCTACCATCGGGTCCAGGACCTCAGAATTATTAATGTGGAAGTCTTTTCTAATCATGTTGTGGTACCTAGCCTTCACACTCTTCTTTGTCACATTCCCTCTTCTACATCTCATTTTACTATTCTAGAACTTAGGTCACTTTCTTTACCATCCCTTTATATCCTCACTCAAATGACCTCATTAACTTCAACAGGGAGGACCTTGACACTGGAAAGTGTCTCAACTTATTTGGACTGTCCTCCTCCAGTGTTCTGAACAAGCCCCCATTTTTTCAGTCAGGCTTTGGCCACTGACCTCCTTTCCTATGTCCTGACTCTCAGATGCTTGATGCAGTATATAGATGACCTTCTACTATATAGACCCTTGCTCTCATTGTCACAGTAACATGGTGATCAACTTCTCGATGTCCTCTCTAACCTGCTATACTCCTCCCCAAAGCCACTATCCCCACCCATTTCAGCCTATGATCACTTGAAACCATTATCTACATGAATCCACAACTTTCTATGTTTCTTCTGTTATCTATTGACTATACTTGGTTCATAGAAGGAAACTCCTCTCTCAGCTTCACTGGTTCCTGCCAAGCAGGCTCTCCCACAGTTTCCATAGGGTCTACCCCTTTACCAACTTGTCCCTACTAACAATATGCCTTTGGAAAATGTTTGCAATGACAGGGCTAAAAAGACCAGGCAACACACCTTCTTTCCTCTATTCTCCTCTTGGCTCTTCTAAGCTTAGTTCCCACCAACTTTGTGTTCCAGCTACAGGCCCCATCTTCATCAGACAGTTTGGGAGCCCTGCCACCCGCCATCCGCTGCTACAGCAACAGAATCAGTGAGCTCCTCCCCAGAGGCTGCAGTGCTGGATCTGTCCATTCTTGCTCCAAAGTCTGCTTTCACCTTAAAGACATACTGGCTTTACAATATCTTTGTGTGCAAGGGATTGCATGTTGCTTACTGATGATACAAAATGGAGAATGTTAAAAGAAAGTTTAAATTACCCAAGTCCCTTAAGTAAAAAGAAATTAGAAACTAATACTTGATTACATGATGGCCCAAGTTGTGTCCAAGGGTAAAGTCAGGCCTTGCTTTATGCTAGAGCTAACAGGATTCCTACAGAGATAGGTAGACTCACAAACAGGTTTCAATGAAAATACAAACTCAAAATTACCATGCTACTATTACTGACTTAAAAATTGTCTTTCACTATTCCTCTTTGGCCAATAATTTTTTTTCTTTCTTTCTTTTTATTTAATCTTTTTTTTTTTTTTTTTTTTTTTTTTTTTTTTTTTTTTTTTTTTTTTTTTTTTTTTTTTTTTTTTTTTTTTTTTTTTTTTTACACTCCAGATTTTATTCCCTTCCCAATCGACTCTACAAATGTTCCACATTCCATACCACCTTCCATGCCCCCGTCTTTATGAGGATATCTCTACCCTCTCACCCTCTACCTCACCAGACCTCTAAACTACCTGGGGCCTCCAGTCTCATGAGGTTTAGATGCATCTTCTCTGACTGAACCCAGACCTGGACGTCCTCTGCTGTATGTATGTTGGGGGCCTCATATCAGCTGATGTATGTTGCCTGGTTGGTGGTCCACTGTCTGAGGGATCTTGGGGGTCCAGATTAATTGAGACTGCTGGTCCTTCTACAGAGTTGCTCTTCTCCTCAGATTCTTCCAGCTTTTCCCTAATTCAACCACAGGGATCAGTAGCTTCTGTACATTGGTTGGGTGCAAATATCTGCATCTGACTCAGCTGCTTATTGGGTCTTTCGGAAGGCAGTCATGATAGGTCCCTTTTTGTGAGCACTCCATAGCCTCAGTAATAGTGTCAGGCCTTGGGACCTCCCCTTGAGCTGGATCCCACTTTGGGCCTGTCGCTGGACCTTCTTTTCCTCAGGCTCCTCTCCATTTCCATCCCTGCAGTTCTTTCAGACAGGAACAATTATGGGTCGGAGTTTTGACTGTGGGATGGCAACCCCATCCCTCACTTGATGCCCTGTCTTTCTCCTGGAGGTGGGCTTTATAAGTTCCCTCTCCCCACTGTAGGGCATTTCAGCTAAGGTCCCTCCCTTTGAGTCTTGAGAGTCTCTCACATCCCAGGTCTCTGATCCATTCTGGAGGGTTCACCAAACCTCCTACCTCTTAAGGTTGTCTGTTTCCATTCTTTCTGCTGGCCCCAAGGACTTCAGTCCTTTTCCCCCACCCAATTCCAGATCATGCTCCCCTCTTCCTCCCATCCACTTTCCCTCCCAAGTCCCTTCCTCCCTCCCCCTTGTGGTTGCTTTCTTCTCCCACCCAAGTGGGACTGAGGTGTCTTCATTTGGGCCCTTCATTTTGTTGAACTTTTTGAGTTCTGTGGACTGTATCCTGTATTCTGTACTTTTATTTTTTGACTAATATCCACTTATTAGTGAGTACATACTATTCATGTCCTTTTGGGTCTGAGTTATGTTACTCAGGATGATATTTTCTAGTCCCATCCATTTGCCTGCAAAACTCAGGATGTCCTTGTTCTTAATAGCTGAATAGTACTCCATTGTGCAAATGAACCACACTTTCTGTATCCATGCTTCTGCCACAGGACATCTGTATCGTTTCCGGCTTCTGGCTATCACAAACAAGGCTGTGGAACCTTGTGGAACAAGCAGAAACCATAGTGGAAAACATGTCCCTGTGGCCTGCTGGGGCATCTTTTGCGCATATTCCCAAGAGTGGTATTGCTGGGTCTTCACATAGATCTATTTGTAATTTTCTGAATTGATTTTTCAAAGTGGTTTTACCAGTTTTCAATCTCACCAGCAATGGAGTAGTGTTCTTCTTTCTCCACATCCTTGCCAGCATGTGTTACCACCTGAGGTTTTGATCTTAGCCATTCTAATTGGTGTAAGGTGGAATCTCAGGGTCACTTTGATTGGCATTTCTCTGATCACTGAGGACTTTGAGCATTTCTTTAGGTGTTTCTCAGCCATTCGAGATTCCTGTTGTGAATTCTCGGTTTAGTTCTACACCCCATTTTTTGATTGGGTTGTTTGTTTTTTGGTGGTTAGCTTCTTGAGTTATTTATATATTTTGAATATTAGCCCTCTATTGGATGTGGGATTAGTGAAGATTTTTTCCCAATCTGTAGGTTGCCGATTTGTCTTATTATGTCCTTTGCCTTACAGAAGCTTTCCAGTTTCATGAGGTCCTATTTGTCAATTCTTGATCTTAGAGCATGAGCCATTGGAGTCTGTTTAGTAAATTTCCCCCTGTGCCAACAAGTTCAAGGCTCTTTCTCACTTTCTCTTCTATTGTATTCATTGTATATGGTTTTATGTTGAGGTCCTTGATCCACTTGGATTTGAACTTTGTGCAAGGTGACAAATATGGGTCTATTTTTATTTTTCTACATACAGAGAGTCAATTAGATCAGCACCATTTATTAAAGATGCTTTCTTTTTTCCATTATATATTTTTGGCTTCTTTGTCAAAGATCAAGTGTGTGTAAGTGTGTGGTTTTATTACTGGATCTTCAATTCTATTCCATTGATCAATGCATCTGTCTCTGTACCGATACAATGCAGTTTTTATCACTATTGATCTGTAGTAGATCTTGAAGTCAGGGATGGTGATTCCCCCAGCCATCCTTTTATTGTTAAGAATTGTTTTTGCTATTCTGGTTTTTTTTTGCCTTTCCAGATGAATTTGAGAATTGTTCTCTCCATGTCTTTGAAGAATTGTGTTGGGATTTTGATGGGGATTGCATTGAATCTGTAGATTGTCTTTGGTAGGATGGTCATTTTTACTATGTTAATTCTGCCAATCCATGAATATGGGAGATCTCTCCATTTACTGAGAACTTTGATTTCTTTCTTGAAAGTCTTGAAGTTATTGTCATACAGATCTTTCACGTATTTAGTTAGAGATACACCAAGATATGTTATATTATTTGTGGCTATTGTGAAGGGAGTTGTTTCCCTAATTTCTTTCTCAGCCCATTTATCATTTGTGCAAAGGAAGGCTACTGTTTTATTTCAGTTAATTTTATATCCTACCACTTTTCTGAAGTTATCAGCTGCAGAAGTTCTCTGGTAGAATTTTTGGGGTCGCTTATCTATATTATCATATCATCTGCAAATCATGATTCCTTTATTTCTTCTTTGCCAATTTTGTATTCCCTTGATCTCTTTTTCTTGTCTTATTGTTCTAGCTAACACACTGAGTACTATATTGAATAGATATGGGAAGAGTGAGCATCCTTGTCTTGTCCCCAATATTAGGAGGATTGCTTCAAGTACATCTCCATTTAATTTGATATTGGCTGTTGGGTTTCAATAAATTGCTTTTATTATGTTTAGTTATGTGCCTTGAATTGCTGATTGCTCCAATACTTTTAACATGAAGGGGTGTTATATTTTGTCAAATGTTTTTTCTGCATCCAAGGAGATAATCATGTGATTTTTTTTTTTAGTTTGTTTTTATAGTGGATTATGTTAATGGATTTTCATATGTTGAACCAACCTTGCATCCCTGGGATGAAGCCTACTTGATCAGGGTGAATGATGGTTTTGATGTGTTCTTGGATTCAGTTTGCAAGAATTTTATTGAGTACTTTTGCATCGAGGGAGATTGGTCTGAAGTTCTTTGTATTGGTTGGGTCCTTGTGTGGTTTAGGTATCAGAGTAATTGCAGCTTCATAGAATAAATTAGGTAGTGTTCATTCTGTTTCTTTTTTATGGAATAGTTTGAGGAATATTGGTATTAGGTCTTTTTTGAAGGTCTGGTAGAATTTGGCCCTGGGTTTTTTTTTTTTTTTTTTTTTTTTTTTTTTTTTTTTTTTTTTTTTTTTTTTTTTTTTTTTTTTTTTTTTTTTTTTTTTTTTTTTTTTTTTTTTTTTTTTTTTTTTTTTGGTTGGGAGGTTTTTAATGACTTCTTCTATTTCCTTATGGGATATGGGCCTGTTTAGATAGTTTACCTGCTCTTGATTTAACTTTGGTACATGGTATCTATCTGGAAACCCAACCATTTCATCTAGACTTTATAGTTTTGTTGAGTATAGGCTTTTGTTGTAGGATCTGATGATTTTTTGAGTTACTTTAGTTTCTGTTATGTCTCCTTTTTCATTTCTGATTTTGTTAATTTGGATACTGCCTCTGGGCCCTTTCATTAGTTTGGCTAGGGGTTTATCTATCTTGTTGATTCTCTCAAAGAGGCAACTTTTGGTTTTGTTGATTCTTTATATTGTTCGCTTTGTTTGTATTTGGTTGAGTTCAGCCCTGAGTTTGATTATTTCCTGCCTTCTACTCCTCTTGGGGGTGTTTGCTTCTTTTTGTTCTAGAGAGCTCAGGTGTGCTGTTAAGTTACTAGTGTAAGATTTCTCCAGTTACTTTACCAGGGCACATAGTGCTATGAATTTTCCTCTTAGCACCGCTTTCATTGTGTCCCATAAGTTTGGGTATGATATGTCAACATTTTCATTAAAATCCAGGAAGTCTTTAATTTCTTTCATTTCTTCCCTACCAAGTTATCATTGTGTAAAGAGTTGTTCAGTTTCCATGTGTATGTGGGCTTTCTGTTGTTTTTGCTGTTCTTGAGGACCAGCCTTAGACCATGGTGATCTGACAGGATGTATTTCAATCTTCTTGTATCAGTGGAGGGTTGTTTTGTGACCAATTATATGATCAATTTTGGAGAAGGTACCATGAGGTGCAGAGAAGAAGGTGTATTCTTTTGTTTTAGGATGAAATGTTCTGTTAAATCCATTTGGTTCATAACCTCTATTAGTTTCACTGTGTCTCTGTTTAGTTTCCATTTCAATGACTTGTCCATTAGTGAGAATGGGGTGTTGAAGTCTCTCACTATTATTGTGTGGGGTTCAATATGTGTTTTGAGCTTTAGTAAAGTTTCTTTTATGAATGTGGATGCCCTTGCATTTGGGGCATAGATGTTCAGTATTGAGACTTTCTCTTGGTGGATTTTCCCTTTGATGAATATGAAGTGTCCTTCCTAATCTTGCTTGATAACTTTTGGTTGAAAGTCTATTTTATTGGATATTCGGATGGCAACTGCAGCTTGTTTCTTGGGACCATTTGCTTGGAAGACCTTTTTCCATCCTTTCGCTCTGAGATAGTGCTGTCTTTGTTATTGAGGTGTGTTTCTTGTATGCAGCAAAATTTGGATCTTGTTTGCTTATCCAGTCTGTTTAGCTTATGTCTTTTTATAGGTGAGTTGAGTCCATTAATATTGAGAGATATTAAAGACAGATGACTATTGGTTCCTGTTATGTTTGATTTTGTAGGTGGCTTTATGTACTTGTGATTCTCTCCTTTTGGCTTTGTTACGGGGTGCTTAATATCTTGTCTTTTCTTTGTACCTTCCTTGTGTTGGAGGTTTTTTCCTAGGATCCTCTGTAGGGCTGGATTGGCAGATAGATACTGTTTGAATTTGATTTTGTCCTGGAATACTTTGGTTTCTCCATCTATGTTGATTGAGAGTTTTGCGGGGTATAGTAGCCTGGGCTGGCATTTGTGTTCTCTGCATAACCTCTGACCAGGCTCTTCTGGCTTTTATTGTCTCTGTTGAGAAATCTGGTGTAATTCTGATAGGTCTACCTTTGTATGTTACTTGGCTGTTTTCCCTTGCAGCTTTTAATATTCTTTCTTTCTTCTGTGCATTTAGTGTTTTGATTATTATGTGACAAGAGGATTTTCTTTTCTGGTCCCATTTATTTGGTGTTTTATAGGCTTTTTGTACCTTTATGGCCATATTTTTCTTTAGGTTTTCTTCTATGATTTTGTTGGAGAGGTTTTCAGGTCCTTTGAGCTGGGAATCTTTGTTCTCCTCTTTTCCAATTATTCTTAGATTTGGTCTTTTCATTGTGTCCTGAATTTCCTGGATGTTTTTGGTTAGGATTTTTTTATGTTTTGAATTTTCTTTCACGGTTGTGTCAATCTCTTCTACAGTATCTTTTAATAATGTTTTAAAGGAACTTGATTTTTGATGACTACTTTCAATTTAAAAGATGTAATAAAGATTAAGTGATTGGATGTTTCCAGATGGAGAGGAAAGAACAAGTTTAAGATTAAGATGGCTGGATGTTTCCAGAATGGAAAGAAAAATGGGTTTATGAAAGTTGTGATGTTCTGAGGAGGTAATTTAAGGTATTTGAACAATGAAGATTGCAATGGGTGGATGTGCTGGCTTGTGTTTTGTCAACTTAACACAAGCTAAAGCCATCTGAGAGGAGGGAATCTCAACAAAGAAAATGCCTCCATAAGACTGGGCTGTAGAGCATTTTCTTAATTAGTGATCAATGCAGGAGGGCACAGCCCATTTTGGATGGTTCCATCCCTGGTCTGGTGGTCCTGGGTTCTATAAGAAAGATGGCTAAGCAAGCCATGAGGAGCCAGCCAGTAAGCAGCACCCCTCCATGGTCTTTGCAGCAACTCCTGCCTCCAAGTTTTTTCCCATATGTGAGTTCCTGTCCTGACTTCCTTCAGTAATGAACTATAATGTGGAAGTGTTGGGCAAATAAATCTTTTCCTCTCTAAGTTGCTTTGATCATGGTGTTTAATCACAGCAACAGTAACTCTAGTTAAGACACTGGATGTTTCCAGAATGGAAAGAGACAATAGGTTTATGCAAATTGTGAGAGACTGAGGTTGTGATTTAGGTATGTGAAAGGGAGACTTAAAGATGATAGACAGGCTGTTAAAACTTCAAAGTTCAATGTTTAACATAGTAGTCAATGGAGTTCTGATAAGTTATTAATCTAGTCTTGGTAACAGTTATAAGCACTGGCTACTAAAGCTTTTTTAAAAAATTATTAAAATTATAACAATCACAGGGTGAAAAAATTGGATTTCTTTTTGTTGTTTACTTCCCTAAATATAGACTTTAAAAGTACTTCTCATTGTGTTCAATAAACTAGTACCAATTTTGAACTCTGAATCCAACAGATGCAATAATGCCTGATACAATAGATTTAGTCCTTTTAACAGTCTGTGGTTGGACTCTTTGCTTTCTCCTAGCTCTCCACACCCATTTCTTAGGGAACAACTATTAACCTGATTCCATAGGTGTATATGTGTGTGTGTGTGTGTGTGTGTGTGTGTATTCTTATGTGCTATGAGTAGATACTCCTCACTCCACTCCATAAAGATGGAATTGGTCAGAGTCACTGATAAGAAGGAGCTGAAATAATGTACTGTGAATAGTTCATATATTCTAAGGCAGCTATGAAGATGCTAAGGCACCATGAGGCAGTGTCTGAGCTTACTGCTTTTTCTGACTTGCTCAACTTGCCTTCTTGTAGAACCCAGGACCACCAGCCCAGGGATGGCACCACACACAATAGCTTGGGCCCTACCCATTGATCACTAGTTGGGAAAATGCCTTGCAGCTGGATCTCATGGAGGCATTTTACTAACTGAGGCTCCAATCTCTCTGATGACTCTAGCTTGTGTCAAATTGACACAAACCAGCCAATACAACAACACCCCTTTTTATTCTGGGAAAAGCTGGAATGAATCTTCTCTTCCATTTCACTCTTTTACATTTTTTTATGCATGGGTCCTACAAACTGTGTGGTTCTAATTTGTTTGCAGGTTAGACAGTAATAGTGTATGCAGTAGGAGAGGTAAGTGATCTATTAACATTTTCTGTCATCTCCCAGTGCCAGGTCCACTGTTTCTGAGTTGACTTGCTTTGGGGAAAACAAGGTTGTTTAAGATACATTCCATTCCAGTTTACATGTTACCTCTGTGTTTAGAGGTTCAGACACACAATAATCTAATAATAAAGTGGATTTGAACTTTTTTCCTGCTCAATTAAGAGAATTAGTTTGCTCAAAGCAACAATTAGATATTCATGTTTCTTGTGCTAATACTTGACAAAAGGCATTCAGCAAATTGTATTACTATTACAATATTTCCAACATATGGCATGTTTCAAAGAAAACACCAAGATAATGTAAGATCAGTTTGGGACTCAGTTCTTCTTAGGCAAGTTGAACTCTGAAAAAATATTTTTAGTTATTTAAAAACAACTCTTTTTTCTTTGTGTGTAAGTGGAATTGGAATACTGGTTTTTTGTTTTTTGTTTTTTTTTTTTAACAAAAAGAGCATGAAAAAACTTACAGAGTGCTACAATCCTTTGTTTTATGAAAAGACTAATTGATAAGTAATGATACCATCTGTATTTCTGAGTATATACTTTTTCATTTTTAGGAACTATAACATTATCTGCTCTAAAAACATTAAAGATGGGTTTTAAGCTAATTAATCATGAACTAGTTTGTTGAGTTACACGTAACCCCAAATGGTCATATTTATTTTAACACCTGGAAAAAGTCAGGCTGCACACAGCTGGCTGCTAGCTTGTCACACATTCCTAAGTTTACAATTACTACTGGTGTTCTCAAACCAAGGAAATGACAAACAGTTGCAGGTGGTGAGACACTCTGAACAGAGCAGCTTTACCCCGCAGGTCTAAGTACATGTCAATAACTGCACTCACTTTTACAAACAAGGGCAGTGTCCAAATATTTTGTTAAAAAACATTTAAACCATACGTAGTTTACAAAATGTATAAATACTGATGTTTGAAATAAATTAATAAGTCAAAGAATATTAAAGAATGCTGTCAATTGATATGTTACATAAAGTCTAACTTTATATTCTGCTTATATAATGAGGGCTTGTTCTCTATGATCTAGAGGAATTGTAACTAGTATCTCAGATGAGGAAACCCCCATAATTTATAAACTCATTTTAGGTCTATAATTATACAAGTTAAATTACCATATTAAGTTTAAATTTTCTTTTATATAATTATGCTTGAAATCTTAAACTAAGTATCATGTAAAGAATAATGAAAGGAATACTTATAAAGCACCACCCAGAAAATACAACTGCTAATTCTAGCTTTATGTCAGAGGCCCCAGTAAAGGGGAATGTCAAGGTAGGAATATGGGAATGGGTGGGCGGGTGGGTGGGAGGTGGAATTCCCTCATAGAGGTGGGGAGGGGGATGGGATAGGGGGTTTCCAAAGAAGAGACATTGGAAATGTAAATAAAGTATCAAAAAAAAAGAAAAGAAAAGAAAAGAAAAGAAAATGATAAAGCCAAAAAAAAAAAAAAGAAAAAAAAGAAAAAGAAAAAGATATCTAAGTCTTTTTTGTGTATGATGTTTGAGTACCTGGAGAAGTAGTGATATTAAAAAACTTCAACATCCCAGTTCCACTGAGCCATGTTGACTGAGAGTCACTCAGGGTAAAAATGACATAAAAGGTGTTATTTCTAGCATATATATGCACACTTCACATTCTAATAAAATGTGATTTTTTTTAAACTTATTCACTTTATATCCCGATTACAGCCTTCCTCCCTCCTCTACTCCCAGTCCCACACTCAAATACCCCTTCTCTCATTACCTCTTCCTCTTTACCATAGAAAAAGGGGCACCAACCCACCCTGGCACATCAAGTCTCAGCAGGACTAAGAACATCTTCTCCCCACTGAAGCCAGACAAGGGGATTCAAAGGCAGGCACCAGAGTCAGAGACAGTCCCTTACCTCCAGCTCCAATTGTTAGGGGACTCATATGAAAACCAAGCTGCACAGTGGTTTAGTCTGTGAGCCCCCCTGGATCCAGGTTAGTTGACTCTGTGCATCTTCTTCTGTGTCCTTGACCTCCCCGGCTCCCTGGTTTAACGTTTACATATTTTTAAGGTATCTTCTATAAACGCATCAACAAATCATAAAAAACCTTGGTTACCAATATGTGTTCTGATATTTTAATTTTAAAACAGATGCCATAAATTCACATCACTGGTGTATGTGTGCATATGATGACATATGAATATATGTGTAAATATGTGTGTGTGAGAGAGAGAAATGATTTTCTTATGAGAAAAGAAGCTTTGATGAAGTAGGTAGCTTGTTCCCAAAGAGGAAAGACAGAAAGATTGATAGGGAATGCTTTTTGTTTAAAGAAACCCGATTTTTTTGTACCCCTCAATAGCCCCAGTCTTGATACTCCTCTCTACCTCTTACCCTGAGCACTATTGCTCAACTGTCATCATGAATTCTTTTCTACCCTGCTGGCAATTATTTACTTTTGACAATTTGTGTAGATTCGTTCATTCTTCCAGCAGTATGCAAACAAACACCTACTGGTTAAGAGCTAGCCTCTGAGGCCAGCTAAATTCACTTTATATATTGGTTTTATAGTCCTTAGATTTTAGAAAAGTCAGCTAACATTCATCAATGCCCTCACCTGTGAAATGAGTATACCAGCATCATCCACTTTATAGAGTGTTTGAATGAATGAATGAATGAATCAATCAATCAATCAATCAATTAATCAATCAATCAATTCACAAGTCCATATAACTCACAATAAAAAAATCTAGGTGTGATTGCTTAAATCTCCACATCCTTGTGGAAACACGACAAAAGAAAAGACTTAGGCTAGACACAGTAAATTACAAAATAATGCTAGGAGACATACGGGAGAGTATAATAGAAGACAAAGCCCATTTTAGTACTTTTTTTGTCTATATTCAAGACTAAAATAAGAAGAATGAACGTCTTTAGACTTTTATTTATTGTAAGCTTATTTGGGGAACAGTAAAATGTAGGTTATATATGTCGGGTTGATCATATCCCCCTTTCCTTAAATTTGCTTTCAAAGTACTTAAAAATTTATTTACAAAAGGAATGAGGAGATGCCGTGGAGATACTGAAAAATGAAAATTCAAAAACTATGGTGTCCTCTACTGAAGCCGAGGGAGCAGCCTGAGACTGACCAAGTAAAAAATGGCAGAAGAGAGAGAAGATAACATACTTCCTTTGAGCCTCCCTAGACTACAAGAGACTGCAGAAAGAACCAGAAAAGTTCTTCAGTAACCTGATACATCCAACCCTGGCAGAGAATCTAGTTAGCAGTGACTGCCAGAGGTTTATTGTGGCGCAGGGACAGACAGCCAATCAGCAGGGGCTTCATTTCACTATGAGGCAGAGTCTCACTTGATAGCCTGCACTTGATAGGAAGATGACTATTGTAATTATGCTAATCAGAATGAAACAGTTGTATGTGCTAAGTGCTGTTTAGGTGGTTTACATGGATTACTGAATGCTCGCAGATCTACAGAGGAGGTACTAGTATTGTTTAAGGACAGACAGACCCATATCCAGCTCTGAAGTTTCAGAATTATCCTTCAGCTTAAACACTCAATATACCTGGCATGGTGGTGCACACCTTTAGTTCCCACACTTGGAAGGCAGAGGCAGGCAAACCTCTGTAAAGCCAGTTCCAGGCCAGCCAGGGTACATAATGACAACCCGTCTTAACCCTCCATCCTAAAACATTTTATGCAAAAGGAAATAGTTTTATAAGCGACTCATGTTCCCTAACCTATGGCAGAAGTCTAAGCTTGTCATTTTCAGAATCTGAAAAAAGATTGATCAAAAACTGACAATAACAGCAGACTAATTATTCCCCCATTAACTTTCAGTATACCATTTGACAGTCCCATAGCAGAGTTTATTATGCCATAACTTTTTAATGCTCTCAGCTTATGGCAATTAAGTCAGTTTTAATAAAGTAATTTCATTATTAATTAGTGTTTTATTTATATCCCAACTGTTGTTTCCCCCCCCCCCGTCCCCCTGGCAGAGTCCTTGTCCCCTCCCCTTTGTCTCTGAGAGAGTCACACCCCTGGGTATTACCCCTCCTTGGAAATAAAATACATTACCCAAAATCTATTCTTTTTTTTTTTTTTTACATTGAATGCTAGAGTTGTTATTGATTTATTGCTAGATGTATTGATATAATACCAGTTTCTTAGTTTGAATAAAAAAATAATATACACCAGCAATGTTTGACTTCCAGCACATCCTCTCCCTAGTTTCTGTGGTGGCTCATCTCTTTGATGCCTCGGGTCAACCAAACAGCAACAAAAACCTGAAGAATCCCCATGCCAATTTCTTCACATGACATCAAAAAATTCTTTGATTTCCAATGCTCTTCACAAACGAGCATATCAACTTCAGGAAAGCCAACATCTCTACTGTGATGGTGTGATTAAGAGGTAGATTGAAGCTGAAGATCAGCTTGAGGGGTACTGGCAATGTGTCTGAGATAGCATAGCAAAGTAACAAACATACCACACATTAAAGGTGCTCATCAAATTATGGAAGATTCTGTCCTGATGAACCTGCTGTGAACTGAAAATAATAAGTCAAAGTACATTTAATGTACCTAGTCTCCGGAACAGTCTAACTGTGTGCTGTGGGTTGTTCACCCTCATGGTAGTGTGGAACAGTCTAACTGTGTGCTGTGGGTTGTTCACCCTCATGGTAGTGTGGTTATGTGGGAGCTACAGCCTAGGGCTATTGAGTGACTTGATCAGAAAACAAAATGTGAAAATTTTCTGCTGAATGTGAATTGTTTCCATGCCTTAGTAAAGGTTAGAGAGCACAAGTTATCCTAAGAACTTTGTGTCCTCTTCATAAATATGGTAATACAGGGCTACTGCCTGTGATCCTGGCAGTTGAGAGGTACAGGCAGGAAGACTGCAAGGCTATTCTGAGCTGCAAAGAAGGCCCCATATAAAACACACACACACACACACACACACACACACACACACACACACACACACACTACGTATTTATTAATACATTTCACTGAACTACTTTTGGAGGGTTCATGGCATCTATGAGAAATAAATGCACCTAAAATCAGAAACAAACATCTTTGATGCTTCTTTTATACTACTTCATACTATCTATTACATTCTTTTAATGCATCAAGGTTCCTAGTTTATAAACTTATAGATTTTAAAGCCAAGACAATTATGGTGGTTTGAATAAGAATGGTCCTCATAGGCTCATCTATTTGAGTGCTTAGTCATTGGGAAAGCACTACTTGAGAAGAATTTGGAGATGGAGTAGGCATGGCCTTATTGGAGAACATATGTCACTGGGATAGGCTGTGAGGTTTTCAAAAGCCCATGCCAGGCCTGGTGTCTCTCTTCCTGCTGTCTCCAAATTCAGATGCAGAACTCTCAGCTACCTCTCCAGCACCATGTCTGCCTACATGCCCCCATGTTCTGCTGCATGATGATAACCAACTAAACTAAACTAAATGCTTCCTATTGTAAGAATTGCCTTGGTCACGGAGTCTCTTTACAGCAACAGAACACTGACTAAGACAACCCCCTTGTCTAAAAAAGTTCATTTTTTTAAAATAAGAAATAGAAAAAGCTTCAAAAATGTATAAAAATTGAAGAATTTTCCCAAGACTGTTCTGTGAACCAGGGCTAGAGGAGAAGCTGACCCTTTTCCTTCCTGATGGCAAGTCCCAAACTATCCTGCCTTGCCATCCATCATTTCTCTGTATCTCTGAGAGTATCTAATAATAACTACAGTATCTAAATAGTGTCACTCCAGGCAAAGAGCTCAGAAGTAACCATTTATACTTATTGTTATATACGAATAAATATATTCATTCTCCCCTCGGTGTGTATGTGTGTGTGTGTGGTCAGAAGGCAACCCAGGGTGTCATTCCTCAGGTTTTTGTGTACATTTTTTTTGAGCAGGGTCTCTCACTGGTCTGGCCTGTACCATTTAAGCAAGTCAGTCTGTGAACCCATCTTCTTCATGCTGTGGGTAACTGTGAATGTGAGAGCTGTGAAGTCACCTTGCTGACATGATAGGGCTGTTGCACACATCAACGCCCAGCAGCTATGGTCACCTGTACAAAACCCACACAAGATCGAGCCAGTCTAAATCCAGGAGACCGGGAATGGGATATACCCTTAGCTGAGGGTACACTGACAGTTGATGATGTAGCTGCTGGAAGGTTGTCCGTGCTCCAGTGGATGGACCCACACCCGTGGCAATGAACTATTCTGAACATAGCTCTTACATTCTAAGAGACTAGGAGTCTTGTCAGACATCATGGCCAAAGTACTTAATAGTACACCTTGAAGTCACTTAAGGTTTACACTGCTGGCCTCCTTCTGTGTACTCAAACTACTCAACCTGCCTGTAAGAGAACGATGTAACCACCACCCTCACTTGCCTTAGATTTCCCTATAATTAGTGTTTACAGCCTCAGCTAATACATAGATGCAGTTTGAAGTAATATACTCTTCATGCCCTGGATCCAGAGAAACGCATGTAAATCATTTGCTGAAGGCAGCAAATACAGAAGTTGAAAGTAACGTCCTAAAATCCAGTGTAAAGTTTGAAAGAGATCATTTATACTTATTGGTTGATAAACAATGATATTTGTTTTCTGGATCTGGATTACTCATATACATAGTTCATGCAACATACAGACACACATAGGGATAGATGCACACAGACACAGGGACCAACAGATTCACAAGAGAGCCTTCAGGTAGGCATAGATTCAGACAACAGATGACAGGAGACACTGGCAGCATAGAATGGAGAATTCATATCTGGACTCAATTCTTGCTTAAATGTCTCCAAGGGGGCATGCTTTCATTTCTTTCCTTCATGTGACATTGGTGCAGTATTGGTAACTCGGAGTTAATCAGTAATGTGCTATATATAATCTGTGCATAGAGCCATGTACATATAGACTCAGAGTTTTCAATGACTATACAAATATATTGAGGGCAAGAGACATAGGGATTACTTATAAACGGTTTCTATGGATAGGAACTCAGGAACAGCTTAGTTGGGACTAAGCTGAGCATGGGTCTCTTAAGAAATTGCAAGTAATCTCAGCCATGGCCTGAGCCATCTGAAGGCTCACTGAGGCTGAGGGTTTGCTGGGAAACAGTTCACTCTCTTGGCTCTCAGTAGATGGCAACTTTACAGATATAGATCTTGGCATAAGGCTTCCCGAGTGTCTTCCCAACACATCAGCTGGATTTCTCAAATTCAATACATTAAAAAACCAGAAACCAAGTCATCAAAAACAGAAACTAAAAAGAAACAAACCAGCAAGCAAATCCATAAACCTGCGCATAACCGTTATTGCGGCCAGATACAGGATATGCCCACCACTCAAACAGTTCCTTCCGATGTCTCCACTTCTGGCTCCTGGTAACCACAGAAAGTCTTCTATGACAGTGAACTATCGTCTATTTTCTAGAACTTGTAATTGCAGTTATGTGACATGTAGCTCCTGCGTAGGTTCCTGTGACTTGCATGATGTTGCTGAGAGGTGTGTCTCTTGTATGTTGTAGTTAATGATTTCTTTTTCTTGCTAGGTAGTGCCTTCCACTGTATCACTGAACCAGAAAAATTATTTTTAAATGATTTCTTCTGTTTTTTTTTTTTACTATAATTACAGTTCCCATTTCCCTTTCCTCTCTACAAGCCCTCTTATATACTTTTTCTCTTTCAAATTCATGTTCTTTTCCATTAATTGTTGCTGCATGCATGCATGTATATGTGCATACATACACATATATACATTCCTAAATATGTAAATACAGCCTGCTTATTAGTATATATAATGTTACTTGTATGTACACTTATTAACCAAACTCTATCAATAAAATATTTTCTTTTTTCTCTTGTTATCTAAATAATATCCTGAATGTTGTTTTTTTTGCATAAAAAGCCTAAAATATCACTATCTGATCTTTGACAGAAAATGTTTAATAACCCTTGAGTAGCAAAATATTCATGACCTTGGCCATTCTCAAAATCTACCTTATAATTACTGACTCAGAATCCAGATTTTAATAAAGTTACAACTAAACTATAGCATATCGCTATGAAAAGCAAACATTGACTCACGTGATTAACAAGAATACAACACATCACATATTGTATATTTAAAAATGTGGGTCTATTGTGTCTATGTATAGTCATAAGCCTAATATGGTCATAGAAGTTTTTTACTTTCAGAAAATTACTGGCATCTAAAACAAACATTAAAATGTGGCAATAGACACATGTTAAAAGTTCTAATTTTTATTTACGATATCTTTATTATAAAGTGTCATTAAAATATTGGAATATAAAATGATTTTCAAGAGCTCTTGTCAAAGCATTTTTCAAAAGAGCAAATGTTCAAAAGAAATGATCAAGAGAACAAGATCTTGTTTTGCTGTCTCACAGGATGGGCCAGTGGCAGTTGAGATTAGCAGATGGTCATCTTTGTGCATATGATCAAAAAGACCAAAAGGTCATGGGGTTGGGTTAGAGCACTAGATGCTGTAAATCCAGGCAGTGGGCTATGGTGCTGGCTTCTAGCACATCCACCATTTCAGTTAACAGCTAAGACTTACTACACAGAGAACTGGAACATGGAGACATTCTCTTCTTTTGTAAAAAAAAAAAAAAAAAAAAAAAAAAAAAAAAAAAAAAAAGACATTTTCAGTCAGTGTAAATAAGTTTGTTATAAATTTCAAACCTCTACTATGAGTAGTCACAATAATATTTTATTGCTAAATTTGGCTGTTTAACTTACAGTCATCTCACATAATTACTATGAGCGATTTTGTGCATCAAGACATTGAATTAAATTATATTATATAATTCTCATTATAGATTAAGCTTCATAATTTTACTGATTTAATGTCAATTAAGTTGCTACTTAAGGTTAAGTAAAAAAATTCTTAAACTAAAGAGTATATTTAAATCTCTTGTCCACATATCTTAAAAATGGAACTTTCTCACTTTAAATAACCATTTCCCTAGAATTTCTTGATTCATTTTGTATCCTTTTTCATATATACCAGCTCTAATATATATTTGAACTCTAAGTGACTTTTATTCAAATTGATATTCCATGATGAATGATTAAAGTTTCTTTAAAACAAACAACAAAACACAGATATTTGCTCTGTACTTCAGAACTTTAATGAAAAGATCCAATTTAAGAAAAAAAAAACCTTTCCTCTATTAGTAAGTATTGTATTCTCCATTCACATAAAATTAAGAAATCACAACTATTATCTTTGGCGTTGTTCATAGATTAGAAATTTTTCAGGTCTATTTCATGCTGACTGAAAATATACATGCAATATGCTTCGGGTTAGAGTATTTGGCCCTTAAACACCCAGAGAGATTCACCTACATTTGTCCTACTTTAGAATATGATAGTTATTTGAATGATTCTGTTAGAAAATCTTAACAGTCAGGCTTGGGATATAGTTCAGTGGTAGAATGCCTGCCTAGAAAATCTTACCAGACTAAAATAAGTAATGTAAAAATATAAACTATTCACTTTTAAGAAAGACATGGATTGTTACATTATATCCCATAAGACCTATTTTTAAAACAAGAAATTATTGGTGCTAGGAAAAATAAAACAAGAAAGAGGAACTATATCCAAAAATCAATGTCTTTCTCTGGAAATACACAGGGAAAATTAAAAAGCTTAAAGTTAAAAAAATAGTGTTAAAAATCAACAGAAGTATGAAAAAGACACTTAGAATTCTAGGTGTGAGTAAAGATGCTGGTAAACCTACATAGCACGATGCAACAAGTTCTTAGAAGTCGATTAACAGTGCTGAACTGAGGAAGGAAGCTTTTCAGATGTATAAGGCAAATGTGGGGAAAACAGCAATTATTAATGATGCATGAGCCAGAACATTAGAGTAAAAGCCGATTGCAATCATGGAATCTGCATCTGTTCATTACAACTCTGTCAGGTTTCCAGAATATGAGCCTAGGAAGTTTTTTACAAGTGACGTAAATGGAAATGTGTTTAGAAACGGCTAAACAATGTGTCCAACATGCAAAAAAATGTGATGTTACAGCTGAAAAGGAATCCACTCTTCTTTCCCTGCTATTTATATAGACTCCTCCTGGGTCTATTTCTATGGCCATCTTTCTTACTCTGTATAACTTTGTCATTAAGCGACTGACTCAACATTCTCTGAATGTTTGAAATTTCAACTACTTTTTCTAGCTGATTATGAAACATCTACTAGGATATACAAAGTGGATCTCCAAGAATTTAGAGAAACTATATTAAATACACTTGATAAGCGTGTGACAAGTGTTTAGATGAGTAATCTTGAGGTCATTTCTAATTCATGAGCTCAGCTTTCTGAGAAGTCAATGAGCATCCTAGAGTTTATGATATTTAGCCGAGTGGAACCTGTCAACCTTCATGGGAAAGGAAAGTCACTTTGAGTGTTGAACAGATAAAAAACTGAAAAATCATAACAAAGGAATCAGCCTCAAGAAAATCAGCAACTTCCAGAGACTGGAAAAGCATTTACCCAAATTGCTCCATGGCACTTTAGGAACGGAAATCAAAAGGGATCTTATCATTAAGTAAGTTTCAAACTGCTGGGTATTCTCCCATTTCCAGTAGGTCCACAGTGTACACATGACATCCTGAATATTCTACACTAATGCACAAAAAATAATCTAACTTGATTTTTGTACATGAGATTCCCTCTTCATTTTGAAAATTTCAATCCACCTATTTTTCCAGAGAAGACAACTTGGAAATGCTTTGCTAACTATAAGTATTCAGGCATTACTCTCAACAATAAACAGAAACCACATGTGAAAAATGCCTATTTAAAGAATTTGCTAAAGATTTTAGAAATAAAACAGAGAGGTGAGATCTGCCTTGCTCATTACTCATTGACGCAACAAATACCTTGTAATTAGTAGTCATGCCACACAGAAGGACAGGCATGTGCCACAGAGTTTGCATTTCTCAGATGTTGTCCACATCCTTACCTTTGTACTGACATTACTGGAGGCTTTGGTAAGTAACAGCAATAAAAACACAAACAGTGGTTAGATGATAATATTATTTCAAAACTGAAAAATGAAGAAATAGTCAATATTCATCCACAACAAATGGTAATAAAAAAAAAGATAAGGAAGGTCTCTTGAGAGCTGGAGACAGTCAGCGGTGAGAATTTACTGCCCTCAAAAAGCTCTGGCATTTTATCCCCAGAATCTAAAGATCTTATTCTCAGTCATTGGCATGAGGTGTAAGATAATCTAGGCACATAAAATCACATGGCAAATGATTTTTGCTTTTATAAATTAAAAATAATCATTTGAATATTTTAAATACCCTTAAGATAGCTTATAAGGAATGACAAAAATAATTCATGCAACTTTTAATTGAAAACAAAGTCTCATGTAGCCAAGACTTGTCTTGAACTCTCCATGTAGTTGAGGAATACCCTGAACCCCTAATTCTCTTGCCTTTACTGCCCATGTGCTGGGATTAGAGGATCGAATGTATTCCTATCATGACCAGCTTTAAATGATATATCAAATGCAAAACAATAATGTTCCATTTATATCAGGAAATATGTACAATCTGGTTATAAATCACAAAACCAGTATGTTCTTGTTGGTCAAACCTGGGATAATCTGGTGACAAAAGAACTAATGATTGTAATGGTATTTAACTACAGAATGAAATACTCATGAATCTCTACCCAGTGTGGGGGAAAGTTCACATCTGTCATTAAATAAACATAGACACTGAAGTATTATCCCAAATTGAAGAGGAATAAGAGAAAGACACGAGTAAGTGATTCTGCATGGTTGTTTGGTCTGAATGTTTGCCTGTGAGCCATTAGCTTGTCTGGTGCTGATGGAGGCCAGAAGAAGGCACCGAATCCCCTGGAACTGGACTTACAGACAGCTATGAGCCACCATATGTGTGCTGGAAACCAAATCCAGCTCCTCTGGAAGAGCAATGTTTAACCACTGAGGCAACTCACCAGTTCTGAATATTATTTAGAAGGAAAAACTCCACCATTCTATAATCACTGTGTGATTCAAAGTATGTAAATACACTAAAGACACCCAAAGCTTTTATACAGTAAGCAAGAAGGAAAAGTATTCAGAGTTTGGCATAAGTACTGACTACGTAACAGCAGACATGCTGTTTAGAAGGTAGCACCACCAAGAAAAGCATTAAAAACAATTGCTTTTTCTCTTTCTCTTGAAGGAGCAGAGAAATTGTGCAGTCGTCATCAGAATGAAGTGGAAAGCTCCACAGAATGAGCTCCAGTGGGCTCATCCATAGAAAAATAATCACGAAAAAAGGCCAGATGCTCTTCATGGTTAAGTGTCAATGATGACTAACATTGTTTAAGCTTTCTGGGTGGTACATACTAAAGTGGGAGACTATGCCTAAGAAATAAGATCACCCACAAAATTTTAATACAAAATCTGGGAAAGAATAACCTATTTTAGTTTCAAATCAGAATTTCCTTAGTTAAAAACTACTTAATTTAGTATAATTGAGTTTTCACTGTAATTTCCTGAAACTATGCTCAGAACCAAGTTTTTAAAAATGTGTTTTTCATCAAATACAATGAACGTTTTTCATCTTAATCTCTTAAGAATGTTTGAAAACAGAGACAGTGCCTTCCTTCTTGAAATAAAGGTTTTAATGATGCATATTTTCCTGGCTTTCCAGTCTATATCCTGTTTGCAAGGTCTTTGGAATGCTCCTCATCTTCATACATGCCGTAAGTTTTAACATTTATTTTCAAGTCTCTTGTTACTGGCAATAGTTATGTTCTGTGGGACACATAGTTGTAGAATTAGCACACAGTCTTCCTGGTTAGATTCTGAGAGTAAATACAAGGATGGCTCCCTGTTAGCTACTAGTTATCTGTCTGTCTGTCTGTCTGTCTGTCTGTCTGTCTCTCTCTGTGTGCTGTGTGTGTGCTGGTGCACTTTTAGACCAGCAGATCTGGTGGATTGCCTGGAGCTGGTGTTACAAATGGTTGGGAGCCTACTTACAGGGATACTAGGAATCCAACACCAGTCCTCTGTAAGAGCAGCAAGGATTCTTACCTGATGAGCCATCTTTGTAGCTCCCAATACACATTTTTAAAGGTGTATCGTTCTACTGGGTACATAACTCAGTGGTACAATACCTGTCTATCATGTATAAGTTCCTAAATTCAATTCTCAATTCTACCCTAGCAAAAAAGTGTTTGTTTTAACAAACTTTATTTAAGACCATTTTTTAAATTTGCCAGCATGGAACTCACCATTAATAGCTCCACAGAGAGCATCATAGTCTTCTTGCACTTCTGAACACCGGAAAGCAATTACACAATATGTTTTGGGGCCATTTTAAAAAGCAATACCACTAAAAATTTAAACAAAACAAAAACATGGCACATAAAAACCAAAAAAGTGGTATGTATATAAATGCTGAAATAAAACAAACAAACAAACCAGAATATGGCTTGGATAATCTCTACTGGGAACATGCTCATTGGGCAGTCCAGGTTTGGCTGCTCTGCGCACAGCCACAAATTGAAAGAGCAAGTTAGAAGAGCAGTTAAGTATAGATTTTTGTGTTATAAAAAATTAGTGAGTAGGAAAATTTTGAAATACTGTTTGTTATCAGAATCAACTCACTCAGCTACAAACCCTGCAACTTACAGAAACAACTGACCTACAAAATATACCAGTGCAATACTGGCACACATGTTATAGGAGTAGCCAATTACTTTTAATAATTAGATTTAAGGTCCATTCCATGAGATGAAACCCAAATCTGACACTCCTAAAGTATCCAAGTACCTGAGACTAGCTAGATCATGTGCCCTAAGGGAAAAGCTACTACTATTATTCTACTGAATGAACTTAGCAATAAAATGACTATTAATAATACATACCTATAGGCTTATATTTTTCAAAACCTAGTTTAATACAGATACTTAAATGTTTTAACCTCCCTCCTAGCCCACCACCCAGAGGTAGTGGAAAGGAAAGGCTAATAGGGCAAAAGAGGATGTTGACCTGTTTTGAAATAGTTCTATGGGGCGACTCCAGTCTTGGGTGTCAGGGTAGCAGAAGTTCAGTTCATATAATCAGCAGTGGTAGCTCCATCCACTCACAAACACCAGTCACAAACCAGCAACAGCAGTTCAATCCAGAAGAAACCACAAGGTTCTGCCAATCTGCTGGAGTCCACAGAAGCATCAAGAAGCTGCAGGAACAGTACCAGAAGTTCTTTGGTGCATTTCTATGTACAAAGTCATGACAAACAAAGACCAGCAAAGCATGGCAAGGGAAACCAATGCCACAGCATTGCCCTCTGTCCATTGGGTTATATTTGTACCCTTTCCAAACAAAACATATTCTCTCAAGCGTTTTCTCTAACAAAACATCATATGCCCTTTTTCTGGACAGCTTCCAGAAAAGCACCATGTGAGACCATGCATCTGCTTCAGCAAAAAATCCTCTCATAAGACAGTTTCCAGGAAAACACATGTCACAACTAAGTCTACAAAGAAACCAGAAATTTCCACTTCACAAAGATAAATACATTGCTCAGTCCTCATCAGAGAATTTTCTTCTTGTATTAGATGGTATTAGCACAGAGACAATGTGCAGAGAGACTTTGAAGTACATAGATCTGAATGAGATGCCTTTATAAAACCCCTCCCTTCAAAGCTCAAAGATCTATATGAAAGGTGAGGTGGAAAGATTGAAAGATCCAGAGGTAGTGGATGACTCCAAGGAAAAGCATCTTGCAGACACAACAGGACTGACGCACATATAGATCCACAGAGACTTGCAGAATGCATAAGATCTTAAGATTTGCACAATCTCAACCTAGACAAAATCCCAGTATGGAGAAGGGGAAGTGGACACAAAACTCCTACCTCCGCAATTGGTACCAACTAGGAGAGGGAAAATCAGTTCTCTCCAATAGAGTGACAGTGGCATATCAATCACACTATTGGGCATGCCCCATGCACAGGAGTTGTTGGTCAATGAAAAATGAACTCCATGTTTTTTGTGTGCTTTTCTGTTTTGTTAGTTTTTGTCTTATCAGCTTTTTGTTTATTTGTTATTATTTTCATTTATTGTATTTATTTTTGATCTTTAGAGAAATAGAAAGAACATTAATTGAGAGGTCAGTGTCTGTCTGTAAGGAGTTGGGGTGAGGAAGGAATATAATAAAAATATTCTGTATGAAAATATTTTTTCTAAATAAAAAAGAGGCAAAAAAGATCTGAGCACCTTGATTAAAGTTTTAATGATACAACCCCTATTTGCCTCTCTAATTCATCTTATCTATATGCCATTGAGTGAGTATATGAGGTATCTGCACCCCACTGAAGCAGGTGATCCATCGTACCTGCCCAAATTGCAACAGTCTTGTACTCCTTCCTTAAAGCAACTCTAGGTCCTATCTGCTCTCTGCTGTGCTCAACCAAATGCTTGCCTTTATTGAAATAATCCCATAGGCACACACACACCATCTATTATTGCTCTTCTTGCCATAGGAGTGCTGGTAGTACAGATGTAAATTACTATATGTAGCTTTATATGGGCTGTGGTGATTCAGATCCAGGTTCTCACACTTGGACAGCAAGCACTTTAACCACTGAGCAATCTCCTGGGTGTCCTCCTTGCCCTGTTTACACCACCCTGCTGTGATCAGTTCCACTTGCCAATAATGTTTAGTTATTGTCTTCATCATCGTCTTTTTTATTTTTTCCTTGAGTAAGTTCTCAAGATCTTTCCTTGAGAGAAGTTCAAGACTACCTTAGAATTATATACTGAGGATGAATATGGATTTCTGATCTTCTTGCTTCCACCTCCCAAGTTCTGAGAATATAGGATGGTGCCACCATCTCAAATTTATGCAGTGCTGTGGACTGAACCCAGGGCTTTGTGTATCCTAGACAAACAGTCTACTAATTCAGCTATATTCCTAGCCTTCAGTCTTCTTATCAAACTACTGGTTTAGCTTGCTAGAATCTAAATGAGAAATTTTGCATATATTTGTAGTGCCTGTAGTGTTTAAAAATCATATTTTGATAGTCTTGATATTAAGGTAATGATGGTCTTACTTAGTTAGAAGTATTTTTTCCATTTTTGTCTTACAGGTGTTTGAGGAGGGTTGAAGCAAATTAGTTAAATGTATGGTATAATTTATTGGCAAAGCTGTTGTTCTGTGTATTAGTCTTCTGACATAATAGTGAGTTATCTGGGACAGTCATCTTATTAAAAGGTTTACATTGGCTCCAAGTTTTAGAAATTTCATTGGAAAGTTGGGCAGATACATTGAGTTGGGCTACAGTGGATATCTAAGTGGAAATAGAAGGAAATATATTTAAGAGGCAGCCCAGAAACAAGACAAAAAGTCAGCACCCACCTCACCATGATCTCTACTCCCCAAAGACACCTGATGGAATATAACTTTTTTTTAAATTCTTTAATCATTTTACAATCCAGACTTTATCCCCATCCCAGTCCACCCTCTGACTGTTCCATATCCCATACCTCCCCCTGCCCCATCTCCAAGAGGATGTTACCACCCCCCCCCACTCCCATAGCACCAGACCACACCACTCCCTGGGGCCTCATATCTCTTGAGGGTTAGGTGCATCTTCTCTGAGTCCAGACCTGGCAGTTCTCTGCTGTATATGTGTTGGGGACCTCATATCAGCTGGTATATGCTGCCTGGTTGGTGGCTCAGTGTCAGAAGATCTCAGGGGTCCAGATTAGTTGAGACTGCTGGTCTTCTTATAGGGTTGCCCTCCTCCTCAGCTTCTCCCAGCTTTTCCTTAATTAAACCACAGGGGTCAGCAGCTTCTGTCCATTGGTTGGGTGTAAATATCTTCATATGACTCTTTCAGCTGCATGTTGGGTCTTTCAGAGGGCAGTCATGATAGGCCTGTTTGTAAGCACACCATAGCCTCAGTAATAGTGTCAGGCCTTGGGGCCTCTCCCTGAGCTGGATCCCAATTTGGGCCTGTCATTGTACCTCTTTTTCCAGAGGCTCTTCTCCACTTTTGTCCCTGCAGTTCTTTCAGACAGGAACAATTCTGGATCAGAGTTTTTGACTGTGGGATGGCAACCTCATTCCCCCCCCCCCTTAATGCCCTGTCTTTCTACTGGAGGTGGACTCTACAAGTTCCCTCTCCCTACTGTAGGGTATTTCATATAAGGTCCCTCCCTTTGAGTCCTGAGCTTCGCAGGTCTCTGGTACATTCTGGAGGGTCCCCCCACCTCCTAACTCCTGAGGTTGCCTGTTTCCATTCTTTCTGCTGGCCCTCAGCGCTTCAGTCATTTTCCCCCACATAATACCTGATCATGTTCCCCTCTTCCCCTCCCTGTCACCTTTCCCCTGAAGGTCACTCTCTCCCTTCCTCCCTCCCCCTTCTGTGATTGCTTTCTTCTCCTTCCCAAGTGGGATTGAGGCATCCTCATTTGGGTCTTTCGGCTTGTTAACCTTCTTGAGTTCTGTGGATTGTATCCTGGGTGTTCTGTACATTTTTTGGCTAATATCTACTTATTTGTGAGTACATTCCATGCATGTCCTTTAGGGTCTGAGTTACCTCACTCAGGATGATATTTTCTAGTTCCATCCATTTGCCTGCAAAGGTCAGGATGTCCTTGTTCTTGATAGCTGAGGAGTATTCCATTGTGTAAATGTACCACATTTCCTATATCCATTCTTCCATTGTGGAGCATCCATGTTGTTTCCAGCTTCTGACTATCACAAATAAGGCCACTATGAACATAGTAGAACATGTGCCCCTGTAACATGGTGGGGCATCTTTTGGGTATATGCCCAGGAGTGGTATAGCTGGGTTTTCAGGTAGATCTATTTCCAATTTACTGAGGAATCTCCAATTGATTTCCAAGCAAATGGTTCCAAGAAACAAGCTGAAGTTGCCATCCTAATATCCAATAAAATAGAATTTCAACCAAAAGTTATCAAGTGAGATGAGAAAGGACACTTTATATTCATCAATGGAAAAAATCCACCAAGAGAAAGTCTCAATTCTGAACATCTATGACCCAATGCAAGAACACACACATTCATAAAAGAAACTTTACTAAAGCTCAAAACACACATTGAACCCCACACAATAATAGTAGGAGACTTCAACACCTCACGCTCACTAATGGACAGATCAATGAAACAGAAACTAAACAGAGACACAGTGAAACTAATAGAGGTTATGAACCAAATAGATATAAAAGACATCTACAGAACATTTCACCCTAAAACAAAAGAAATACTACCTCTTAATATTACCTTCCTGGGTGTCAAACCTTTAAGACCTGAAACATTGGTGGGGGGGGGGGGGTTAAGGGGATGGGCAGGTGGGGGTGGGGGGAGTTCCACCATCATATTTACAGCACCTGTGCTTTTCTTTAAAACAAGGTTTTAGGTTATTAATTAAATTTCTTTACTTACTATAGATGTTTCCAGATTTGCATTTCTTCATAACTTTGATTGTGTTTCTATGAATTTGTCTACTTTCCGTATGCTATCTACATCTTATATTCTTGAGAATAGGATGTTATGTATAGGATATAGAAAAAAGTCAAAAACTCAAAAAGTAAAACCATAAATAACATGATTTTAAAATAAGCAGAAAAATCCAATAGAGGAAAGAGCATAAGAACAGCCATCAGTGTATGAAAATATCCAGCATCCCAAATGAGAGACTGCAAATCAAACCATAATGAAACTGCTGCCTCATTCTACCTTATCAAAAGACAGAAGGCAACAAGCACCAATACAGATGTAGAGGGGGGGTCTTAAGAGCTGTTGATGGAAATGGAAATTAGGATGTCTATATGGGAAAGGAGTATGAAAAGTCCTCAGGAAATAAAAAATGTAGCTATGGTGTGATCTATCAGTTTTACCACTGGGTTTATTTCTAAAGGAAATGTGAGCAGTCTGGTAAAAATATCTTTACTGTACAGTTTAATGGAACACCATGACAAACAACTAAGATTCAAATCTTGGTTGTTCATCATGAGATGAATGAATAAAAAAATGTAGTGTTTGTAGACAATATGATTACCATTCAGCTGTAAAAAACAGAACCTGCAGTTTAAAACAACATGCATGATCTTGGAAGTTACTATGGTAAATGAAATAAGCAGGCATAGAGAGACAAACTCTACACTAAAATAATCAAAAGAGTAGGTTGGATGGCTTAGTGGTTAAAAGCACTGACTCTTCTTCCAGAGGTTCTGAGTTCAGTTCCCAGCAACCATCTGTAATGGGATCTGATGCCCTCTTCTGGTATGTCTGAAGACAGCTACAGTGTACTCACATAAGTAAATAAATCTTTTAAAAAAGTAGCCTCATGTAAGTCAAAGACTAGAGGCTACCAGAGAACACGAACCTATGGAGGAGAAATGGATAAAAAAAAGAAAGGGAAAAATTATGAATAACAAGAAAGGATAAGTTCTGGCATTGCTACACAATTTCTACAATTAACAATGAGAAATGATATACCACAAAACAGATGGAAGAAATGGCTTTGAATGCTCCCAGCACAAGGAGATGACAAGTGTTTGGAGAGAGAGATGCTAAATACATTGATTCAGTCACTGTACAATACATATTTATATAAAAACACCAAACTGTACCTCACAAATACATATATTATGTATCACTTAAAAGTAATAAATAAAGGCAAGGTGGGTAGCACATGTTTGCAGTCCCAGCTATTCCAGTGACAGAGGCAATAGGATTAATCAGTCTCATGGGTTGGACACCAGCATAGGCAGCATAGTAATATCACATCTCAAATGAACAAAAGTGATCCAATTGTATGTTGTCTATAGTAAACTCACCCTAAAATATAATGATATAGGCATATTGAAAACAAAAGGCTATAAAAAAGGGTCATGCCAACACCAATGAAAATGATGGCTGGCATGGTTAGATTAATATGAGAAACCAGAAAATGTAAAATACAGAGTAACATTAAATTATGAATTAAAAAGTCAAACCACAAGCATCACATAGCAATCTGCTAGGCCTGTGAAGCAACATGTCTTCGATATATTTAAGGCAAGAACTTTCATAGCTGAAAGAAAAAGACAAATCACAATTACAGTCAAAGACCTTACAACTCTTCAACCATTAAAAAAACTGGACAAAATCTCCACAACTATGCAGTGTTCAAAAACCATAATGAATGAACAGAATCTACTCAACACAGAGACAGGCTAATGATACAGATGTGTTCTGAGAAATGCTTTGCTCTGCAATTTTGTAGCTCTGTGAATGAACATCACAGATTAAGATTCCTACTATGTCATTAGATGATGCAATCTCGGAGGAACCAGTACTGAGCATGTGGTTTGTTGTTGACTAAAAGGACCATATTGGGGACATTCTTTCTTATAAAAATACTCACAAAATTTAAAAGAATCAAGTTGATATATAGTGTGTTCTTCAGATATAACCAAACTAGGAAACAAAAAAATAACAAGAAAAGTTTCAAACAAAAAAGAAATCATTCAAGTGCATTAAACCAAATGAAGGAGTATAATGCATCAAATCCATTGGGCGTTGTGAGAACAGTGCTGGCAGGGTAGTCTCTACAGTTAATTGTACCTGTGTGAGGAGCAGGAAATGTGCCTCAAGAAGTCCAATGGTCGGGTCTCACATAAAAATCTTTGCTCCCCTCTGAAAATCCTAAATTTTTTCTAAAGCCCAAAGCAAGAAGATATAAGACAAAAGTAGAAAATCAATAGAAAAATCCAACTATATAGAATAATAAAAGAGTTAGCTATTAATGGATCAGAAAAATGTATAAGTAGAGAAATCATAATTTGCCAACACCCTGAGTGAGCATCACTAGAAATTCTGCAGACATCCACGTATGTCTACAGCCTGATGCGCACAAGCCGCAGCTCACTCATTATGAAATATGTGACTTGAATTTTATGTAATTAAGGAAAATAAACTCATTGCTGAAATCATTACAAACTAATATAGATAACATTGTGTAATTCTACCAAAGAACTAAAGAAAGTTGACAGGAATTTTATACAATATTCCTCAGAAAAGAAGATAGGACCGAAATAGAGACAGTACAAAAGAAACACATACACATGTGCGCATGCATGTGCACACACAGAGACACAAGGAAGGAAGGAAGGAAGGAAGGAAGGAAGGAAGGAAGGAAGGAAGGAAGGAAGGAAGGAAAGAAGGAAGGAAGGAAGGAAGGAAGACAGAGAGGGGGAGGGAGGGAGAGAGGGGGGAGGGAGGGAGAGAGAGAGGGAGGAGACTATGTCAGGTCAATTTCCTTCTGCATCTGTGCAGCCTGGCTCTGATAGGGCACTACAGTTTCATGTCTACACCCTGCACAATGGATCTCTTCATATTCTTTTCAGTTGGATGTGTATCTAAATTAGTTCAAAATAAAAGTTTCACTTTTCAAAAGTCTACAAAAGTATAAAACAAAAACAAAAGCAACATTACTTTTTTTCTGGAAAATTTATAGTACATAATATGAAATAGGCATTTTATTATATATAAAATAGACATTTGATATTGTTTTATATTTTGTTTTGATTGAGACCTCAATAAAAAATTGAGGGTTAATGTGACATGTCTATAAACCAGCACTCAGACAGCTGAGGCAAGAAAATTGCAAATTCAAGGCCAGAAAATTTGAGACTCTGTCTCAAAATCAGAACAAAAGAAAAATAAAAAATCTACAGTTCCCAAAATTGGAAACAAAGCGGTTGAATAAAATCGCAATGTTTAGGGGCTAGATAGATGGCTGAGTAGGTAAAGTGCCTAACACACTACCCTGAGGGCCTGAGTGCAGCTGCCAGCATCCAAGTAAAAGCCAGGAACATAGAGGATGCCTGTAATCTCATGTTGAGGAGGCTGAGAAAGCAGGATCCCTGGCTGCCGGGCAGTCAGTCTAGCAAAACCAGGGAGCTCCAGGGTCAGTGAGACAAGCTCTCTCCAAAGGTGGGCTTGCACCAGGTCAGACCAACCAAAATCCTAGGAAGGGTTGGGGAGGGTCTCATGAAGATCACCTCTAAGGACATTTTGGCAATTAATAGCTGCTAGTGAGGGACAGCCAGTTTTATTCAGGGATGCAGATCCTTGGTCCAGCGCATGCACATCATGGTAGCACTAAGTGGCTTCAGCAGGTTTAAAACAGAGACACAGAAGAAGAGCAGGGAAAGCATACACATGAAGCTGAGAAGGAAAAGCAAGCAGGTGGAGGAGGAGAAACGGAAGGGAAGACCAGGGATGCATCTGATCAGAGGACACACGCATCAACATTAGGTGCACCCTTTTAAAAGTGTGGCGGAGAGCGAAGACACCAGTCCTGATCTCTGGCTTCCATACACACACAGGCTCACACCCCTGCAGTACACATATAAGCACACAATTTAAAAAAGTAATGCTAAAGAATTTTAGGATTGCTGATTAATTTTAGCAAAAATATTATGGATCTGTTTTCACTTAAAATAGAATAATATTTTTAAATTTTCACAATATTTTATGAAAATAAGATGCTTGTGTCCATATATTCCATACAGATTGTGTGTAATAGCATTTCCTCTCCAACGTAGTACTCATGATGGACTTCTCCTGTGTTACATTCCTCCAGTGACACTTCATGACATTGCTGATCCTAGTTAAGCTTATGAGTGTTCCCATCATGTCAGGGAAACTATGTGGCACAGAGCATCTGTGGAGATAGACATCCTGAAGGAACATGATGATTAGCTAGACAGTGTTAGATCCTTACTCTGGGTTTTTGTTTGGTTTTGCTTTTTGAAGAAAAACAATCAAGTACACACAAACTTTATCTGGCAAGAATGATCACCAATTAAGTTAATATCTCTGAGTCTCAGATCTTTTCATATTCCACACATAAGAAAACAGGAATAGAGGTGCAGTTAGCACTAATACTTGATGGAAGACAATCATTTAACTACTATTTCTAAATGAAGGCATAAGTATACAATATGACAATAAAACTGCATTATATGGCCTCTTCAAGATCTCACAAAGCAAAGAAGGTTTGTTTTGAAGTCAAAGGAAAGCAGGATAATGGGGTCATTTCTACAAAGGAGCACCATCAGAGTAACTGAGAGTTCTGCAGGTTATTTCAGGTGTTTGCTACAGGGATTCCTGTGCTGTGCACACTCTGATCGGTTAACAAACAGCTGCATTATGAGATGCCAAGTGCTGGGGGTCTTATTGCTCCATGTATGTTTCATGTACTTTATTTTTAGGCATGTTGTCCAAACAATGTAATAATCACAGTGGGATGCAGAGAGGAGCTGAAACCAGAACACTGCTGAAGTTTACTTTGCAGATAGCTTCTATTTTGCGTCAAGTTGATACTAGATGGGAAGGCAGAGGAAATGCAAGCTGTTAAGAAAAAGAAGTCTAAGGGTGAAAACACCTTAAATGCCAGCCGCACTGCTTTCTAGATGGAAGGTGCTGGCCAGCTTATTTCATGTCTCTAAGCCTGAAATTCCTCAATTACAAAAAATGAGGCCAAGAATATTATAATGCACTTAACATGTTTTATAAAATAAACTCATATTAAAAACAATAAATCTATGTATTTATAATTTCAACTAATACAATTGATCTTCAATGTTGTATGTAAACTGGACAGTTAAGTAATCTTTTAAATGTATTCTCTGACAAAGTGAAATAATAAGAATTAAAGCATAACTAAATTACAAGGAAGTCATTATAAATTCAGAAAGTTGCATACTAAACATCGAACAGTGAGTGAAGCTACTGTTCTAAGAAGATGTTATATACTTCAGTTCAAAAATACTTAATAAGATTCATTTCCTATTCAGGTTCTTGATTGAACTTACCAAGAATAAAATTCAAGTGATTATATTAAAACTCATATTCATGAACCAATTTTAAAAAATGTAAAAAGCACATCTAAACATTGTTTATCCTACCAAGAACAATAATTTTCAAACACATGCATAAGAATTTAACATGCA
Source organism: Uromys caudimaculatus (assembly GCA_028551405.1). NCBI lineage: Eukaryota > Metazoa > Chordata > Mammalia > Rodentia > Muridae > Uromys > Uromys caudimaculatus. Next base: position 40,863,482 of record CM052709.1, on the reverse strand, counting down.
TGAATTGTTCATAATATTCAAGTAAATTATCCATAGAAATCAATTTATATTAAATAAACTACATTTTAAAACACTTAAAAGCTAAAGAGTACTTCCTCACAAGTCTAAGCACTTGGGCCTGGGAAGAAGAAATTAACCAGCAATGCTATAGTTGTGGTAACAGCTGCGCGGCCAATATTTAATCAGTACACTGTGAGACGGTCAGGAGGGGAAGGCAGGATTAACATATTGCTTTAAAACATTCCAGTATGTTCTGCATCTGTTTACTGACAATAAAAGACACAGCTGTTCCAAAGGATGCACACCAACAGGTGTAGCGTGTCAATCTGGCACTTTACGTACAAGTTACCCCTCATTTCCTTTTGGAATACTCTAAAATTATCCTGTAAGCCACAGCTACCGGTACCATAAATGGTTTCCATATTAATTTTGATTATTCTAGTCATTATGTAAAAGATGCTTCTTTCTCCATGAATTCAACAGCTTTTAAAACAAACACTACAGATCCTGAACTAATTATAATTACCCCAGATGTTTTCCATAAAAAAATGGTATCTTTAGCAAATGTTCTATATCAAATTCACTGCAAAGAGCATCAAAATTATGAAGAATTGTATCAACTTCACTGTGCTTAAACCAAAAATATGAATAAAGTCTGAGCTTGTAATTTATTTTGACATAGTACTTTAGTTAACCTACAGTCATTCATATTTAAACCAAGGGCACCATGAGAAAATTCAATAATTTAATAATAAATTATCAGCAATCATCTCAAGCATGACAAAATAACGAAATTTTGTGAAGATCATAAGTGTAACTTACATAAATGTTTTTTAAAAAACACTTTTACACTTAATATGTTAAAATCATGTTAAAATGTTCTGAGCCAAAAAAGCAATTCCATTCTGCTCTAGAATATAGTAAATATGGATGACTGTTTTTATTTATAAATTATAGCAGTTACATAAGTACAAACCAATGTCAATGGAAAAATTAAAGAACTGATGATAATGAGAAGATGAAATGTTGAATTTGGATCTTCTCTTTACTTTTAACGTAGAAAATCTGGAGAGAAGATGCAGAAGTGAATCACAGAAGTCCAAAACGTTCCAGGCGCCTTCTCTTCTTTTCCTACAGTTAAGACATTGGTGATGTTAGTTTTTGAAAAAAAAAAAGAATGTGACAAGACACTTATAGTGTCCATGTTAATTATGTCCATGCTGATATGAGCAAAAATATGCAGCCTTTAAAACGTTTTACCTGTGCATAATCATACAACACATTCCAATTCCAACAGTAGCTGTTGTACAGAAGATAGTTTTTGAGACAGTGGTTGATGTTGTCCAGGCTGGCCTTGAACTTACTATATAGCCAAGAATAACCTTGAACTTCTGGTTCTCCTATCTCTTCCTCCTTAGTGTTGGAATGATAAGCTTGAGCCACCACACTAGGCTGATGTAGTGCTGAAGACTGAGCTATGTCTCATGTCTCCTAGGAAAACACTTGTTTCTACTGAGCTTCATCCCATCTTGAAATTTAGACAAAATGTATTGTTGCCACAGCTGTACAGAATCTTCTGGAAGACAGTTATAGCCAATGAACACTCTTACTTTGCTGTCTAAGGTATTTGTCTGTTTGGAGGAGAAAATGGGTATTGGGAATTGAACCCGGGGCCTTGTGCATACTAGGCATGCACATTCTACTACTGAGCGTCACCCCTAGTCTCTGATGCTTATATTTTGAAAAGCAATATGAGTATTTTTTAACATGGAAAAATCAAGAACAATAGTTTTGACTGTTTTGAGACAGCTTTGTTATGAAGCCTAGATGATCTGGCATTCACCATGCAGCCCCAGATGGCCTGTGTCCTACCTTAGCCTTCAAAGTACTAAGATTACAGGTGTGTGGTGCTATTCTTGGACTCTGAAAATGATTGACTGCCTGAATGCAGCTGATAATGATGCATAGCATCACTCATTATGTGACCTCGGAAATACACCATAGATAATGTGCATTGGTGCATAAATTAAAATAATATTATATAATAACACAAAATTCTATGATAAAAAATTCAGACTTCAGAAAACCCTTTAAATCCACAAATTTAATGACTATAAGTCATATTTATCCAACATACTCTTGAGCCATGCAACTTGGTACAGTAGGAACTGCTGTCCTTCCTCCTGCCTCTCCCCTTCCCTGCTCCCTCCCCCTCCTTACCCTTCTCAGTCTCATACTCCAGACTCTCATTCAAACCTGTCCCTGTCACCTGCTGCCATTTTAAGCTCTGCAGTGGCTCCATGAAGCTGGTTATGAATCTCTGTTCCATTCATCTTTGCTTTCTTCCCTCTAGATTTTCATCCAGCCCTGCCCACCCTGCCCCTAGGTTCTCGGAGCCAAAAGGTCATATCGAACAACATAAGCCACACTCAAACTCCAGAAGCCTAAGTATATAAAAACACAAAAAACACAAAACAAAACTAAAACCAACTAAGACAGCATGCTGTTCCCTCAAGCCACCAAGTCCATAGTTTGTGTCTAATAAGAACAATGAGAAAGAGAGTTCAAAAGAATAATTATAAACCAGTTGAAAGAGAATAGAGAACTCAAACAGGACATGAACAAACACTTTAACAAACTTATAAAAGAGAAGAATAAATTCGTGATTGAACTCCTCAAAACACAAGCAAACACCTTTGTGAAACAAGGAGGACAATCTGTGATGTGTGCTGGCTGATGTGTGTGAACTAGACATAAACTAGAGTCATCAGAGAGGAAGGAGCCCCAGCTGAGGAAATGACTCCATGGGATCCAGCTGTTTGGACATAGTTTGTCTGTGTAGCCTTGGCTGTCCTCACTCTGTAGACCAGGTTGGCCTCAAACTCAGAGATCTGTCTGCCTCTGCCTCCCAAATGTTTGGATTAAAAGTATGTGCCACCGCTGCCCAGCCATAAGGCATTTTCTTAATTAGTGACCAATGGGGGGAGGGCCCATCCCTGGAATGGTGAGCCTAGGTTCTATAAGAAAGCAGGCAGAATAAGCCATTAGAAAGCACCCCTCCACGGCTTCTATATTAGCTTCTGCCTCCAGGTCCCTGCCCTGCCTGAGTTCCTGCCTCCACTGCCTTTGATGATGACCAGTCAATGGAACTGTGAGCAAAACAAACCCTTTTCTTCCCCCCTCCCCAAGTTGTTTTTAGTCATGGTATTTCATCACAACAAAAGTAACCACAACTAAGACAATATTAAAAAATAATTCAATAAAGAGATAGGAACACTGAAGAAAACAGAAATGAAGATGATGCTGAGGAATTCAGAGAGCCTAATAAAGAGCTCAGTGGTAAGGCTCACCGACAGAAAGGATCGCAGAGAAGACAGAATAATAGGGCTTGACACCGAGATAAAGGAAGTTAATCAAAGACTATAATACAGATGTAAAACCACGAGAACAGAACATTAAGGCTGTTAGGGACAGCATGAAGGGTCCAAGTCTATGAACTGTGGGCATAGAAGAATTCCAGACAATGGCACATAAAATATTTTCAATAAAATCATGGAAGAAAATTTCCCAAATCTATGGAAAGAGATGCTCATTCATATGAAAGAATACCAGATAGACAGAAAAGAACCCCACACTATCTTATAGCTAAGATACACAGCTTACAGAGAAACAGAAAGTTCTAACATAGTTTACCTTACTTAGAAAAACTATCTTTCATCATTAAAGGAGAAGTCATTCTGCAATCCAAACATGTTAAAGGGATGTAAAGCTACCACACCAGCCTTATAGGAAATGCTAGAAGGACTATTTGAACTGAAGGACAGCTAAGTCCAAGACGTTGTAGGGAAAAATATATGATGCTAGGATAAGTAATTTTGCAAAGCAGGACTAAGAAAACAAGCACCAAAAATAAATAAATAAATAAATCAAGATTTCTGAATATTACTGACATCAACTGGCCAAACAAAAGACAAAGCTAATTGGATTAGAAATTAGGATCCATCTATTTGCTGTCTACAAAAACACATCTCATTTCCAAGGGCAGTATCACCTTAGAATGAGAGAAAAGAAAAAAAGTATCCCAGAAAAGTGGAGTAAGGAAATAAGCAGCTGTCACTGCTTTAATATCGGACAAAACAGAATTCAAGCCAAACTAAGCAGAAGAGATACATAAAGTTGCTTCACTCTGATTAGCAGAGCAATCCACCAAGTAGATATTTTAATTTTAGACCCACTAAACATTGGCATACTCAATTATACAAAATAAATAATACTAGTATTATGGCAATTACTCCAACATGGTAGTAGTAAGTGACCTCAAATGTGCCACTTACATCATACAGAAAGAACAAAAACAAAAAGCCCCAGAGAAACACTGGGGTTAAATGACACCATAGAGCAAATGGACTTAATGGAAATTTGCAGAGCATTTCACCCAAACACTGCAGAATACAATTCCTCTCTGCAGTCCGTGAATTTAATAAAAAACAGAACATGAAGTAGGACATAAAGAAAGCCCCAGTGAACAAGGAAGCATAAACAACTTCTTGTATTCTAAGATAAAACCAGGAAGTATGAACTCAGAGATTAAATAATACACTTGCACAAGTGAAGGAAGAAAGGTGCATTGAAGAAATCAGGAATGAAACAATTCCTAGAATTGGATGAAAATGAATGAAAACAAATCAAAAGCTAAGAGATATAATGAGAGCCATGCTGAAAGACAGTTTATAGCTGAAACTGCCTGTGGCAGGATTTTCCCTGTCCAATTACATTAAATAAAATAATAGTGCAGCAGGAGGCCCATGATTGGACAGGAAAGAGGGAGGCAGAGCTAAGAGTTGCATAAATAATCCCAGACAAGCAAATCAAATGTGGACACACACACTACTACCACCACCACTGCCACCACCAAAAGAAAATAACAACAAATTAAAATAACAAGAATTAACAAACACCACTCATTGATATCTCTCACATCAATTGTCTAAATTCCCCAACAAAAAGGCACAGATTAACAAACTGGACTTAAAAAGCAGGATTCATCGTTTTACTGCATTTAAGAAACACACCTTAACATTAAGAATATACATCATCTTGGGGTAAAAGGATAAAAAATATATTCTAAACAAATGGACCTAAGAAACAAGCTAGTGTATCAAATTTGACAGCTAAAAAAATAGACTTCAAACCAAAACTAATCAGAAAAAATAAGGAAAAACATTTCATATTCAAATGTCCATGAAGAGGACATTGCAAATCTTAGCATCTATGCACCAAACACAAGGGCACCCAAGTTGGTAAGAGAAACACTACAACAGCTTAGATCACATATTGACCCTCACACACTGATTGTTGGAGGCTTCTGTACCCCACTCTCACCAATAGTCAGGTCACCCAGAAAAAAACTAAAACGAGAAATGGTGAAGTTAATTGACATTAGAAACCACTGTATTGAACAGATATCTATAGAACATTTTACCAAAAAACCAAAAAAATATAATTTCTTCTCAACACCTTATGGAATTTTATCCAAACTTGGCCACATACTTGCACATAAAGCAACCCTCAATAGATACAAGAAAACTTGAAGTGACATCCTGCATCATATTTGACCAGCACAGATTAAAGCCAGATTTCAACAACTACAGAAACAACCGCTTCTGGTTGGAAACTGAACAACTAACTACTGAATGAAAATGGGTTAAGAAAAAAACTAAGAAAAGTTAAAGACTTTCTAGAATTGAATGAAAATGAGTATAAAAATGTAACCCATTGGGACACAATGAAGAAGGTTCTAAGAGGAAAGTTCATAGCATTAGTTGCCTACATAAAAAATTGGAGCCATATCATACTAGCAACTTAACAGCACACATGTCGAAATTTAACAGTTTTAGAGCAAGAAGAAGTAAGCACACCAAAAGTAGACACCAAAAAATAATCAGCTCAGGGCTACCATATATCACAACAACAACAAAGAATCAATGAAACATAGAGTTGGTTCTTTGATTAAGAATCAAATAAGATGGGCAAACTCTTAACTAAAAGCAGAGAGAGAATGTCTAAATTCACAAAATTAGAAATGAAACTGGGGACAGAACAACAGACACAGAGAAAAACCAGAGAATCATAATGGCATGATTTTCTTAATACATTTTGCTCACCAAAATTGTTTCAGGATCAGTTAAGCAATTTAAAGAGACCTATATCCCTTAATGAAATAGGAGCAGTTATTAAAAGGCACTCTCTCCCCCAAAGCCCAGGGTCTGATAGTTTTAGCACAGAATTCAACAACAGTTAATGCTAGTACACCTCAAATTATTCCACCAAACAGAAACAGAAGGAAAGTTGCTCAATTCATTCAACAAGGCAAGTTACTATGACACCCAAACCACATAAATACCTAACAAATAAAGAGAATTATAGGCCAATATACTTCATGAACCAGATGCAAAAGTTCTCAATGAATAACTGCAAAGCAAATCAAGAACTCATCAAAATGACCATCCACTATGATCAAGTGCTTTTCATCCCAGAGATGCAGACTGTTCAACATACATGAGTCAATGGATATAACCCACTACATAAACAGACTGAAAGGAAAAAACCACAGGATCACCTCAGTACATGTGGAATTTGACAAAATTCAACACCTTCCATGTTAAAAGCCCTGAAGAGATTAGAGATACAAGGGACATGCCTAAACACATTAAAGACAATTTACAGCAAGTTCATAGCCAGCATCTACTTAAATGGAGAGAAACGTAAAGCAATTCCACTAAAATCAGAAACAAGACAAGGTTGTTCACTCTCTCCATAACTATTCAATATAGTACTTGAAGTCTTAGCTAGAGCATTAAGAACTAAAAGAGATTACAAATTGGAAAGGAAGAAGAAAAAGTATCTTTACTGGCAGATGATATAGCTTTACATATAAAGAATCCTAAGAACATCACCAGGAAACTTCTACAGATGATGAATGCTTTCATCAAAGTGGCAGAACACAAAATTAACACACAAAAATCAAAACCTTTCTGTATACAAGTGACAAACATTTGTATGTAGAAATGAAATAAATCAGGGAAACAACACCTTTCATAATAACCTCAAATAACATCAAATATCTTGGGGGTAATCTTAAACAACAAACTGAAAGACTTGCATGATAAAAACTTTGAGACACTGAAGAAAGGAACTGAAGAAAATGTCAGAAGATGAAAAGATCTCCCATCCTCTGATATGCATATGTGTTAGAAATGTGTGGTTTCTACCACCTGCTTACTTGGTCCAATCAGCATAATGTCATCAATACAGCGCACCAATGTGACATTTTATGGAAGAGACAGATAATCAAGATCCCTTCTAAGTTAAGACACAGGGATGAAGAGTTAATATATCCTTGAAGTAAAACTGTAAAGGTATACTGTTGGCCTTGCCAACTGAAAGCAAATTGCTTCTGGTGATCCTTATGAAAAAGTACCAAGAAAAAGGTATTTGCTGATCAATATTTGCATACCATTTACCAGAAGATATGTTAATCTGCTTAAGTAAGAACACCATATCTGGTACAGCAATAGCAATCAGAGTTATTATCTGATTGAATTTTTGATAGTCAAGTGACAGTCAAATGACATACTCCATGATCCATATGTCTTCTGCACTGTTAAAGGCAGATGTGGTGGGAACCACCACCCCTGCATCCTTCAAGTCCTTGATAGTGGTACCAATTTCTGCAGTTCCTCCAGGAATGCTGTAGTAGTTTTGATTCACTATTTTCTTTGGTAAAGGCAATTCTAAAGGCTTCCCTTTAACATTTCCTAACATAATAGCCCTTACTCCACATGTCAGTAAACCAATGTGAGAATTCTGTAAACTCCTAAATATATGTATCCAAATTATACATTCTGGGACTGGGGAAATAAGCATAGGATGAGTCTAGGGATTCACTGTAAATCGGACTTCAGCTAAAACTCCACTAATCACCTGACCTCCATAAGCCCCTACTTTAACTGAAGGGCCACAATGCTTCTTGGGCTTTCTAGAATCAGCATCAATTCAGAACAAGTATCCAACAGAACCCAGAAACTCAATTTCCCCACAGTGCATAGTTACCCTTGTAAAAGATTGTAGGTCCCTGTGGTAAAAGACTGAAGAAATGCCATAGTAAAATATTCAGGTATTTTATCAAGGCCCTTCCCTCAGGGGAACCTGGCCATCCCTTCGGTGGTGGTTTGAAGAGTACAGCCCCCATAGACCCCTGTGTATTAATATTTGGTCCACAGGGGGGTGGCAATAATAGGGGGAGTGGCCTTGGAGTAGGTGTTGCCTTGTTGGAGGAAGTTCGTCATTGTATAGGTGGGCTTGAGGTTTCATATATATGCTCAAGCTATGTTCAGGGTGGCACACACTGTCTCCTTCTGCAGCATGCAGATGAAGATGTAGAATTCTCAGCTCCTTCTCTCACACAATGTCTACCTGGATGTTGCCATGCTTACCACAATGATGATAAGGGACTAAACCTCTAAAACTGTAATCCAGCCCAATTAAATCTTTCCTTTTTAAGAATTGCTTCGGTCATGGTATCTCTTCACAGAAATGGAAACCTTAAGTAAGACACCTTCATTCAAGGGATTTTGGGTCTACAAACTGGCTCAAGTCTGGAAATTGATTCATAAGCCAAGATTTCCTTTTGCCATGATCCAGTATAGACTTTCTTTCATTTGTCTGAGAATTTTTCTGCTTATAAAGATGAAGGGAAAAAATCAGTAGGCTTTTTATCTATTTCATGCCTGCAAATACAATGATTTATTAGCCAGTATCAAAAGTCCATCCATGGCACGATAGAATTCACTTTGCCTGTACTGACCATTACAGGTTGCCATTATGCTCATTGCTTTGCCTACACTGCCCATTACAATAACTATGATAGCCTTGCTTTTGGAGATTCAGTGGTGCCACCTGGCCTTGTCTACCTCAGGACTCAATTAAACCCACTGCATTTAGTTCATCCAACCAAGCTGCCACATTTCCAACCATAAGGTCTGGCACAAGAAAAAGAGTGACAACAAATCTCTTCAAATGTGCTGGTGCCCCTCTCACCACTGTGTGTCTGGTAGGGCATATCTCTAGCTCTTCCCATTAGATTAGGTTGTACACATTGTACCTACTCTGTCATTGCAACCTGGGCCTTATTAGCTCTTCATCAATAAGCTAAGGGATATCAGGTATTCCCAACCACTTTTCAGTAGGCCATCTTTTGACAATTTAAACAAACTTTTTGACTATTTAAACAAACTTTTGACACCTTTTTTTAAACCTGTGGGAGATGTCATATTAAACATAGGATCTCCACTCCAAGAGCCTATATCAGTAAACTCAGTCTGACCTGGTTTTATGTTCCTACCGCCATGATCCTTCACCCTAAAATCCATTCCCACACATATCTCCCAGACTTCTGTTTGAATGGATTAGCAAAATCATAAGCTCTTTACTAGTATACCACACCTCCTCATGGACTATACTTTCTACTGTGCCTCTAGTAGCCTGCTTTACCTTAAGTCTGATTATAGGTCTAGTGTGACATCAGTATTGTCTTGCCTGGTATTTCTTTCAGAGAAAGTCACTGCTGGTTTGGCAGACAATGAAGGAGTAATTTCCTCAGTCAAAGGTTAAAAAAAGGGCAATATTTCAAGAGCAACTGTTAATAATTAGAGAAAAATACTAGTGTAGAAAGCAATTAAGAAAGAATTGAAATTGACCTCTGGCCTCCCCATGCAAGCCTCACACATACATGCACATCATTACACACATGAACACATGTGCAAAGAGCTCGCTGCCCGCCTTGCCTTGGAGGGCCCTTCCAAGAAAGGCTATCGACTAGGTTCGGAGTTCCCGCCAGTGGGTGCTCCGTGCTGTAGAGAGAAACCGTTGGTTGGGGAAAGAAGCAGGAAACAAAGGATGCGTTGGAGCAAGATGAGATTCCATTCAAGCTCTGTTTAATCTTTAATGTTACGTATTTTTAAACACTTTTGGGAGGGAAATGGCAGAGGGAGGGGAAATTCCACAATGCGATCAGACATAATCCCTGAGTTGAAGGCCGGACGTCTAATCCCTACCTGGGGGCAGTAACACTGGGGAGGAAACAAAGGGAGACCTGCTGGAACACCTTGATTTGCTAATCCAGCCAAGCCTAAAAGTCAAGGCCCTAGATAATCTGATATCAGGCAGAAAGGATTCAAAAGAATGCCTGCTATGAGATTTGAGACACTGTGGCTAGCAAGGTTAAGTCAAACCTGGGATCAAGCAAAAAATGCCAAGGCCAAAAGCCTTTGTCTCCGACAATTCCTCCCTTACTTTACAAAATGAGCATTGTGACCCTGCCTGAGCAGGGATGGGCTTTAATCCGAGAGTGAGGGTAGAGGCCCAAACCTCCATGGTAACTGCCATCTCTTGCTGGAGGAGAGGCTCTGGGATGACAAAACCCCTATGCATTTGGGCATGCCCTTCAGGGAAGCCAGCAATTATCGGGTCGTGCCCGGACCCTCCTTACCTTGCAGTACTTTAGTCTCGCATCTCTCAGATACCCACGTGTCAAATCACGTGCCTGTATGCTGGACCATTGGACAGGCAGCCCTCTGTAGCGAGGGGCTCATATATGTGCCCTGATCTGGGACGAGGGAGATGAGGATAGCACAAGGAAGACAAGGCATGGCCCATTCAATGATTGGGACAATAAGGCCTTGTCTCTAACACTGATGTCCACGCCAACTCATTCCAGCTGGCAGGTAGCGTGCATAGATCTGGGTTCTATGCAGCTCCTGAAGGAGGATCATCGGCCTCAGGCTCTATAATTCCACGATCCAGCAGATCGAGGTGATGATAATGAGCCTGCAAGGGTCGGGATGTCAGAGAGTCAATCTGCTGCTTGATGAATTTCGTGATTTTGTTAAAAATAAAAGGTCCCAGGCTTGCTAGAAGTAAAAGGCTAATTATCAGTCCAACAAGAGGCATAAGGAGGGAGAGTACAGTGGAATGCCACCAGGAATCAGCATCAGAAGAAAATTCCTGCTTCCTAAGAGAAATGCTGATTTCATGAAGCTTTTTAACTTGTTCCTCAACAACACCTGACTCATTAACATAGTAACAACATTCTTCCCCTAAAAAGAGACAGGTCCCTCCTTTATCAGCTGTAAGTAAGTCAAGGGCTCTGGAGCGTGACCCGAGCCAAGGAAGAAAGCTGTCTCTGGAGTGAGGCTAGGGCCAAGGCCAAAAGCCTTCATCTCCGACACACATGTACAGATTCATGAGTATATATGAACCTACAAAAATGTACACATTTAATGACACAAAGAATTTTATGACATTATGGACCCAATAGTCAAAAAAAAAAATGCAAAGAAATGACAGAATTTCATTCTGATACAAGGCTCAACTTTTATCTTTAGTTACTGTTACATGACTTTCAAAAACATGCATCCTGTACCCAAAGGATTCCTTTTGGAAAGAAGATGCTAAAACCATAAAATAATTTTATGTAGTTTAGCTTTTTTCATTTCTATGTGTGTATAAGTTTAGTTATTTCATATAAATTAAATCGTATAATATAATTTAATTGTCAATTTTTATAATTACAAAGGTAAATTACTTGACTCATCAATTTTAAGTGATAAATTACTGAATTAATAAAATTTATTTTATAAAATTCTATTCAGAATATGAAGAATAAAGAAAAATTTAAAGACAGATAGTTAATCTAATCATAAACCAAGCAAAATATAGATTTTATTATTTTAATCTTCCCTGTACAAATCATTTTTACAACTTAAAAAGTCATATTTTTCTAATGTAAACACATCACTATGAAATCAATAGTTATTCATAAAAGGCATAGAGAAAACAGTAAAACTCATTAATAAAAATAAATTTTTGTACATTAAATATTATGGCTTACCATATCAGCATTTTCTTTGCCTAAAATACAAAAATTCACAAATCTTAAAACAAAAACATGAAAATCTATAGTTACAATAATTTGTTAATGTATATACAACATAAAATGTTGTAAACTAATTATCAAAAACATTAACATGGAAAGAAGTAGAAGTGTAGTTTGTTATACAAATATAGTTCAGTTTTGGCACCTTAAAATAGCCTGTTATAGTGAGCAACCAGTGGCAATGGAAAGCTGTGTAGTTTGGTATCTACCACACTCATGAGATCTAATGAAGGAGGTATAGAAGAGGGAACTTCATATAGTACTAAATACCTACTTTTTAAAAATGGAAAGGTCTTATATTTGTAACTTTTGGAGGGATGGTACTGCCATTTTATTTTTTTTTTTTTAATTTTTCTTCCTTCCTTCCTTCCTTCCTTCCTTCCTTCCTTCCTTCCTTCCTTCCTTCCTTTCTTTCTTTCTTTCTTTCTTTCTTTCTTTCTTTCTTTCTTTCTTTCTTTCTTTCTTTCTTTCTTTTACACTCCAGATTTTATTTCCCTCCCGGTCCACCCTCCGACTGTTCCATATCCCATACCTCCTCCCTGCCCCTATCTGGCCGCTCTAGAACAAAAAGAAGAAATAATGCCCCAAATAAGTAGATGGCAAGAAATAGTCAAACTCAGGGTTGAAATTAAAAACAAAAAGAAGAAACAACAACAAAAAACATACAAAGAATTAATGAAGCAAAGAGCTGGTTCTTTGAGAAAATCAGTAAGACTGACAAATCTTTAGCCAAATTAACCAAAGGCAGAAGAAGATCCAAATTAACAAAATTAGAGACCAAAAGAGGTGACAAAAAGATACCAAGGAAACCTAGAAAATCATAAGAAGATACTTTAAAACACTGTACTCCAAAAAATTGGAAAATCTAACAGAAATGCATAATTTTCCTGATACATAAAACTGACCACAGTTAATTCAAGATAATATCTGCAATCTAAACAGACCTAACTCCTAGTGAAATGAAGTACTCATTAAAAGTCTCCCAACAGAAAATCCCCAGGGCCAGATGGTTTTAGCACACAGTTCTACCAGATTTTCAAAGAAGAGTTAACACCTCTAATCCTCAAATTATTCCATAAAATTGAAACAAAAGAAACATTACCTGATTCTTTTTACAAGACCATACTCACCCTGATACCTAAACCACATAAAGACATAAAAAAGGAGGATCACAGACTAATTTTGCTTATGAATATTAATGCAAAAATCTCAATAAAATACTTGCAAACTAAATTCAGGAACACATAAAAAAGATCATTCACCACGATCAAATAGTTTCATCTCAGAGATGCAAAGATGGTTCAACATAAATTGGTAAGTATAATCTTCCACCTGAACAGACTGAAAGATAAAAGCACATGATCATACATAAAAGCCTGTAGACAAAAATCAAATACTCCTTATTATAAAAGTCCTTGAAAGACTAGGGATACAAGGACATACCTCAACATAATAAAGGTGATTTACAGCAAGCCTACAGCCAACATCAACCTAAATGAAGAGACACTCAAAGCATTTCCATTAAAACCGGAACAAGACAAGGTTATCCACTTGTATATTTATTCAATATACTACTTGAAGTCTTAGCTTCAAGATCAATAAGATAATGGAAGAAGATCAAGGGTATAGAAAGGGAAGAAGTCAAAGTATCTTTACTTGCAGATGATGAGATAGTATACATGAATGATCCTAAAATTTCCACCAGGAAACACTTATACCCGGTAAACACTTTCAGAAAAGTAGCTGATGCAAAATTAATACACAAAAATCAAAAGCCGTCTTATTTACAAATGACAAATGAACTGAGAGAAATCAGGGAAACACCACCTTTGACAATTCCTCATAAAACATAAAATATTTTGGGGAAAAGATTTCTCATACTCATGGATCAGTAGAACTAATATAGTAAAAATGGCCAATCTACCAAAAGCAATCTACAGATTCAACTCCCATCAAAATTCCAACACAATTCTTTTTTTTTTTTTTTTTTTAAGGACAGAAGTAAACTTTATTTTGAAAAGTAATTGAATTTAAGGAAAGTTTTTCTTTTATAAATTATATTTTCATAGATAAAACCATAATTGAAGCAAACTATTGTCTGGGCATCTAAATGAGTCTTGTAAAGGATGTAAATAATCATAGTAAATACAGTCATCTCTCAGAGTCCATGGACCCTTGGGGATGTCAAGATCTGAGAATGCTCAAGTCCCTTATATAAAGTGATGTAGTATTCACATATCGCCTGCGCAGTTCTCCCACATGCTCACAATCAACTCTTGATTTGATCGTCTACTACTCAACCCGATATAAATGCTACGTAAATCAGTGTTATCCAACACAATTCTTTACAGACAATGAAAGGATAATTTTCAGCTTCATATGGAAACACATACAAATGCACGCGCGCGCGCAAACACACACATACACACACACACACAAAACCAAGATGGATAAGCAACTCTGAATAGTAAAAGAACTGCTGGAGGTATCACCATCCTCAATCTCAAAATTTACTACAGAGCTATAGTAATAAAACCAGTACGATATTAGCATAAAACAGAAACATCAATCAGTGGCATCAAACTGAAGACCCATATATAAATCCACACTCCTATGAACACATGTTTTTGTGTTTTTTTTTTTTAATAAAGAAGACAGAAATACACAAGGTGCTGGTCAACTGGATGGCTGCATGTAGAACAATGAAACACACACACACACACACACACACACAATGTTTCAGCGTGCATAAAACTCATCTCCAAACAGATTGAAGACCTCAACATAAGACCAGATACACTTAATCTGATAGAAGAGAAAGTAAAGAATAAGCTTGAACTCATTGGCACAGAAAAAGGTTTTCTGAACAGAAAACCAATAGCACAGGTATAACAACAATTAATACCTGGGACATCATGAAACTGAAAAGTTTCTGTATGGCAAAGGACACTATTATCTGGACATAGTGACAGCCTATAGAATTGGAAAAGACTTCTACTAACTACATATCTGATAGAGGACTAATATCTAAAATATATAAAGAACTCAAGGTACTGGGCATCAAGGAAACAAACAATCTAATTAAAATGTTATAGCTCTAAACAGAGAATTCTCAAAAGAGAAAACAGAGATGGCTGAGAGGCACTTAAAGAAATGTTTGACATCCTTAGCTATCAGGGAAATTTAATTTTTTTAAAGGATTTATTTATTTCATTTATATGAGTACACTGTAGCTGTCTTCAGACACACCAAAAGAGGGCATTGGATCCCATTACAGATGGTTGTGAGCCACCATGTAGTTGCTGGGAATTGAACTCAGGACCTCTGGAAGAGCAGTCAGTGCTCTTAACTGCTGAGCCATCTCTCCAGCCCCGGGAAATTTAATTTAAAACTACTTTGGTTTAGAGGCAGTATATCATCTTCATTTACAATACAGAATGTACTAACAACTTGTAATGCTTGCATCTAGTAATAGAATTCAATAGTCAATTGACCCTAATGATGATGGTAATGTTGATTCTCAAAACTTAAACAAAATAAGAAACACTTAACACAATCGATAAGAAAAAGTTCTTGCTTTGTTCTAAGAACCACAGCTCTGGCTATAAATAATCACTGTACAATATTTTTAAATATGTGTGTGTGTGTGTGTGTGTGTGTGTGTGTGTGTGTAAGATTAAATACATTAAAAATAAAGAGGATCTTTCTGTGCTGCATTCAACCTCTCTAGTTAGTCAGCCTGCCACATACATCTCCAGGGTCTATCCCAGTGAGTACTCTGACCCTCTTCATACAAACTTTCCAGCACACCAGATCTAGCCAAGGTCCAACATCCAGTGGCCCCCACCTAAGCTGACCACCTAAACCAGAGCCATTCCAATCTCTAAGCTTCTTCCAGGACCCTCTCCACTTATATGTCAAAACGTTGGGTTTTCCTACTACACATCCCACCTTTCTACATTGCCAGATCTACCCCCCTACAATCCAGGCTTGGACAAGAAGAAACATTCTATATACCAACTCAGTCCAACCATGAGCCTCAGAATGGCCACATACCCACATACTCTCTGCCCATATATGATCTATCTTTATCAGATTTAGAACTAACCAAAGATGTTCACATGCCTAGGTTTCATTGCAAAAATATCAACAATATGAAAGATCAAGGCAGTACCTTTACTCCAAAACTTATCCATCCTGTGGAGATGTTTTGAATGAGAATGACCTAGATAAACCATAATTTAAAAGAACACATCACAGAATTTAAAAGAACAACCATAAACTTCATCAAAGATTCTAGGAGTTAAAAGAAGACAAAAAGAAACAGCTTGATAAAATTAAAGAGAAAGAACTTAAGGAAAATAAATGCCTGTGTGATGTCCAAGAAAACTCAAATGATGGAAATGACAAAACCAGTCCAGGACATGAGAACAGAATTCAATAGGAAGATAAAAACACTGAAGGGGACTCACACTGAAATAATGATGAAATTGAAAATCCAACAACTCACCTAGAAAACTCAAAGGAAAGTCTTACAAGTAAAATGGATCAAGTAGAAGACAGTGTTGGCAATCAGGCACTCCAGGGCCAGCCCCAAGGGACCTTACAACAAGGGGACCATCAGTAACCTTCACAGTCAGCCCAAAGAGACCCAGTGACAACAGGGCACATCATCACTAGCTGCACAGAAGTGACACATTCTCAGGGTTGCCTCTGTTGCACATGTGCCACAACACCGATTAAAAAGCTACGCTTTCCCTCCCCCCTTCCCTTCTTCCCTTCCTCCACCCAGAGGCAGCCTCTGTGCCCCCTTATGCCCTCCCTTTAATAAACCTCCCACGTGAGACCTGTTGCACAGTGTGATTTTGTCCAAATTTGCCACCTAGTTCCATCAGTTAGAATATCAGAATTTGAAGACTGAAGATCTAGAGCAAATAAATAAGAAATATGAAAACAATTTTTAAAAAATACAGGAAAGGATCATAAAGGAAATGTGTGACACCATGAAAACAAAAACAAACCTTCGGATTCTAGGTATTGATCGATGAGGGAAAAGAATTCCAAGCCAATGGCATGGACCAGATCTTCAAGGAGATCACAGGAGAAATTTCCTCAAAATACAAAGATATACACAGAGCCACAAGAAACACACAGAACATGAAATACACAAGACCAGAAATGAAAATCTCTATAGCATATCACATGTACAATATAAATATATAGAAACAAGAAAGTATGTTGAAAGCTACAAGAGAAATAAATGCAAGTCATAAAAAAGGAAAACCCATTAGAATAACAGCTGACTTCTCAATGGATATAACAAAAGAAAGAAAAGCCTACAACAATACACTCTGAGTCATAAAAGATTATGACACTCTACCTACCAAAAATTTCTGCCGTTACTGAAGGAGAAAGAAAAACATTTTAATATATAAAGATCATAAAAAATTATATCCAATGAATGAAACCTAACAAAAATACAGGAACAATATTTCAGACTGAAAAGAGGAATGAATGTAGCAGAGAGACTGTGGAAAGAAATACAAAGCCATAATTATTAAAACACAAAACACAACTGATAATATAAACAACACAAAAATCAACAACACAATGATTGCAATTAACACTCACATGTTAATAATAGCTGCAAATAAAAATGATTGCAATACTCCAACCAAAAGACAGATTGACTGAGTGGATCAAGAAGCTGTTGTATACAAGAAATGAGTCTTAACTTAGAAGATAGACACCACCTTACACTAAAAGCATAGGCAAAAGTACCTCAATCAAATGGGACCAGGAAGCAAAGAGGTAGTGCTATCCTAATATCTAACAAAAGAGATTTCAAACTAGAACTAATAAGAGATAAAGAGGGATACTTCATTTTAATTAAAGAAACAATTAACCAAGAAGACATTACTATCCTAAATATACATGCACCTAACTCTGGTGAGCCCAATTTCATAAAAAAGGTATACTATGTGATATAAAGACATGAATATCTCTTCATTAGTAGCAGGTGAATTCCATACCCCACTACCACAATAGACATGTCATCTACACAAAAATAAACAGAGAAATTTCAGAATTAGTTGACATCCTACATCAAAGAGACTTAACAGATATCTACAGAATAGTTCACCCAAACAACAAAGAAAGCACATTCTACTCAGCAGCACACAGAATATTTTCTAAAACAGACCAAGATCAGAAGATTGAAATCACTCCTGTATCCTATCTGCAACATTGCAATAAAACTTAAAGCTGACAGCAAACAAACCTCTAGTAAATACACACATGCATGGAGATCAAACAATGCATTATGGAAGAAGTCAATAAACAAGTAAAAAATTCCCTAAAACTAAATAAAAAAAACAACATAATAAAACCTCTGGAATACACTGAAAAATATCTTATAAAGAAAATTTATAGCTCTAAGGTGCCATTAAAAAAATCAGAAACCACCAACCAAAGAATACACATGGAGGGACCCATGGCTCCAGCCGTATATGTAGCAAAGGATTGATTTGCCTTATCTGGCATCAATGAGAGGGGAGGCCCTTGATCCTATGAAGGCTTGATGCCTCAGCATACGGGAATGCTAGGGCAGTGAGGCGTGAATGGGTGGGTTGGTGGGGAAGCACCCTCATAGAAGCAGAGGAGAGGGGGTTTGCTGTGGGGAAACCAGAAAGGGGGATAATATTGGAAATGTAAATAAATAAAATAACCAATAATTTTTTTTGTTTTTAAAAAAGAAGTATTTGCAAACAAAAGTGTTTTCGATTTCAGGGTCAGAGAAACTACTCATGCACAGGAACAGAGACTGGACCCTAATATCCAAAAAAAAAAAAAATCATAAAGAGTACAAGGAAAATGGCTTAAAGATGCAACTCAGAAAAATTGGGGAAAAAATAACAAGAAAAAATTAAATTTGAACTTTTAAAATTTGGTGGCAAGAAATATTAAGTTCAGAGCTGATATCAACACTAGAAATGAAGCAAATAATTTAAGTAATCAAGAAATCTAATAGCTGCTTCTTTGGGAAGATAAATACGATTATCAGAGACTTGGCCTAACTAACCAAAAGAAAAAAAGAGGGAACCCACATTAATAGAATCAGAAACGAACAGAAAGACATTATAGGATAGATGCCAAAGAAATTCATAATATTATAAGAGAATATTTTTTAAAAAGCCTGTATTCCATTGAGCTGGAAAACCCAATAGAAATGGATAAATTTCTAGAGTTAGACAAACCACCAAAATTAATCAAGAGAGTCAACAACCTAAACAGACAATAGGTGATTGTAATAGTAATAAAATGTCAAAACTCTGACCCACAATTGTTCCTGTCTGAAAGAACTGCAGGGATGGAAATGGAGAGAAACCTGAGGAAAAGAAGGTCCAACGACAGGCCCAAAGTGGGATCCAGCTCAAGGGGAGGTCCCAAGGCCTGACACTATTACTGAGGCTATGGAGCACTCACAGAAACGGACCTATCATGACTGCCCTCTGAAAGACCCAGCAAGCAGCTGAAAGAGTCAGATGCAGATATTTACACCCAACCAATGGACAGAAGCTGCCGACGCCTGTGGTTGAGTTAGGGAAAAGCTGGAAGAAGCTGCAGAGGAGGGTAACCCTGTAGGAGGACCAGCATTCTCAAATAACCTGGACCCCCAAGATCTCTCAAACACTGGATCACCAAGCAGGCAGCACACACCAGCTGATATGAGGCCCCCAACACATATACAGCAGAGAACTGCTGGGTCTGGGTTCAGTCAGAGAAGATGCACCTAACCCTCAAGAGACTGGAGGCCCCAGGGAGCTTAGAGGTCTGGTGGGGTGAGGACATCCTCATGGAGACAGGGGAATGGGGAGGAGGTATGGGATGTAGAACGGTCAGAGGGTGGACTGGGAGGGGAACAAAATCTGGAGTGTAAATAAAAGAAAAAAGAAAAAGAAAACAAAGAAAAAAAGAAAGAAAACAAAAAAGCCTTTTAGCTAAAAACAAACAAACAAACAGGTCCAGATAAATGCACATTGGAATTTTATCAAACTTTTAAAGAAGACCTACAGCCAATCCTTCATAAACTATTCAAAAAAGTAGAAACAGAAGGGGCACTCCCAAATTCCTTCTATAAAGCTAACACCAACCCAAGCCAGGTAAAGATACAACAACAACAACAACAACAACAAGAAAGAAGAGAAAAGAAAACTGCAAGCCAAAATCCCTGATGAACATAGACTCTTAAAAACACTTGCAAACAGAGCGTCAATGGGCCTGACCCCCCCCCCCGGGTCATCCTGAAGTTTGGACCACCAACCAAAGAATATACATCTATGGACTCATGGTTTGGACCACATATGTGGCAGGGGATGACCTCAATGGCCATCAGGGAGAGAGGAGAGGCCCTCAGGCCTGAGGATGTTAGAGGCCCCAGTAAAGGGGAATGTCAAGGCGGGAATATGGGGATGGGTAGGCGGGTGGGTGGGAGGTGGAATTCCCTCATAGAGGCGGGTTGAGGAGGGGATAGGGGGTTTCCAAAGAGGAGACCCAGAAAAGGGGAAACATTGGAAATGTAAATAAAGTATCAAAAATAAAAAAAATTTAAAAAAAAGAATAAAAAAAAAGAAAGAATAAAAAAAAAACCCCACTTGCAAACAGAATAGACACACACATCAAACATATATACCATAACTAAGTTGGCTTTATTCATGATAGTTCCACAGATGCAAGTCAATAAATATAATAAACCTCATAAATGGACTTAAAGACAAAAATCACATGATCATCTCAAGAGATGCAGAAAAAGACTGACAAAATCCAATGTGCCTTCATGATAAAAGTCCTAGAATGGGCTAGAGGAAGCATACTTCAAAAATAATAAAAGCTTTATACAAGAAACCCACAGCCAACATTATCCTGAATGGAGAAAAGCCTGAAGCGATCCCACTGAAATCAAAAGTGGGTCAGCGATGCCCACAACCTCCATTCCTTTTCCACACTGTGCTTGAAGAAATAGCGGGAGCAATAAGGCAAAAGAGAGAAATTAAGGGTTACAAGTATACAGAGAGAAGTCAATTGTCTCCATCTGTAGATAACATGATACTATACCTTAAAGACCCTGAAAATTCTGCCAAAAAAATGTCTAGAAATGCTAAGCAAATTTAGCAGTGTGGTAGGATACAGAAATAATCTTCACAAATCAACAGCCTAACTATATATGAACATCAAACATTCAGACCAGGAAATAATGAACATACCTCTAGTCACTATAGCCACTAAGAAAATCAAATATGTAGGAATAAAAGCAATCAAAGAAGTGAAGAACTCCCAAGGAAAACTATAAACATCTGAAGAGATACAGAAAGACCCTAGAAAAATGAGAAGACATTCCACGGCCATGGATTGGTAGACTTAATATTGTGAAAATGACCATTCTGCTGAAAGCTATTTACCTATTCAACACAATCCCAATCAAAACAACTATCCCTTTTCACAGAAATAGGAAAAAACTATTTTAAAATTCAAATGGAACCTCAAAAATCCCCAGATAGAAAAAAAATCCTAAGCAAAAAGAACAATGCTTGAGGGATTATCATTTCCAGTCTTAAGAACTATTACAGAGCTGCAGTAATAAAAGAAACATGGCCTTCGCACAAAATCACAGATCAATGGGGCAAAACTGAAGGACCAGATTGAGTATATGTGACTTCAAGCACTTAACATTTGACGGAGATGTCAAAAGCACAGTTGGAGAAAGGAAAGAAAAGAAAGAAAGGAAGGAAGGGAGGGAGGGAGGAAGGGGAAGGAAAGGAAAAGGAAAGAAAAGAAAAGGAAAGGAAAGAAAAGGAAAGAAAGCAACCACATCCTCAACAAATGCTGCTGGGAAAATGGGCTGCTCATATCCAGAAGAATGAAATTAGACTTGTATCTACCACATTCCACAAAAGCTAACTCCAAACTGATGAAAGCTCTAGGCAGGAACCATGAAACACTGAAGCTCTGAGAAGAAAACACAGGCAGTGTCTTTATGATAGGTGCAGGAAAGGACTTCCTAAGTAGGACACCATTTGCCCAAGAAACCACCAGCAATGGAAGACCATCGAGTGGAAGAGAATCTGTAACAACTACACATCTGACAGAGGATTAATAAGCAGGTCATAAAAAGAAGTCAAAAAACAAAGAATCAAAGAAAAAGTGACCCATTTAAACATTGGTCCTGGAACTTAAAGTGACAGTTCCCAGAAGAAGGAGCAAATGACTAAACAAGATTTCAAAAATGTCCACCATTCCTAGAAATTAGGGAAACACAAATCAAAACATTTTTGAGATTTTATCTTACACTAACTAGAATGGCAAAAATCAAGAAAACAACTCACCACAAATGCTGAAGTGGGTGTGGAGAAAAGAGGATCTTCACTGACTGTTAGTGCAAACTGAAGTGGTAACTATGGGAATCAGCGTGAATGCTCAAAAACCTAAAAAGTGATTCTACCACATTACTTAGCTGCGCCACTCCTTGGCATAGGCCCAAAAAACTAACATCCTACTCCATAGATTCTTGCTCTTCCACATTTGTTGCCCAACTCACAGCACCTAGGAAATAAAAATGACCTAAACGTTCATCAACTGAATGGTTACTGAAAATGTGGCAAATATAAACCATGGAATATTATTCAGCTATAAAGAAAATAAAAATGGACACAACCAGAAAAGTTCAGAGTGAGTAAGGTAATCCAAACTTAGAAAGAAAAATGTCCTAGCTCTGAATCTTCAGATGTGCTTATCCTAGAGTAATTGCAGAGACCAGTAAAATCAAAAAGGTCCATTACTGGGCTAGAGGGAGCAATAGAAAGGGCACTAGCAGGGTACACGTGACCTGATCAGGAAATGATGAAGGGTAATGGAGACAAATACAGAAGGAGGAGGGAGATAATATAACAGTAATGATGTCTGAAAAAGCCATAACTGCTCACAGTATTTACAATCCACATTAAGAAAAAATAAAGAAAAACAGAAACCAAATTTACAGCTCATGTAATTCTGTGTATAAAGATAAACACACAATTTTAATGAGATTTTGTCATCTTGGCTGACTATTACCTTCAAAAGCCAAAGATCACCCAAAATCCCAGGGAAGCCTTCTAGTTGTTGGCCAGGGTTGTCTAACAGATTCTTTTTTTTTTTTTTTTTTTATTGTTTTTTTTTCTTTTTTTTAAATTTTTGATACTTTATTTACATTTCCGATGTTTCCCCTTTTCTGGGTCTCCTCTTTGGAAACCCTGTATCCCTCCCCCTCCCTGCCTCTGTGAGGGAATTCCTCCTCCCACCTAC
>CM052709.1:40786276-40840050 GCA_028551405.1 Uromys caudimaculatus | reverse complement strand
ATGTGTATTCTTTGGTTAGTGGTCTGAACTCCAGGACGACCAGGGGGAGGGTCAGGCCCATTGACGCTCTTGCTCCCTCCATGGGGCTGCCAATTCCCTCCGCTCCTTCAGACCTTTCTCCAACCCCTCCATCTGGTACCTCACTCTCAGTCCAGCAGTTACTGTTAAGCGAAACTTGGACATTCTGAACTTGTGGGCTAATATCCGCTTATCAGTGAGTACATACCATGTTCGTTCTTTTATGACTGAGTTACCTCGCTCAGGATGATATTTTCAAGTTCCATCCATTTGCCTGCAAATTTCATTAAGTCATTGTTTTTTATAGCTGAGTAGTACTCCATTGTGTAAATGTACCACATTTTCTGTATCCATTCCTCTGATGAGGGATTCTTAAAACATCAAAGTCTTGCTCCCAAGAGGTAGAAGGGAGTCCCTATTGCTGAAGACTCTCTGCACTTCAAACACAGGGCCCAGAGGCCCCTAAGCAGAAACTGACTTGAAAGCCTCCTCCCAGAGGACTAGCTTTCAAAGGCTACGATGTCTGTGAACCACAATCATGACCTGAATGGCAAGACGATCCTAAGGGAACAATAGTGGTATATAAGCCTTGGCAGTAACCAACAACACTCTATAATGTTTTGAGGATCTCTTGAACAACCCTGATAAATGGAACTAAAAGAGGTCTTTCCAGTTGGGGCTGTTATTAGGTGATCTTTGGCTCTTGGAAGGAGCATTGTCAGCCAAGATGAAAAGATTTAATTGAAATCAAATATGTATATTTATGCATAGAGTTACATGCATTATAGTTTTTTAAGTAGATAGATAATGTTATGAGCCATCATTGCTTTTTAGGCATCCTTATACTTTTGTCTTCTTCTCTTCTTCTCTAATAGGACTTAAGAATCGCTCATCAAGAAGGAAATCATGCCTAGGATTGGAAATATAGACAACTGCTCTGGGCTAATAAAGTCACAGATCTTGGAGCAGAACCTATACCCACCAATTTGCTGAACTAGAACTACCACTTAACTAATTCTTAATATGCATTCTTATACCTATAGACAAGTTTAGTCCTCACCCCTCAAAAAGGAAACTTGTCTTCTCAATAGAAAAAGCAGGGCAGAAAGACTGTAAGACCCAGAGGATCAGGGAGTTAGCTGTGAGACTATGTCTCCTAGTAATGTCAAAAGCTACCCTAAAACTCTTCCAAATTTGACTGTCTAATCATGAGCTGACCAAGGAAGACACAAGTAGAATGTCAAAGTGGACAAAGGACTACTTCCTACATAGCTAACCTTATACTCAGAGATAAGTGTAGTTCTCACTCCTCATCCAGGAAACAGAAAAGACCACGATATAAAAACACATCCACTCCAAAGGCAGAACTGTGAAGTCCAATCCCAATGGATACACCTACAAAACATTGCTTGTACCTAAGGGACAGGGAGCATTGTTGAGGAGGGTTGGAAAGACTACAAGAGCAGGATCAGGGAGTTTACTGTGAGAGTATGTCTCCTAGTACTTTCAGCTCATAAAGTCTCATCAACATGACTGTCCAACTGTGGGCTGTCCAAGACAGGAACAACAGACATGCTGACATGGGCATGGAACCAGAGGCCTCTTCCCTACACTAAAAACTTCAGGGAACCAAGGAATGCTGAGAGTGGAAGACATCCTGAGAGTGGAAGACATCCTCTTGCTCAGGAAAGAGCATACAACTGGTTCTCCAACAGCAAATGGTCAGGCCTGAAAACAAACACACACACACACACACACACATAACACGTTTAGGACGCTATACATATATACATATATGCATGCAATAACAATGAAAAAAAGAAGCTATAAATTTGAAAGAGGAAGGTTTGAAGGAAGGGAAGAGAAGGGAAGGGAGAAATACTGTAATCATATAGTCCTGAAATTATAATTACAAAAACTAAGTAAAAGCAAAAAGATCTTGCTTTAATCTCATAATAAAGGTATCATTGAAAGCAAAAATGTACAATATAAAACAATAGTCTTAATATATTATTTTCTGTTTCTTTTAAGTTAATTATTCTATAATTTTAAAAGTTAAGCCTAATAACATATAATACTTAAAGTCTTTATACCTCTTAAAACAAACTATTTAAAATGTACAGTTAGGAGTCTAGGATCTTACCCAAATTTTACATTGTTCTTTCCTTATTTCTCTAGAGTTTGCCAGTGTGAATTTTTTTCCTTATACTGAAAACACTCCAAAAACTTCATCTTAAATCTGTTCTCTAATATCTATCCTATTAATTTACAGTAATTCCTTTCTTGCTTATCTCATAATAACTAATCAAAATCTCCTTAGCTTGCTTACATCATCTTTTAAATAATTATTAATATTTATTTATTGCACTTCAACAGTGAAAATACAGAAAGAATATATGTGCCAAGATATGTGATAAAGGAAAGATGCCTTTACTTCCTATTGGCTCAATTCAAACAAAAAATTCAATAGTGAAAAATAAAAGAGCCGGGTTGTACCCTGATGTTTTGCTCACGGTTCTGCTCTGGCTGGCCTAGAGCAGAGCAGGTTCAGAGACTTATCATTACAGACGTACTGATGCTTCACACATGCTTACTGGCACTCATGCAATGGCACTCGAAACAGTGGCAGAACATACCAGTTGACAGAGGCAGTCCAAAGCTTTAAGGGAAAATAAAGAGAAAAGTCGTATGAGACATTTCTAATTATGCAACAAATAATAAATATTTCAAATTGTGCATTTAAAAGAAATTCAAGGCCTTTTAGTTTAAAAAAAAAAAGCAGGAATTACCAAGAAGCCCCTGGTGATTTTCTGAATTCTTTACTTGTATTTATACCAAACTTCTTAATTCTCATATTAAATCTCTGAAAATATATAAATAAAATATTGTATAAGTTTAAGAAATCATGACAGTAGAAGCAAAAAACAGCAAAGCAAAAACAAAGCAAAATCCCAAACCAAACTAGAGACTGTCTCCAATAATTAATCTCAGGAGAAAATAACAGACGGGATAACCAAGAACAATGCCTGGCTTCACATAACTGCACAACTTAGCCAAAAAATAAGCAAGGACACGTGAAAGTTTCAAACATAAAGACAAATACGCTTCATGGGTGTCACAGAAACAGAATGATGAAGCCTTGCCTACCGCAGTGTTCTCAACCTGTGGGTCACCACTGCTTCGGCAAACTTCCACATTCAAAAATATTTACATTATGATTCATAACAGTAGCAAAGTTACAGTTATGAAGTAGTGATGAAAATAATTTTATTTTAAATTAACTTATGAGTTTGTTATCTGTATCTTACAAAGAAGCAACTCAGTGTTAAGTTATATCAAATCTACATAACGAAAGGCTCTGATTAAATATTGACTCTAATCTATATTTACTTAAAAACCAAAGAATATTTAATACAATGCTAATT
Organism: Uromys caudimaculatus; assembly: GCA_028551405.1. Lineage (NCBI taxonomy): Eukaryota > Metazoa > Chordata > Mammalia > Rodentia > Muridae > Uromys > Uromys caudimaculatus. The sequence continues at coordinate 40,836,607 of CM052709.1, read as the reverse complement.
TATGAATAGCATTCAGGCTCACAAAAAAATGTCCAGTCATACAGAAATTGTGTAAGGATAGGAATTTTGATGGTGCTTTCCTCTCTTGCTTTTAATTTTTTCTGCATATATATATATATGAACAAATATCTATTTATAAATATATAAAATAATGCTTAAACCTCCTTAAATTAATCTGAATATCTGAATAATCTGAATAAAGACATTCAGTTTAACTTAAGTGTAGAGTTAAAGAGGAACGTGTCGAGGTGAGAGAGAAATTTAGATAATTCCAGGATAACAGATTATAAAGGAAGAGGCAACAAGGTTGATGTGCATAAGGGAATTTTACACGAGAGGAAAATCCAACGCAGAAGAAGAGGGCTAGAAAAGACCACGGTCAAAAAGGCACCTGTGTGCATATACTTGTGCACACACACTCACACACATGCATACAGACACGCATACAGACACACACACACACACTCACATACACTCATACACACACACTCACATACCCATTCGGACCATAGAGTAAAATATTTCAAAAGTATCACATAAATGAGGTTGAAATGCATTTTCAAAGACCCTCAAAGCCATCACACATCAACAAAGAGAGCGCGTCACGAGCCCTTTTACTATCCTATAAGGTGCCAGTTGCTTCAGTGCGGTGGTCTAGGAAACATGAGCTAGTATTTTCCAAGAAATCTATATAAAGATTTATATAGGCCATATAAAAGGTAGAGGAAAGAAAACGAGGAAGATGCTGAGAAAGAAGCACTTGGTAAACTGCAAACTGCACCAGCGATGTCACTGAGCACCGGCGATGTCACTGAGCACCACTCAAACAGTAGCTGTTAGTCCAGAATGACAACTGGTCTGTAGATCCAAAATGGAGGGGTAACGGACAGAGCAAAAAGCTGAACAAAGGCCTGTTCACTAGAATGGTACATTTCTAAGAAATATGACAGAGGCTAAATCTACTCCTTTCCTCTATATTAAAAATATCAGCCAGGCAAGGTGATGCACCCCAAGATTCCAGAATCTGAGGCAGAGGTATCATATAGGTAAGCCTGAGCTACAAGAAAGACCCTGTCTCATCCCAACCCCCAAGTCATATTGGAAAACAGAACAAATAAAATCAACACAAAGATGATACAGATGCATTACAAAATTCTTTAAGTAAGAATCTGCAAGAGAAACCTGGCGTGTGTTGATGAACATGCGGAAAGTTAACATGAGCAGCTCAACCTTCTTAAACTTCGTGAATCTGAGCGGTACATGTGTCCCAGTTTCCTTCTAAAACTCAACCCACGGTATTGTTTGGAGTCAGGGTGGCCTACATGTATGTGGGTACCTGTGCCGCCAACTCAGGGCCTAGTTGACAGAAATACTCATGGTTGGAGAACTTCAAGAGAAGTTCTAATTCCATATAGCTTGGGGTAGTTAAAGAGTATAAGCACAGCTCAGAGATTTGTGGATTTGGGCATACAGCAGCACTCCATAAAGCAACTAGCACAAAAATATAATTGCACGAACTTCCTAGTTTCTCGGGGCTTTGGATGTTTACTTTGTGCCACACAGTAGTCTGTTAAGTTAGAAGAGCATAATAGCTAATTTGACCACCTTGCTGTTAAAGATGCCAAAAAACTGACAGAAAAAACGGAGGTGACCAATGCAAGGTTGTTGCGTCATTTCAATCTGCATAAAACGTACTATTTATAAAGCATAATAAAGCAAAGAGCAGCAAAGCAAGGTCTGCCTGCACACTAGGGAAGCTAGGCAGTGGTGGTGAAGATAAGGGGAACGAGCCACACTCTGGCTTTCTATACCAGTGCTTATTCCTCAGAGAAAATGCACCACACGACAATTACAGAATGCAAAGGCCAATAGGAGCCTGATCCTGGGTAGAAAGTGATGCTGTCTAATACTCCATCCTCCTATGAGCCCCTAACTTGCTGGACCCCATTTCTATCTTGTTGCACTAAATAATCTCTCTCCCTTTTCCAAAATTTCCCACCGTTCTGTATGCTTTCTTCCCAATATGAAAACAGAAATTCCACATTCAACTTTAGGCATAACATTCTTTCCTCATATTATGCTTTGTGTATACCTTCTGCTGTCATATTCAAGTTCTCTATAACACCTACTATTGGTATACTATTTTAAATGTTCTGGATAAGATCACCAAACTGTTAAAACTTTGGTATTATTTTTAAATCCTCGTTTTACTTGTTTCCTTTGATTTCGAATCAGTTTCTTCAGCATTCCTGTCATCCTCTCCCTGCGCTCAGTTTGTCCCGTAAACTACAGGTGCTCGCTAGGGTGATATTCTTAGCATTCCAGACTTCAAGTGCCTCTTTTGACCTCATCTGTAAATAACTCACCCAAAGTCAAGGCTTAATTTACATTTTTTCCTAGTATATATTTTAAGCTCTATTCTCTGTAATGTCACACATACATATGACCTACTAAATATCTAAATATGCATGGACACTAGACATTTTAAGTGAAAAAACCTTCAAAATAAAATGTGAGCATAACTTTCAAGTTAGTAGAGGACCAAATAAAATCACTTTCCACCAGTACAAGGGAAAGAAAAACATATGCACGCATGCATGTACACACACACACACACACACACACACACCCCTATCAAATTACAGAAAAAGAAAAGGACACACATAGAAACAGACCCAGCAATATAAAAAGCAAAAGAAAGAGGAAGCAAGTATATAATGCCACACACACAAACAAATTAGATATACCTACATTTTTAATTAATTAATTAGACTTAATGTTAGAGTAAAAATCTATTTGTATACCTAAAACATGAGAACACATTGAGGATTAAATAGAACACGCCCAAATACAATAAAGCAGAAACTCTGTCTAGCTGCGTTAATATCAAGTGAAGTAAATTTAAGGACAAAGCTTGTTTTTAGTGCTAAGGAATGCTACTGCATAAGAAAATCATAGGGCATGATTCTAAACTCGCAGGCATCTAACAACAGCGCCAAAATCCAGCCAGCAGTTTCACAGAGTCACAAACACTATCGTTAAGTACTGCCTGCTTTAGTGCCAGATTAAATGAAAGAACAGAAAAAGAATTGGGCATGCTTGTGTTCATACACAATCAGACGGGGGCTGCACAACTGGGCGCTCAGCAGCACATGCGCCTTTCAAGCACACTTAAAACATGTATTTAAATATAAAAACTATAGCAACTGAGAACATTGCAACTGTGGGATATACAAACAGTCTGAAGGAATAGGTTAGGAAATGTGGAAGTTCACAGAAGGAATGATCTTTGCAGTAGCAAGTACCATGAGGTTAACTGAGAGCTAGCTATACACAGGGTACAGTAATATACGCACACACACACACACCCACGTATATACAAGTGTGTGTGTGTGTGTGTGTATACAAAATAACAATATGAACAATGGTTGGAGGTATAGTTTGGTGACAGATTGCTTCCCTAGCATGCACAAAGCCTGGCTTCAATCACCAGAACTGTAAATAAATAAATTAATTAAAGTGCATACAATTTTACTATGGCTAGTGCGATATTACCTGACCTGCTTTGCGTTCACTAAAACACAAGAGTAAAAATATAGTCAGGAAGGTGTATTTTAAGTCAGCTGAGGATAGCTGCTAGCCCAAGCACAGTGGGAGGCAGTAATGTAAACTATGATGGAGAGGGAGGGGGTAGCTATGCATTGCTTTCCTTTTTAAAAGGAAAACCTGCAAGGAACAGATTTTGTGCAAACGTAGGTTAGGATTCAGTACCATGGGTGGTCAGAGGGTGTGTGGTCCTGAGGCCGCAGTTCTGATAAGCTCATATGCTAAGTACAGGCTATCCTTGGGTTTAAAGACAATATAGAAATACTAGCTACACCTTTGTGTTGAGCACATATGCCTTGTATTTTCTGTAATATATAAACAGAGAGATGGAGAGACAGAGGGAGAGGCTGCTCTTGTTGTGACACATGAAATGGTATTTAGAAATATATATACACACATGTAAGTGAGGAACCCATGAAAATTCTCACATCGATAGTATGTCCGAAAAAACATTTTAGTAGTTATTAATAACATTTAAAATTTTCTATCTCCAAGTTCCTAATGTTTGACACATTACTTAGTTAAGCCTAACCTCTTCATCTGTCATTGATGCGATACTCCTGAGGGACACTTTATGAGATGTTCTTACACTATAAAAAATAAAAAGTAACATTAATTCAGATGACATTTAGAATAATAATTCAAATTAACATTTTGAACATTGTAAGCCAATGACATCATATAAAAGAGAACAAACTGTTTTGTAAGTAAATATTCCTGAGGGTTTAGGCAATTTATACTAGTTAACTAATCAATACATCCATTCATCAAAGAACATACAATCTGTGAGGGCCAGGACTTTGTGGTGGGTTTTGAGTTATATTTGCCAAAACCTATAATGTCTCCTGGAACATAACAGCAAAACCAAATAATTATTTGTGAAATGAATAAACAGATAAGGAAAATGTTATTTAGTGCCTTGAATATGCCAGGATGTCGCATGGCACATAAGGAAACAATCCAAAATTGCCATTTCCCTGCGGGGCGTCAACATTCTGTGAGCAAGGAAGACACATAACATTATTTTATATATTACATTATATTTAACAAATATTGATGTTGCTGCAAATCTAGATATTTTAGATGGTAGAAACAAGTGATAAGTAAATAAATATGCTTAGAGGAACTATATGTAAATAAATGTGTAATAGAGTGATGCAAAATTAAATTAGGCAGTACGGATGACAAAGCATGTGCAGGATTCTATAAAAGCATACCAAACAGGTGCCCAGATTGTCCAGGAAGTCCTTAGGAATTTCCAAGAATGAATATGAATTCTGAGTCTAGTGGAGTGAAACTCTGCTGGCTGGCTTTGGGCTAAGGTAGTGTACAACAAGCAAAATTAGGCAGGGGGAACTCTGAGATAAATGTTACCAGGGAAATTGGGGTTCCTTTCTGGGTTCTTATTCTAATTAAGAAAAGAACTTAGAAACAGAACAGATAGGAAGCACAAGGTCATTTTTATTAAAATTTGAGATAAAAACAGGGCAGGCAAGTTGTGCATCTTGGTGGCTGTCAGGAGTCAGAGGAAAGAAAGGAAAAACACCTTTTTGAGTTTGGAGCCAAGAAAGCTGCACCTTGTGCAGTGAAGTTAGCAAGAAGCTGGATGGAGAATATGAAGGGACTGATGGAGGAAACCCAGCTACAAGGGAAAGGCAGCGAAGGTGTGGGCCAGTATCCACAAGGAAAAGACAGGCACAGAGGAAAGGCCGACTCGCTGGAAGGTGGGGCCCAAAGCTGATCAGGAGGCCTGGAGCCACTGTCAGCTGCCTCCAGACTTACTAGTTCTTGACCTAGCTATCTACCATATTCTAAAAAGAGACATGGGAAAGAGAAAGGGTTATTTTAGAAAACTTAGAGAAATTTAGTGTGCCAAGATTCACAGGAGGGGAAAAAAACGTGCTGGAAATGAAGATAAAATGCACACAGAAGCTCAAGGGCTTGTAGACCATAAGAAAATTTACTATTACAATTAAGAACTATCAGAAAGACAATAAATGCTAGTGACAGTCTTCAGATCTATTAAAAAAAGTCTATGTCATTGAGAGCTGCAGCAGTGTGTTCCAAAGCTGGACTAGGATGAGAAGAATTTGAGAAGAAAAAGATAAGAAAAATTTACCAAATGTTTGAAAGTCTTTGAAATAGATCTTTAAAATGTTTTTTTTTGTTTATTTTACTTGAAGATTATAATTCCATTGAACTATCCATATCCCAAAGCCCACCTTATAAAATGTGTGTGTGTGTGTGTGTGTGTGTGTGTGTGTGTGTGTGTGTGTGTGTGTGTATGTGTGTGTGTGTGCTTAACCACATACAGGTCTCCCACTGACTTAAAGTCAACTATAATTCAACTGTAATGCATCATGAATGTTCTTTATGAAGCTGGAATACAATCCTGCAACACTACATGAGTAACCTCCCTGAAACTAAACGAATGCTACACTTAGGTGTACAAGGGCAGACTCCAAACCAAAAAAAAAAAAAAAAAGCTTTGCTTTTCCAATATAAACTTCCCCTGAAAACAAGATGAACAGAGAAAGAAAGTGTGAACTAACAGTCACTGAGCAGTATGTGTTGAGCGTTCTTCTAGTCTCTGCCTTTCATCTCATATCTTCTTTATACACTGTAAAGCAAATATCTCCACAGAGGCACAGCTAGCAATGGATAAGACTGAAAGCGAGCCCCAAGGCTGTCCACCTCTGAGGCCCACGGACTTGCAGCAGACTCTATCTCTGACTCTGAAATGCCAGGAGCTATTGCATTTGTTGTATATTTGATAAAATTTATAGATTTTGCAGAAAGGTATGCATCTCACTGACTTATTGTGTGCTTCTTTGGAACCATCTTCATTCAGAGCTTCAGTTTCTTCTTCCTTCAGAGAAGAGAGACACACAGCGTGAAGGTCAGTCAGCAGCACAGAGCAGGAAGGACCTTCTTCCCAAAGAGTAATAATACATCTGCAACTTGCATGAAACTCAGGCATTAGAAGGTAAGCTGGCAAGCCAATTCCTTTAAAAACTCATACACACTCATGTATGTTTTCTCTTTTAAGATAGAAAGCATCTTAGTATGATTTGTATTGACAGAGATCACATCTGTCTGATTTGTTCTACTTTGACCCTTAACCTTAATCAAATCAATGGAAAGTATAGTTATAGATCAGGAGAAAAGAAACAAGATCTGGATCCATATGAAATCCCGAAGAAAATACAAGAAAAAGCGACGGCACAGAGGATGATAACAAAATATACACTTTGCTTCAGACAAACATCAGAATCAGGACAAATTTACACAAATACCAAGCATCCAAGTATAACAGAATCTCAACATCCTTGTTAAATGGAGCCATTGTCATCCTAATGTCATTAACACATGTTCCTGACAGGTGTGAGAACAAGAAAATGGAGAAACTTTTTGAAACTTTCATAGAATTCCAGTTTTAGAAATATGTTTATACCTCAAACACGTCGGATTCTTCTTCCAGTTCTTCTAAAGAGGCTTCTTCTTCTATGTTGAAAGAATATAATGAACATGAGATAGCTAAAGTATGTACAGTCCCAAGTGGAGTTTTAGCAGACCTCCCACCCCAGTCTGAGTCAGTTCATGCTGCAGCCATGGCACCTCCCTGCTCAGGAAGTGGAAAGCTTTGGCTCCACATCCAAGTCTACCTATATTCGCTTCCAAATGACTCTGCAATCTTCCTTCCTGTGACTGTCTTCCCACTGGGCATGGGGAGCTAGCGAAGCACTGAAGGAGAGAGAGGAGGCAGAGGGTCATCACCCAGACATGAATACCTATAGACTGCCTTCTGGTTGGGTCTCTGTCAAGTGAGAGACAGAGGTAAAGTCACAAACTTTGTGACTTTAACTCAAATATCTAATGACTACAAAGCACCGTGTGAGGACACAGACATGACAGCAGAGGTAAGGAAGGAAAAGCACCAGGGAATTTTGACCAAGAGTGTCTGACACCAGGTGAAGAAACAGTGCAGAATACTGTGAGATGCAATGGGAAAAAGAAAAAAGAAAACTTTTCTGGCAACCCCACTCTAAATGGGTTTCCCTCCACCCTTGCTTTTTCTAAAGCTCCCATTTTCCCAGATTTTCAACTTTCTTTTTCTGTATTTTGTTATCTTCTTTTGCCTTTGCTATTGAATCTGAGTATTTCCAACTATATCACTGTTTTTGTTGTTGTTGTTTTGTTTTGTTTTTTGTTAGTTTTGAGACAAAGCTTCTCTACTTAGCCGAAGCTGCCCTGGAACTCACTACGTAGACAAGGCTGGCCCCAAACTCACAAAGATCTGCCTGCCTCTGTCTCCTGAGTGCTAAGATTAAAGATGTGTGACATCATCCATGATTATGTTACTGTTTTTTATATAATTTTATTTGTTTACTAATTGCAACCCACTGCATAATTTTTTAAAATGTAGTATTCAAGTCACCTTTTCTTTCAAAGTTATTTCTCTTTCATCCATTTTATTCTTCCAATTGACCTGAATTCAGTATTGAAATATCTTAATATTTAGTACTTAATAATATTTTGCATTTTATCTAAATCCCCTAAATTTCAATTGGCACTTCTTAGTCAAGAGGATGTTTAAATATGTCTTTAAATTTTTAAATATGAATAATAAATACAGGAAAAGCATAAATATTTTTTGACAGTTGAAACCATTATTACAATTATCATTTTGTGCTGCCGGATCTAACCAGGACCTCACTGCCCACCTCTGAGCTGCACTCTGAGCACATGTGAAATGAAGTATGAAAGGCAAATTTAGACACTTAAAAATTTCCCATTAAAAGGTTATTTTACACATAAAACAGTAACGTATTACAATATACTGTATAATATGTCTTATGATGTTATATGGGTGTATTTTATACATACTATCTCTGTAGTATGGTCTTATTAAGATATTATGTAAATTAGCAATGTTAATGTAATAATGATACTAATAGATCGTAATATGACATATTATATGATGTTATACAATAACAATAAGAAGTACGCACAGAGAAAAACTAAAAATAGAACAAGGTCACATAAATAAAATGTAATTGTCAGATAAGAACATGAGGAAAGCAAGACTAACTAACAGAATCTGAGAGGAAACAGATCTGAAATTGATAAGAAAATGTCCATCACCTACTCAATGAGTTTAGTGAATTTCAAGACTTTAGTTGAGGATAAGAAGAAATACATTGATATAAACTCACCACCATATACAGGTTAAATAGAAAAAAACACCTACTTTGGCTGTTTCATGAAAGGCAATTTAAGAAGTATAACTAAAATATTTCACATTAGGAAGAGACTAAAAATATACTTCACGCACAGTAATATTAATATGTCTTTTAAATTGTATTAATATCCCACTCACAATCACATTCAGAGAGATTAAATTGAAAAGATAAATCAGGGCTCATGAGATATCTCAGTGTGTAGGGAATTTGTAAATCTAACTTTCAGTATTTATTTGTATTTCAGTGCATCTACGCTCTATTTCAAGAACCTAATAGTCCATTATGCACACCTAATTACAGCAAGTGTGAACTCTCAATAATAACAGCATCAGTGTGGGTACTCGACAGAGTATGTACAATCATACCCTATCCCAGACCTCCTCAGAGAGGACATGCTCAGTGACTTATGTGTGCATTGAAGTTTGAGAGGTAAATTGTTATCTCTAGAAACTTAGAAAAGTCCTCTTTTAGCACCGAGGATAGAGCACTATGCGTTTTGTTTTTAAGGAGATAGTAGCCAGGGGATGGAGATGAAATGAGACTAATCCAACAGAATCTCTGATAGTATAAAACTTATGTGTCTGTGTTAAGGAGAGCAGGTTGGTAATCTCCCCTAGCTCCTGGGAAGCTGAAGCAGGATTGTGGACTAGCTTGTGTTACACAGACTTTGTAGGTAGGGAAGAGAAAGAGGAAAGGGGAAAGGGGAGAGGGAGGCAGAGAAGGAGACAGAGGCAGAGACAGAGACAGTTTATGAAGAGAAAAATCTTTTTTATCATCTCTAGGTATGTGATAAAGTGTATAAACTATAACACTACAAGTTTTTTATATGATCAAGAAAGCTAAGTCGAAATACAAGGAAAAGGTGAAAAGAACTTTAAAGTAGATCATAAACACCTTACAAATGTTTGATGATTTCTATGTAGAAACATAAATTTGCTATGGTATTACAGAAAGAACTTGAGTACACTTTGGCAGTACAGCCCTGTGTGTGTGTGTTTTTTTAAGCAACTGGAATTCACTATCTGTAGAGGAAATGAAAGCAAGTTTAAAAATAAAACAGCTCTTTAAAAAATAACATGTTCGTAAGTTCTAAAGAAATGTAAATTCACTTAAGCAAACGTACCATTTTCTTCCAAAAATATGTTCAGTCCATTCACAATTTCGTGCCTGTTTCTTAACTTGTCATTCATCTCTATGATCTAAATTAGAAAACAATTAAAATATCTAACAGAAAGTGCTTTAAAATATCATTTTCTTCCAAAAATATATTCACTCCATTCACAATTTCTTGCCTGTTTCTTAACTTGTCATTCATCTCTATGATCTAAATTAGAAAACAATTAAAATATCTAACAGAAAGTGCTTAAAAATCAGGTAAGTCTAGCTTTAATGATCAATTGGATTGCCAGTTATTGGTATTAAGTATCTCCATATAAATGCTACCCACAAAATTGTATTTGCATGTTTAAGTCCCTTATTATTAAAGAACTGCTGCACCTAAAGAACAGCTATGAAGTTTGGTTGGCTTCCAAGAGACTTCCAGTGCAAATTTAGCTTAAAATTAAACATGCTTTAAAAAGTGGGGTATGGGATGGCTTTCCTTGCCTATGTAGCTCTTAGGATGGTTAACTCTTCTAGGGATCTCTTATCATGTAAGTTATCAGGAGCTGAGGAGAGGACCCTTCTCAGTTCATCTTGTGTCAGTACCTGCAGAAACTAAACGGAAATCTTGCAAGGTGGTGACAGCCTCATCGATTTTCATATGAATTTTGTTTCTACAGAGTCTTTAACCCTTTTTGTTTGGATCCCTCAAACTCCCAAAATTTTCAAGCATAACTTCTCTATTAATTTGGCTAAAGTGTTTATCAATCTTATTTTGCACTTTTGTAGTCTGTGTTTAAAATTTTTATTAGCTTTCCAGTCAGCAGAAAAGAAGCCTTCCCCAGACCATATAAACCTGAGACCTTGTCTGATCAGGGCAGTGCTGATGACCACAGCTCAGTCTCTGCCTGGACCATTCCTTGCACTGCCTTCACACATGCACACACTGCTGTCCTTATTGACCAGTCCATTTCTTCCCCTTCTTCTCCTGGGTAATCCCTTATCAACCTTAAGAGTCAGTTCAATAATTTCTTCAGTAGGGTTCATTGGCTGTGGGCACCCTCTGTGTATGTTAACAGTGGGTACTTTCTGCTCATGCACAACACAGTACATAACTTCAACCTCACCAGAACACTAGCATTCAGCCATTTTGCCTCTCTAGAGGCTAAGGTACACCTTCTCCTTCCACACTGAGTGTGACACTGGTGTCACTCAACATAAATGGATATACAACTAGAGATTGAGAATTTTTATGATGTTGAGTCCTCCTTGAGGACACTGGGATTCTAGATCCACTGATAATTTAAAAATTTGTGGAAAAAAGTGCACTAGTTCAGAGATTTTAAGTATGAATAATAATGCAGTTATTATTTGCTGTGGGGTAAAAGTGTTGCCAGATCTGGCTGAATGTTCAAGACAAAGTAGACATGTTACAGACTGTTAGAAATGATCCTGGATTTGGGGATCATGTTTTCATCTCAGTGTCAGAGCTTAGCAGATGGTCATCGATCACAGCATAGTTGTGGTGACATCTTCTAACCCCTACTTTAAATTTTGATTGAGATAATGGATTTCAATGGTCTAGCAGGAATAAAAAGCCTACAGGTTTAAAGAAATAGATGTGCCATAGGATGTATCAAAACCAAAAGCAAAGGCTAAAGAAATTGACTTGAGACTCTAAGGAAATCTGTGTCCACAGAATAGGGCACTGCCTCTCCACCTACAGCATTTCCACCAGGAGCTCCAGCATCCCCTGGGAAGTTGTCATAAATGACGTTTTGGTCCTATGCCCACTCCATCCCCCCAATCTGAAACTCTGAATATATGCCTAACAATCAGTTTCAACAAGCCCATCATGTAATGAGCCCAATTTTGATGAGTATTAATACAACATTTTAAAGTTCCAGAAAAACCCCAAATCAAGTAAACAGAAGTTTAGAGTGGTTCTATAAGAGTTGGATGTTGGCTGGGTAGCATTTCTGAATAGTGAAAACACACACACACACACACACACAGACACACAGACACACAGACACACACACACACACACAGAGTGTAGTGGGAACCCATCCAGGGTCTAATACTCACTAGATAAGTGTCCTATCATTGAGCTGTATCTCTAGCTGCATACCTGTTTTAAACTTTTGAGACAAGAGTCTTGCTAATTTGCCCAGGATGGCCTTGAACTTACTTTGTACCCAGTCAGGCCTTGAATTTTTAATCTTGCCTCATCCTCTTGAGTAACTAGGGTTACAGGTCTGGTAGACCAGCTCCAACTTAAAATTAACTTTTCATTATTTGTGCTAGTGAACGTCGAAAGCTGTGAACAATCTCAAGTATTTTCATTTGGCTCTGAAGTAAAAGTTACTATTTTCTTTTACTACCTTTCTTAGTTTCAGTAATAATAGCATCAATAGGAGAAATGGTGTGCACTGTAATTTGTGTGCACTCAAGTCACTTAATCAACTGCACTTTTCTTATGAGTACAGCTGACTGGGTAACTTCCCAAAGCCTTATTGGTGGTTATGACTTCATGGATACTGTCTTTCCTTGGATATCTAATTATTTTTCTGGAGGGGATGGGCACGCTGGGGACCAAATCCAGAGCCTTGATCATTTGTTCATGCTAGGCAAATGCTGTGCTGCTAGCTCCATCCAGTATGCCACCAGTGAGACTGCGTCTCACAAGCGTTTTCTTTTCAGTCAGAACTGTCAAGTTAACCTATTTTTTATGTGTAAGCCCTAACCTGATTTTAAGGGCGCTCATTCCCCTCTTCCACCTTCTATGAGACTGGAGAGATCTTGCAAAAAATATGATGAAAAGAAACAGGCAAAAACATTTTCTTCACACTTTTAATTAAGAACTGTTTGCTATAGAGGAATGGGTTCCAGTGACTGCAACCTAAGCCACAAAATTTGTATAAAATCACAACTAAATAATCAAGGAAGCCAGGTGGTGGCAGCGCACTCCTTTAATATCAGCTTTTAATCCCAGTACTCTGGAGGCAGAGCAGGTGAATCTGAGTTTGAAGCCAGAGCCTGGTATACAGAGAAAGTTCCACGTCAGCCAAGCTACACAGAGAAACTAAAAACAAGCAGGGCGTGGGGGCTTTAAATAATCAAGGAAACAAGGATTTGTTCATCTAAGTTGGACCCAACACTTTTAACTATGTAAATATCCTAAAATGCCTACACCATTCCTGTCTTCTGCTCTGGCAAAGTATTTGTACAAAAGGGACCCACAGGACTCACCTCCAGAAGGCCTCCATGTGGGTGTGAGTACCATGACGACTCTTAGAAACACATTTGGATACCAACAGTGCTTTGGGAAAATGACATTTAAAAGTCTTCCCTTTCTCAAGCTTAGGACAGTGAACCTTAGAGGACGAGTGAGTAATTTAGGACCTTTCTCTTGGGATATTTCTAACCGTCCTTAACATCCTGCTCCAAAATCTCTCCCAAACCCCGGCCGTTACCTCCATCCGGGGAGCCAGGGACTCTCCGTTGCTGCCTGCTCCAGCCATGTTGTGCAGGGCGCGTGGGTGTTGCTGGGATTGAGGGGGGAGGGGTCTCGTGGGGTGGAGGGGAAGCTCTCTGAAGGTAGGCCACAGCTAACAGAGCCAGGAGCCCATAACAAAACTTGGCTGACCTCCCACAAGCCAGTCCCATGAGAAAAGCAGGCAGCTCCCATACCCTGTTGCTCCAAAGTCACCAGAGATGTTGTGGACCCAAGTTCATTTGCTCTAGAAGCATTCGTCAAAGTGGTGTCAAGGAATGTCTTATGTCACCCCTACTATCAAATACTTGTACTTTGTGGACCCTAAGGCCCCTTAAGACCCATTTTCATCTGTTAAGAACACCCAGTCTTGTGATTAGTGTTGATAGTATCTGCAAGTCCAAACTGATGCTCAGATGAGAAAGACATTTATGAGTTCCTCTACTCAAGAGACCACTGTGGTAGGTAGAGCCAATCTGATTTACTGAGAAAATGAATCCACATTTTTTGTTGTTGTTCAGGGGTGGTGTGATGTATAATGCAATTTCTTCTGTTTCTTGGTGACCCATTACCCCTCAATTTGCCCAATTAAAGAAGATTAACTGGGCCTGGAAGATGGCTCTAAGGTAAGGGCACTTCCTATGCAAGGACCCCCAGCTTCCCTGCATCAACACACACAACATGGAGAGAAAAGCTGGACTGACAGTGTGAGCCTATAAACTCCGCAATGGCCAAATAGCCTGGCAGAAAAACAGCGAGATCAATGCTCAGTGAGAGACCCTGTCAGAAGGGATCAACGGAGAGAGCAATACTACACAACAGTGCCCTCCTCTACCTGCCTCTGCATGTACACAAACATGCACATGCAACACACACATGCAACACACACATGCAACACACACATGCAACACACACACACACACACACACACACACATACACACACAGAGTAAGATGCTCCAAATTTACAAAGAGAGGGGTGTGTGTGTGTGTGTGAGCAATATTTGGGTCACAGGAAAAGTAAACTTTGGTGGGGAAAGAGGCTGGGCAATAGGAGCAGCTCTAGGTATTATAATTTTTATGTAAATACAAAGGTTAAGCGTTTATAGGTGACCCATGAGAACTGTGGGCAGTGTGGAGATGCCACACCCACACCAACATATCTTACTTTAGACAACAAATGCCATATATTAAAAAACATTGAATTCCAGTTTTTGGTAAAGTACTGGAACACTGACCTGGTTTGTGAAGGAAAATGTGTAAGAAAAAGGTATTGTAATCTAGTTTTTCTGTTAAAAATGTTTATCTTCCCTTGCATATTCTCTGACAAAATCTGAAACTAAAGCTAAAAATGATCATACTGGAGAGGCAGCAATACCTTATTTTGTCATATTCTCCTTCCCCATTGCCCCTTTAAAGCTACTTTAAAGCGGGGTATGCTAGCTAAGGCTGTTTTGAAGGGTAAAATCTAAACAGGGTTAACTTAATAAATCAAGCACTCAAGAACACACCTACCTACTACTGTGGAGCCTACAATCTACAATTAGTTTGAAGGTTGGAGATGAAAACAAAATTTTATAGTTCACGTTATTTATTTATACATATTTTACAACTTTAAAAACCTTTTCTAGTATACAAATAATCACTTTGATATATCATAGTACAAAAGTGGTTTAAGAACCACATCAATTTCCATAGTAATTAGTAATTAGTGGTCATAAGTTTAATCATGAAGTTCCTGGAAGATGGGTCAAATGATGAAAAAATGGGCGACCATGAACACACCCTTTAATTTCTTTTCCGAATTGGTGCTTCATTCTATAGATAAGATCTTGGACATCCTCTCTTGGTAAGTACATGGGTAGCTGTCTGGATAGACGGACGGCTTCTCCCTATGAAAAGAAAAGCCACATATTTCATCCTGATGGACCCTGCAGAAGAAACACACTATTCCAGCAAAATAAAAAATGATTCCCATTTACTCAACAAATATTTATTAAGCACCAACAATGCTGCAAATTCTGAAGACAAAGTCACTGGCAACAGAACAGAAGATCTCGTGGAATTTACATTTCAATGCAGAAAAACAAAAAATAGATTCAACAAAAACATTGTGAATATATAACATACACAATTGACAGGGCAAGAGCAGGGACCGTGTAAATGAGAAGGCTTGCTCAAAGAGATGACATTTAGGCTTTTCAACTCCCATGTAAAGGTCATGAGCAACATAAAGCATTTCAGAGACTAGAGCGTTCTGAGCGGATGTGGCACCACAGTGAAGAGACAGAGAAGGAAGGTAAGCAGGAAGCAGTCTTCCTCTAGGACGTGGACAGACTAAAATCTATCTGAATACACAGGGAAATAGAGATTAAAACAGACAGACAAATAAACAAAGCCTGCCAAGTGTTTCATGTCATAAGGCAGTGTGGCTGTGGTGGGGACAGGCTTTGAGGCTGACAGTCACTGTGGGGCTGGCGAGCGCTGAGGAGAGTTGCTATGGAAGGTCTGCCTTTGAGGTATCTGGGAGATTGACTATGCCACCTGCAGAATCAAAGGGAATGTCCTCAGGTTTAGTATATAAATGCTGTTTTCTGATGCAGGAAGAGGGGCTTGGGGAGTAAGAATTGTAAGCAAGACCAGCTTCTTTTAGCATAAAGAAAAATCTTGCAAGCTCGGAGTTGTTACATTTTAGCAGCCTTCCTTTAGCCATAGGCCCAGCACCTTTTCAGCCATTCCGCCTCTTCATTCCAACAGAATCTGGTTTCCCGTCACTCTGACCTTGAACCTCTCCTCCCTCTCAGACTCACAAGCCTCCCTGGAACAGCTTTCCCTTACTGAGGCTGAGGATGAATGAGCTATCCAGAATCCAGTACTAGGGTTGACTTAGCAACAGTTTCTGGAGTACAGGTTTCTCTCCCTGACCCTTGTTAATCCTTAGCTGTGGGAAAATTCTATGCTACACAATACTTGTATCAAACAACTGTCCTGGCATTACCCAATAGAAATGCCAGGTCTGAAGAGCCCTCAGTGACACCTGGAGACTGTCTTGTTCCTCAGGGACTGTCCTTTCTTTTATTGTACCGGTATACTTGGTTTCATATCTGTTACAGTACTCAAATGCCCAAAGCTTCCCTAACCTTCCACTTACAGCAGAAAACTTCTCTTCTTTTACCACACACATAAACTAGATACATCTTCTCATTTATCTAAAAATGTTTCCTTTTAGCTAGACTTGATACTGTACAGGAAGACTGGTGTGAGTTTGAGGCCATTCTGGGCTACATAGTGAGGTCTTATCTCAAAACAAGCAAACAACAATAACAACATCACTAAAACAAAACAAAAACCAAAGAAAAATTCCTTTTCACTCTTGATTCAGAGGCCATTATGTTTCTCCTTTCAAAAACATCTCTGTCACACTGGAACATCTACCCTAACCCTCTCTTGTGGCTTTCAGAACAGGGCTTTTCTGTGCAGCCCTGGCTATCCTAGAACTCACTTGGTAGACCAAGCTGGCCTCTAACTCACAGACTGCCCTGCTTTTGTCTCTGGCTGATTGTTTGTAACTTCTCCATAACAACCATGCCTAGTAACATTAGCCAAAACGTTTCAGTTCATTCTCAACTGTTTTTTTTTCTCCATTATGTCTAAAACCTTATTTCTTGACCACATGTTTTTTTGCTCTTAAGAAAGATGTCTCTGGAGTTCCTTGAAACTATCACTGCTGAACTGCCCTGGCAACAGGCTGGGGATTTCCACAAGACAAAGCTCCCAAGGGGTTCTAGGCACCGCTGAATCCACTGAATCCATTCTCCAGTCAGGTGACAGCATGCTCGGGATCTAAACGCCATGGACAAAAAGCCCACTTACCACAGAAGAAAACAAAGTCCAGGGCTTTTGAGAATGACAGCAGTGAACCTTAATGAGACACTCAGAACTTCAGCTATAAAAGTAGTAGATGTTGTTTCTCTGGACTTAGGCTACACTTGATGGGCTCAGAAACTTCCTCAGCCCCCTCCGTTTAGATTTTATTTTTGAGACGAGTATGTAGTCCTGGCTGGCAGTAAATCCCCCTGCCTCAGTCTTCTGAGTGGTGGACGTACACACATATGCCATCAAACCTGGCTTGCTTTGAGTGTACTTTTCTAAATCTAATTTTATAATTCTCATTTTGGTAGATGCTACAAAGTTTTGCAAAGTGAAAATTCATTTATTCAACAACTTAGCTCCCTCTACTCAATAATTGAGATCTCTTCCTTTTGAAGTGCTCAGGGATTAGAGTCATCTTAAAATGTTTTAGATAAATAATATGGTATAAACGTTGAACAATTTGGAAACCATTCTGAACTTACTTATGGAATTAATAAAAAATAGAATGTTTCATAAGTAATAGTCTCAATATGGGTCTAAGAATTGTATGACAAGGATCTCTGATAGTGTTTATTAGTCTACATTGTGAAACATTTTATTGAGTTTTTTAAAATAGCATTTTCTTCTTGAAAACTAACATTTTAGAAACTATTCTTTGAACCATTTACTACTGGGGTAGGTGGGCGAAACAGCCTTTAATCCTAGGAGAGGATTAAAGATGGAAGGCAGAGACAGGCAGGTCTCTGTGAGCTCAGGGCCAGCCTGGCTCACAGAGTGAGTTCCAGCCAGCCAAGGCTACATAGTGGGACCCGTCTGAAAACAAAACAAAATAAAAACGAAGTTTTCTATTTGAATAAGAGTCGCAAAATTTAGGCAAGTCAAGTGATCCAGTGAGACATACCTCCAGATAATTTATCACTTTTCGAGGTCTACATTCATAAATCTCCTTTGCATTTTTATTTACTATAGCATTAAGAATTTCCTTTAAATCCATTATTCCATAGAATGGGAGACACTTAGCCATTCCTTCTATTTCCAAGTAGTTCTCAGTATTGGAAACTCCTGAGAGAAAAAACAAAAACACATATGCAGAGGCATAGTTAAGTTAGTTAAAATTATATTCCAGAATAGGTCCATTGGAAACAAGTATCACTGTTAGAACACTTAGTTAACCTTCATCAGAATTTAATACATCAGGATAAAGTTCTGTTCCTTCATGGAGAGTACAAATAATCACTTCCCAGAAGACTTCACATTAAGTCCTAGGTGCTCACTGACGCCACATGTGCTTCCTATAATTTAATTTACTCTCACATCCTACTGCTCTGTTCCTCACATTTGCTCAGAACATTTACTTTGGAGCGAAAATGAAGTCCCATGATATTTATTAAAATCAGAACAGTTTAAGCATTTTATCAACTGCTGTACTTCAAATTCTAGCCCACTGGCCGTATTTAACTTAAAGATCTTAATTATTTTAACTTACAATGAATAAAAATAAACACTCTTATCTTGTTACTAGAAACTTTCAGGAAATAAAAATGCCAGCATTTATTCAATGATTCAATTAAGAAAATGCTTGAAATTGGTGTTATTTATTAAGCTATTTTAGGGTAATTCAGTCGGTAGAAAATCCCTAAGAGTATATATTCCGGAGCATCGCCTTTGACGTTAAGGGACAGAATGTGCTTATCCCATTTGTGTAACAGTACCTTTAATACTGGAATCAATATCATGTTGCTTAGAAGGAAAGAGTCCAATCTTTAATAGCTGTTGGTAAACCACTACAAACTGAAGCACTGCAGATCTCGGTACTGGAATGATCTACCCTCTAATATAACCTCAGTTTTGGCCTAGTTTTAATACCAAACAGTAGGAAAGTAATGTTTTCCCAGGAAATAACTGAGGAAAGATGAGCTGACACATCACCAAGCACCAGATGAGCTACCGAGTTCCATAGGGGGTACGAGTTAGCGCACACAGGGACCTCGAGTGGGACCCGAAACCACGTCAGGAAGGCAAGCAGGATGCAGCAGCCTATAGTCCATCCTTTCAACATTTATACAGATGTTAGGCACCTTTCATCAAGTCAAACTACAGAACCAGATAAAGAATAAAGTCACACACATGCACACATGCATACCCCCACCCCCAGTCTCCATATTTAAATTTTTCCAATTAAAAGACACCAGAGGTCTCAAGGAAACGATCTATATGAAGACTAGAAGAAATGACTGAAACTTAGTTCAGGTCTGAAAGGGGGGCTAGAGGATGGGCGCAGTCCTAGGCTAATTGGTTCTTTGTTTTTTATATGGGGACAGGTTTCACTGTGTAGCCCAAGATTGCTTTAAATTCACTATATATACCAGGCTAGTCCACACATGTGGCACTTTCCCTGGATTGCCCTCTCAAGGTGTGGTAACAGGCACATATCGCCATGGCCAGCTTTGCCACTGATTTATGTTACTCAGTGTTTACACTTACTACTCTGTGAAGTTAGTATACCAACACACAACTAATTCCTTAGACTCTCGAGGCAGGCTGTGTGGGTTCCACTCTTGGATTAACACTGACTGTCCTCTGCAGCAAACTTAACTTTTTCCTGCTTCACTTTTCGCATCTGTAAAATAGAGACTGTGATATGAGTTACTCTGGAGGCTGATAGGGACTGATATGCTAATTCTTTGAAGGGTAGTCTGTATATAATGATTAGTCAAAATTCATTAGTTGTTAACGAATAGACTGAGAAGTTTGTGATCTGGAAGTGTAATCTCCATCTCAAGTGTAACAGCTGGAACCATGGAGCTAAGGCATTTATGGGAGGTATCTTTACCTTGTGAAACTGAGAAAAATCAAGCAAAATCTGAATGACAATTTAAGCACTGGAGTCTTTCCACAGGGCTGTGGCACTGGACAGAACCCAAAGGGGAGGGAACAGGCTAGACCAGGGAGCTAGGGCAGTATGGCTACTAAGACAGACAGAGAAGACCAGCGAAGAAAACTGGACTCCCTGAGGCACATTCTTTTCAGTCTATCTGGCATAATCCAGACATCCATGTGAGATTGCTGATGCTCTGTACCACCTGGCAAAAGAGGCAAAGCTGGTAAACAGCAAAAGAGATGGTCATTTCCATCAGAACACTCCATGATCCCACATGTCTGCTTTATCATCAAAGAGTCTAGACAGCTAAGTTACACAAGAAGGCAGCTGGGTTGCCATGCCAAAAGATAACAGAAAGTGCAGTGATCACCTGAGCACCCCTCTGAAGGAAGCCCACCTCTGCAGAGCTGACAATGACTTTTAGTACCTGGAGAGTTCTGAGAGCCAGATGCAGCTCTTGGAAGGATTATTTTTTTCCATGTCAGAAAAGCCACACTATTGTTACCTGGTGTCAACCTGATCTTGAAGCCATTTGCTGTAAGACGAGGGTCACACAGGTAAGCTGATCCACTGCATCTTTCCTCAACTGTTGACATTTTATGTAAAACCTCTAAATAATGAGGCTCATTAAAAAGACTGAAAAAGAAAAAAATTATGCTTCTTTACGTTACTGAACATTCAGATTGAAACAAGAAAGTTTATGGAAGCTAATCCAAGGGTGTTTTGAAAGTGTTAGCACTGAACGACGCGTCGAGCCCTGTGAGAATGCTCTGTATTCTGTCAGCATTGTATCCGAGGCCCTCTGTTGCGCAAGCACAGAAAGGAGGGGATAGACAGAAAGGGCAATTTGTCTAAACCTCGAAGAGAACTGTAAAAACTTGTTCTCTAAATATAGTACAAATCAAAATCTGGCCCACAATGAATAGCTTTTTGTGCCTTTAAAGCAGCTATCACAAATGAAAAACACACACTCCATCAACAAGCTACTCGAGTGGTTATATTCAAAATCAAATGCTGCTCAATACGTCTTCAAGAGCCACAAGATTAAATATAAGATTGTTCTTCCAAAAACTGAAAACTTTTTCAGTTCAAACCTTGAGAGAGATTCCTTTAGTTCAACGCAAACACAGAACATTTGACAAAGGGGCCTCAGAGCAGGCATTACAGAAGAGGGCCTATCTAGGCTGATGTGATGAGGACTGATCCCCATCTATGCAAAGGGAACTGGAGTGCCTACCACAGTAGAGAACCAACCTAGGCACCAAACTTGCTGTAGGATGATGCTGTATCTTGTTAAAGCTCCATTCCTCTTGGAAAAACAAAGAAAGTCTTTTGATGTTTGCTCAGAATGCTTAAGATGCCACTGACTGTGATATCACAGAAAATGCACTGGCTGTATGCCTAGCTCATATTACCAACTCTGGAATCAATCTGAAAGCTTGTGGAAGGCAGACAGGGGAGACTCTACAGGTAAGCAGTCTGCATTAGAATCCAGATACGTGGCTTACTTACTGCTTCTGTAAGCACATCTGAGAGAACTTTTCGGAGTTTGTGATTAGCTTAGAATTGAATCATTTCTGTTGAGTATATGAAAGATTAAGCATAAGAATTATCCTCACACACTTTAACGAATGAAAGGAAACATGTATGTATACATATACGGGCAGAAACAGGATGGAGCAAAGAATCTTGGTAAAGGCTGCTAAAGGCATTCACTATGTAATTCGACTGAAGTGTATGTGTGACAGTGTCAGAGCAGTGTTATATCAAGAAAAAGCACAGCACTCAGGCTTTCAATTACCACAGAGAAGTCATGAAGGTACAGAAAGGAGCTTGGGATTTACTGAATGAAGGAGTGAGCACTCAGAACCTTCTAACATTATTTATAAGCCACTAATAGCATCATTAGAGTTTAGAAAAACTTCCTCAAAATATTCCTTTAAATAAGTATCATTATGCCTACTAGAAAACCTTTAACTTCTAACATTAAACATTACGTGTTAAAAAACTCTGACTTTACTGTACCTCTCTGTTAATATAATTGGCTTTTCCAGTGGTTCTGCAAGGAGTTTATGATTCTCAAGAAGTCTTTTAAATAGCAGGGCTTCCTCTACTCTGTATGGGTTCAGTAACATGACATCTGCTTTGGATGTGACCAGCCATGCATCAGGAAACTTGAGACTGTGGATCAGGCAAATCTCGTCCTTCTCCTCTAAGTCAACTTCCTTTTGTTTCTTAAAGTTCACTTTTAAGTTTTCCATAGAAAAGGGGATCTCTGTTATTTTAATATTATCACTCTTCTTCTTTTCAATCTGGGACTGAAAGAGCTCATCAAGTTTCGGCTGATTAGGTGAGTCTTTCACCTTATGTTTCTGTGTCCAGCCCCATGCACCAGTGGCCCTCATCTTTTTTCTGCCGTCTTTTAATGATACTTGTGTCTCCTGTTCAATAGCTTTCTTCATTTGGTTATTGTATCGTTCCAAGTCTTTTTTAGCCTTTTCCTCATACCTAAGGACAGAGGTAAAAGAGAACTAATGAGTTCATAATAAAAACATAATAATCATCTAAAGTAAAATTTAACAGTAACAAACTGTCATTTAGTAATGACAATGAAATATGTACTAGAGAAACCCTCCTGTGTGCTTATGATAAACTCCAAACAAAGCACACAAATTGGCTCCTGAAAAGTAGTCAAAAGCAAATGGGAAAGGACTTGCATTTGCATCCATGAAGCTCTGACCCAGCATTAGCAGGTAGGAGCTGCAGGAATCAGCTAGGAGATGGCACTTCCTAGCCTGAATCATCAGAACACAGATCCTTGCTTCCAGAACAACTTGAAATAAAGAGAAAATCCCATACGTGAGAGGCCTCAGGAAGACATTAAAATGCTTATGAACTGAACAGAGTTTCCACTGTTTCTAGTGCAGAAGAAACAGAGCCTGGTGTCTGAGTTACATGTGTCGCTTGGTAAACATATTAGGCTTACTTTGAAACTTGAGGCGTGCCATATGTTAGGAGGAAAACCCCTACACCCTAGAACTGAGTAAATCTCCCCATAATTCAATGGAACACAAAATCCCACAAGCTCAAAAGCATCTTAAATAAAAATGAACACTTTTCAGAAAGGAACAGATATCATCCACAGTGTCCACTGCACAATCAAAACTCACCGCTCAAGCAACAAAACAGAGTGAGTCATGGCTAAGGGGAGGAGGTCAGGGAAAGACCCCTTCATCCTGAGTCAGACTTATAATTAATAAAAGGTTTTGTAGAAATGTTTCAGGACTCTAGATAAGCAACAGAAATAGGAGGGGCTAAAGGGGAAGCAATGACCGCTGTGAGCAAGACAGAAAACCGACCTGTGCATATTGAAGCAGCCAGGGGCTCATACACAAGAACCCCAACATGTCAAGCATTTAATGATGACCCAACCTGAAGAATGTTAACACCTTAAGGATCCAAGAAGCAAGTCCAGGCAGGATCAATGCAAACAAACCCTGCCAGATACACTGCAAGCAAACTGTGAACTGAAGGTGAATCCCCAAATCAGTGAAAAGAGAAGCAAGAAAAAGAACAATGCAATGCCTGCTGAATGTGCAGCCTTTTAAGTGGCAAGAGAGCCCATAATTCATAGCTACCAACCATAAATATCCTTTAAAGGGAAGATTAAACTAATATCTTCAGATAAAATAGTTTTCTGTTAACCTGGGTGCACTCTTAAAGAATGATATAAGCACAAAAGCAATTATACCTGTGGGCCTTTAGTTTTTATATGAGACTCTATGGTATTAACTTTACCTAAATGCAATAAGAGGATGCCTGATATACCAAGCAACACAAACACTAATATAAATTAGATGTTAAAATGTATTCAATTAACCCTTAAGTAGCTCTGCAAGTGCTCCATGAGAAGACAGGGGCAGACACAGGCAGAAGGGCATTTCTAATCCTAATAATGTCCATGATTATATTACATAGACCAAATCTTCAAACTCAAGGACAGGATGCGCAATGTCATGGGCTTCTAAGAATTGCATTTTTATAATAACACAGAGGTATAACAGAAAAGAATGGAAAAATGTATATACACTATACAAACAGAAAGTGTAGGAAAACAAGAAACATTAAATGAAGCAGATCAAATGCTAAGTTGTCAGGGGCCATTAGAAAGCTTATCACTCATATGAGGTGCACCTAGTAATTGAGCTTTCAATATCAAGAGATTTGAAGCAAAATCTGAAGCAAAACCCAGAGATTTCAAGCAAAATCCCACAGCCTAAAAGCAGAAATAAAGTCAGAAGCATAGCTGGAGACACTGATGCCTTTTTCCTCAGTGGCACTGTCAGATTACAAACTGCCAGTAAAATGACAGATCTTAGCAACACTGCCAACCACTTTCACTGAAGCAGTAATTCTGACTCTTTATATGTGCACATGGATCATTCAGCAGGACAGGAAATATGAGGAGCCGAATTCTCAATACATCCCAAAAGGTGAGTAAAAACTAACTTATTTTCTGTCCATGTTAAACTAGAACCCAAGTTTATTCATAAAAGCCTTAAATGTCTGAAAACTAACACAATAGTATTCACACTAACCTTAGTATCTAT
The DNA here is from genome assembly GCA_028551405.1 of Uromys caudimaculatus. Classification (NCBI taxonomy): domain Eukaryota; kingdom Metazoa; phylum Chordata; class Mammalia; order Rodentia; family Muridae; genus Uromys; species Uromys caudimaculatus. The sequence continues at coordinate 40,811,798 of CM052709.1, read as the reverse complement.
CAAGTAGAGGTTGAGTTAATAAACCTTATTATGCTTATAAAATTAAACGTTATTGCTTAAAATATGTGTCTTGCAATATTGTTAGAAGTAAGATGCATAATATAGTTTTATTTATTTAAAGTTTAAATACTAGCAAAACCAAGGTAATATAACAGAAATCAAAACAGTACCTGCCTATGAAGGTAGCAGGAAGTATCTGAGGGAGGACGAAAATGTATGTTTTCATTGTGGTACTATTCACACTGAGTCAGATGCAGATACTAGTATAAAACCAAAGGACAGAAGCCTGGGACCCCTGTGGTTGAACTGGGAAAAAGCTGGAAGAAGCCGAGGAGGAGGAGGGTGGCCCCATAGGAAGACCAGCAGTCTCAACTAACCTGGACCTCCAAGATCTCTCGGACACTGAGCCACCAAGCAGGCAGCATACACCAGCTGATATCAGGCCCGTCACATATACAGCAGAGGACTGCCAGGTCTGGCCTCAGTCAGAGAAGATGCACCTAACCCTCAAGAGACTTGAGGCCCCAGGGAGTGGGGAGGCCTGGTGGGGTAGTGGTGGTGGGGTGTGGACATCCTCTTGGAGTGGAGGGAGGGGAGAGAAGTATGAAATGGGGAGCGGTCGGGTGGGGCAGACTGTGAGGGGTATGAAGTCTGGACTGTAAAAAGGTTTAAAGAAGCTGGGCAGTGGTGGCGCACACCTTTAATCCCAGCACTTGGGAGGCAGAGGCAGGTGGATTTCTGAGTTCGGGGCCAGCCTGGTCTACAGAGTGAGTTCCAGGACAGACAGGGCTACACAGAGAAACCCTGCCTCGAAAAACAAAAAAACAAACAAACAAAAAAGGTTTAAAGAATAAAAATAAATAAATTTTTAAAAAGTTTAGTAATTAAAAAAAAACTGTTACATTTTTTAATTTAAGTTTTAAATTTGGGCCTAGGGAAATAAGGTTATTTCGGGTCTTGTAGGAATCTGGCTTACATTCTATAGAACGTTATTTGATTTGTATACTGTAAAGTATGAACCAACAGAGCACAACATGGTATACAGTCTATGCTCAGAACATGCTTCTGAATAAAGAAATGCTACATGTTAGTTGGATAAGAGTGCAATAAAGGGCTGCTTCATTGTAAACTAGATAACATTAGTCATCATTTGTTTTTCATATTCATAATTTTGAAAGTTATTTTCTTCCACTTATTCCTAAAACACGAACATATGGGTTAGTTATACAAAACACATGGTCTTTAATAGTTTACTTTCACAGGCACTAGAAATAAGTATATTTTTAGCTCTTAGACATCAGAACTCCAAACTTTTCCTATGGGGTGGAAAACGAGTTCAAGAGAAAGGTCATTTTTGTAATTAATTATAATGTGCAAATTTTCACATATGGTACTAATCTTTTGATTTATTCAAGAAGTCAATTTAATTAGTTTCTTGGGAAACATAAAAAAAGTTATGTCCAAAATAATACTAGGTAAATGTTAAGTAAGAGCAGATGTTACCTTTGTATTTAATGCCATTAAGGGACTTAGCAACTTAAATGGAAAGTATTTGCCCTGATTTGACTAAGCAGTCAGTCAAAGGATGTTTCTGAGACTAAAGGCTACATTTAATTATAAAGTTTATTTAACATTTTCATAAACATCTAAATTGCAACATTAGTTATTTTAAGTAGGAATATATTTATATATTGCAAATGAAAGTTCAAATTAACACCAACTGACTGAAGGGCCCTTCTCCCAAGTGGCAGGGAGGTACATGGTTCACACCTGGATTTTGATCCATTAGACTAAAGGAGAGAAAAACAAGAGGTCATAAAAACCAGAAAAGACCCAAGTATTCCTTCTCCCACGTCTGTCCTACTTTCTCAGCAGGGACTGAGGTTCTGGCTAATCCTGGGGGTTGCAGAACTATCCTCAACCTGGCCACCACCCCTTCCCGTCTTCCTTCATCACACTCTCACATTCTGCCAATGTCATAGTGTCTTCCTTGGCAATAGCACGTTCCTTCTCATGTGATAATTCCCTAAAAACTTTCTGGTTTTATCTAAGGAAGCAAGTTTTATCTGTCCTGTATAGCAGATAACTGCTAAGTGTTTTCACAACTCTCCATATTGCCCTTATGTTACAAGGCACCAACTCTATAATGGAAGGCCGTAGATGGCAACTAAGAGAGATCCACAACTAGACAATGTGCAAGGAGTGAGACTTTGGAGGACTCAGTCCTAAATGGGATGTCTATGCAGATGAGACCTAAAGACAGAGCCAGAAGTGATGCATGACTCTAGGGTAACAGCATCTTTCAGACACAGCAGGACTGATGCACACATGAATCCAGAGGCTGGCAGCATGCACAGGGCCTGCCAGGTTCAACACAGTTGGGATCCCAGCACTGAGAGGGCGTCATAGACATGGTTGCTTATTCTTAACCAAGAAGCTATCTCCAACTGACATCTGCTTGCAAAGGAAAAAAAAAAAGTCAGTTTTCTCCAATGGCGTCTCATTGGGTATATTAACTACACTTCAGCAAGGCCCCAGGTCCAGCAGTAGATGGCCAACACAAAACGATCTCAAGGGTATTTTTGTAGACTGGATATTTTTTTATCTTATTAGTCTTTTCTGTGTGTATATTTTGGTTTTTGGTTTTGTGTTTTTGTGATATATGTATGCGTTTCTTGATTCTTCGTATTTTAAAGAGTGAGAGCACAGCAAGAGGTAGAGAGAACAAGAGAGCATGAGAGTGCAAGAAACTGAGAGAAAGGGAGAAAGCAGGCGTGTGAGGTTGGCTGGGTAGGGAGGTAGGGAGGACCTGGGAAAGGAGAAGCCATCATCAGAATAGATTGTATGAAATAGTTTTCAATTAAAAACTCAAAAAACCCTGATTGCTACATGGCAAACTGCAGACTACACTATTTATGAATATAGAATTCATGTTATTTTTAACTGATATGACCAGCCAGGACACAGGTCACCCTTAACAAGTTATTTCCTAAATGAAGGAAGGGAGTGGAAAGGAGAAAGAAAATGTCAGAATGAACGGGAGCACTGCAGAAGGGGCCGGCCCTTGCTACTAGACGGAGCAGAGGGTGGGCCTCAGAGAGGGAAGCAGGTGCTCCGCCTTTTGTTCATTCCCACTGTCACAAAGGTCCTTACTCAGAAGAGGCAGTAAGTAAGGACCTCTGTGACAGTGGGAATGGAGGCTAGAGACTTACGGAAGGCATGCAGGTGCTTTGTCACTGAGCAGCACACCAGATCTACTCTTGTGTCACATCTATTCTTTGCAGAATTGAGTATAGAAAACTTCAAAATAAAAGCTGGAGGAGAAATGACAGTACAGATTAGATCCAGTGGATCACAGTCTAAGGAACCCTGGCCTTGAAACCTAAACATTTTGTTTTTTTAAAAAGCATCTGTGTGTCTGATTCTAAGACATCAGTACTTTCTCAGCACATTTCTGTTTCTGACATCCAAGTCAACTAAAGCGACTTAGAGAAAATGAAAACTGCCATCTATAACATGAACAGCTTAAAAACCCCATCGTGCTAACAGAGAAATCACTCTGCATGTTGGACATTGCCCTGAGCTCTGCCAGCCATTGTCTCAACTACTCCTCACAACAGGGAGGGGTCACCACACACCTTTACTGACAGTCAGCAGAGAATGGCTGTCCGCAGGTCTCAGGTGTAGTTTCTGAGGTCTGCTCTAAGTAGATTCCATAACAATACTAAAGAAAACTTTAGATAAAGCTTATTAACCACAACTAATAATTTGATAATTTGGGACTCACAAGGCAAGATGATGATAACTAACCCTCCCCACAAGGCAGCAGTACAAGTGCTGCTGCACGGCTAAAGGAGCCATTTCCCTCCCGAGTCTGCACTGCGCCATGTTCATGGAAGCTGGAAGCATCTTTCTTTCTATTCTCAGAACTTGACACATAAGAGTTACCCATACTTATGGAGTACCAAAGAATTCACTTATCTTTAAACTAAATAATTGTATTATCTATGTAAATCTTACGACAACTGTAATAGTATGAGCCTTATTTGTATAATAATTCAAACTAAGATTCTAAAAATCTGACATTTATGAAATAATTAGCAGTTTGAACACTGGCTATTTCATGTACCAAGTCCAGTCCTTAAAAAAGTTATGAGGGACTAGAGAGATGGCTCCATAGTTAAGAATACTAACTGCTCTTCCAAAGGACCTGGGCTCAATTCTATGAGTACCCATATATAGGCACATAGTTCTATTTATAACTCAGTCAGAGAGCTCTGATCCCCTCTTTTAGCTTCCACAGTCACAGGCATGCGTGTGATACAAAGACATACATGCAGGCATAGATCCATACACAAAAAGTTAAAGTGTGGACAGCTGTATTATGGTTATTTCTAAAATATGAATGCCTATCTTTATTTCTTAAGAATACATATACACAGATTTCTTAAGCCGATGATGTCATGCCTCAGACTGGCCTCAGAATCATTGAGGGAGGGAGGGATCACGGAGAGCTGTTCCCACACAGAGCTGACCGTAAGGTTAGGGGACAAAATGTGGAAACGGGCTCACCACACAGCACCGTGACATATAGTCAGAGAACACACAACCTCTGCCCTCCCTTACACGGGCTGTCATCGGTGTAACATTTGATCTTTGCTGATTTTAGAAGCATTTTTCTAATACAGCTCAGAATTTTAGGAAATTTATGATGGCTACTGATGTTAATAGTCATCACTACTATATTAAATTGATAGTTTATTTCTAAGACTCAATAAATTTCATGAAGATATAAAAAAGTTAACCATGTGTATCATTTATAATGAATGGATTATATTTAAATATTTCCCCAGATATCTGACAGAAGTTTGAAATACTTAGATAATAATAAATGGCTGAAAGTCTAATTTTATCTTTCATTTTCTGGTGGGCCAGGTCATTCAAAATGCAACATTTTGTATTGACTGATATACAATCTTGTGTAGAGTGCTACTCACCCAGCATGACGGCCATCATCTTTATTAGAGCAGCTGTGACTGCTTGCAAGTGAGCCTTAAGAGCCAACCTGCTGATTGTCGACGTTCTCTCATGAGAGGAAGGAGTGGAAAGGTCACTGGAGTCTCATGGAGCTTCCAGCTCTACTTCCTTCACCTCTCAGGAAGCCATATGCAATTCTGACTTAACTGCATGTGGCATCATGGAGGTGCTAAAGTGCACAGAGGGTGGAAGGCTAACTGAGGGGCCTCCATCTGTACAGCTATGCTGGCCATGACTTTTTGGTGGTACAGCTGATTTGGGGTCACTGAGCCTCCTGTAAGTAAACCCTCATCCACGTTCTTTAGTTAAGCCCAATAAACTTACTGGTTCCCCAAGCTGGACTCTGGTAGATTTGTACGTTGGTTTGTTTTTGGTACCTTATAAGGAAGGGGTACGTTTGTTCACATCTCCCTATGGAAAAGTTTCTGCAAGTGCAAGCTAGCTATATATACTCATTAGATTGTTTTGGGACATATACTTAGATTTGAAGATATTTATTTACATACCCCAAATACCCACAACAACTTACAACTTGCCAATAAAGCTTAGATGCTACAAGTTATACTGACTATATAGGCAGTAATACACTAACTTGGCTCTGAAACTCCAGCATAATCTTTTGTACTGTGCATGTCATTTTAGAGACCAATTTAACAGGGAGAAACAGTCAAATTTTTACAAAAAACACTATCACTTCAACTGCTCTAATGCAAAAGCTTGAAAAAATGCTGCTCCAGAGAAGTTCTTTAACATAAATTAAAAGAAAGAAATAAGAAAGTGGAGAGTCAAACTGAGATGGAAGCAGTAAAGGCTTCTATCAATTAACCAAGGAGACAGAACACAACACTTCCAAATCAAAAATAAAAAACAATACTGCCCTATCCAAAATAACGATGAAAAAATGATACCCAAAAAGATACTTCAGCCAAGCTAAGAAGCATTTTCCATTTTCTTCCTAAATGTGAAGTTTCTAGGGTTTTGAATCCGTAAGTCATACAGAATGAAGACAGCTGAGCACCTGGGCGCATGTGCCCTGGAGACCTACTTGTGCTTTTCCTCTCCACTCAGTGTCTCCCATTGTGCTTCCATTCGTGCTCGTGCATCCTCCAAACCAGTCTCAGGATTCTCTGCGAGGAACTGAGTGCGCTGGTCTTGAATGAACAGGGCACTGGCTGACATGGGCTTCTTGACTGCTCGATTGCTAATTAAGTCATAGGCTGTAAGCTGTCCAGACCTGTTATCGATTACATTTGATGTTCTGCTACAAGGACCATCACCGCGATTCTCTGGTTCAAGGCTTGAGTGACTATTAGTCACTTTACATGATAAGCTCTTTTGTGGCACTAAAATTTTCACAGGTTCGATATTCTCTCCCATAGAATTAAACACGTTACCCTTGCTCCAGTCGTCTGCACAAATTTCCAGAGCTTTCTCAGGAAGTGCTTCTCTCCCATCTCCCCCACTTCCTCCTGTACCACTCCTGCCATTTAATCCTTGGATATGCTCAATGGAGCCTGCAGAATGAGTCTCACTGTGTTTACTCTGATTAGCCTCTGATGAGAAATTATTCACAGGGATATTTTGAAATGTGTCCTTATTAATGTGAGAATATTCACCACTAAAATGACCATCACAGTGATCGCCTGTATTTATCTGTTCATTTAAATGATGATCAGTATTTTTTCTAGATTCATCCTTTTGGAAGTGAATAGCCGAAGAATCAGCATTTGGATTATTATTTCCAGATGATTCCATTTTATTAAAAAGCACATCTGTTTTTGCTGCTTCACTAACAACCGTGTTGGCTGAGGAGACATCTCCTCTGTTCTTTTCACAAGACTCCGTAGTGGGTAGTGGTCCGTAACAGGTCATCATCAGATTTTCAAGAGCAATTAAAACAGATTCCTAAAAATACAAATGAACAAATATTAGGAGGGATACTGTGAAGAGGGCAATATCCAAAATAATGACAACAATTTAAAGACCCAAGTCATTTTAGTAAGGGAACAGGACTGCATAAGTTTATAGCACAGTTACATATAGAACTTTAAAAGATTACCTTATTCTGTAATAACACTTGACTTTTATCTGGTGTTAGATTTATATCCACCTCAGCTGAAGGAACATCAATTTTCAGAAAGAAAATGGGATACGAGCGGGTAGATTCCTTTAGGCACTTCAGATTATAATAGCGTCGGATTAACTAGAAATATATGCAATGAATAAAAGGCAGAAGTATCTTGTTATTGCCAGTTTTAAATAAGAACTCCAACTCCAAGGAATCGGATGCCCTCATCTGGCCTCCGTGGGCACCAGCATGTGGTACAGACATACTCCAGGACAAATACCCATACACATAAAATAAAATTTAGAAAATGAAAAACTCATTTAAAATATATTAAATTCCTAATCCAAGGTGTATTTTTTCATTCTAGAAGTGATTACCTTTAGTATATCTTTTTGATGTACTGGTCGACTATTAATAAAGATGAAACTTCTCTCTGGAGTTGAAAGACTTGTGGAATTGTGGTCTGCATCATGCTTTGGAAAGAATCCACTTAGGTAAATCTACAATTGTAATATACAAGTATAGAAGGTGTAACATCAATAATAAAGTTCTAGAGGTCTGATTATATATAGTGTATTAGAAGTTTACAAAATAACACATGAGACTTGTAACTTCAGGGTATATACACCCTGGTAAGCATGCCTTGAGAATTAATGTTGAGTAATCACTGAAGAGTACTAAACCAGTAAAAAAAAAAAAAACTTATTAATGGCCCTAGCTTCACATTTTTAACTATCAAGACAAATACCCTTACCTTGTTTTATTTTAAAATTTCTTTCCTCATACAGTGACTTCACCCCCTCCTCCTTACTGGCTGTTTTGTCTTTTTCTCTTCAACTCTTATTTCCCATGAAAAGCAGCCATTTCTTTGTTCTTAATATTTTTGAAGCTAACTGTACTGGGTTTTTGTCGGGCCGTGATTGGAAGTCTGTGTTTCTGGTTGAGCTAAGATTTGAACGTTGCAGGCCCAATGGGCTATCCTCAGTCTACAAGGGATGGCAACTGTTTGCCTAAGCTCCTAGAATACAGCTTCTAACACACTGCTACATCTCTCTATAGGTCTGTGACATTTGGTTACATAAAAAAGGGTCATGCTCCCAGCCCCTCCTCAGGTAGAGGCGTGGTCATGCGCCCAAGCTATCCCCAGGCTAATGAGACACCTAGAGACTTAGCCATGCCCCTTCCCAGTTACTATATCTGCCTCCCCTCTCCCAGAGGGGTGGGGGTACAATTCCATCCACGCCACTCCACACGATGAAAATAAACGTCTTAGAATTATGGACTGTCTCTTCATCTGGACCCGCTGTGGGAAGCGAGGGATCCGGCCCTCGATTAAGGAGCCGCATCTAATCTCTCACCGAGGGCTTCCCAGCACTCCCAGATGGTACCCATTCACCCAAGCCTAAGCAGCTAGCCTGGTGCCCCAAGCTGCTGAAATCCAGTCCCAGCGGGAACCCCAGCTGCACTCCAGCTAGCCTGCCTGTGGCACCCTGCGGCGACTGCAGTGCCCTGGGCTAGAGAACCCACAAAGATGGCTGCTGTGTTCCCCGGAATGGCTCCCTCCCCCACCCACGGGGAGGGCCCACAAAGGCTTCCCATAGCTCCCACTGCCTGTCCCACCCAGACCCGCAGCGCCCAGGACGGACACATGGGGCTTCTTTCCACCACACCAGGTTTGTTCCCACAGGTTTTCATTGCTCTGATTAAGAAAAAAAATTGTTTACTTTGAATTAACTCCTTCATGGCTAAATACTGGTAGTATACAACTAAGTTATCTCTATGATTGCTCACAGAACTTCACTACAAATTTTTTGTGTGGTTATTTACACACTGTACTTTTCTCTAGTCTACAAATATATCAACAGAAGGAAGAAACTGAAGGATACTAGAAAACTTGACCAGAAGGAAAGCGATGTGAGGTGTTAGAAGGCAGAGCACGTACCTGCTTCTACCTTGAGCTAATTAACACAGCACAGACAATTGCTAAGGATTTCATTCACTGTCCCTGCCCTCCCACTTTGCACTCATGGTGTGTGTGCGTGTGTACACATGTACGTGTATTCTGGCATACAACCTTATACGAAATAAATCAAATGTGATGTGTTATGAACCCAATGAGCAACTCGAATGGTAAACATTAAGCTTAGGGTAAGGAGTAAGGTGTTATTTATAGCCCAGCAGTAACCATGACACTTGGTAACAACACAATCCGTAGGCTGTCACCTATGTCTATGGCTATCCCTGCTCTTGTAAGTAAGTGCTTAAGGAGATGTACTACCAATTTTAGAACACTAAGTGCATTACTGTCACAGTGCCAGTGTGTACCAATTTGGAAAAATAAATTAATAAATCTGGATAATCCATTACAAGATGATACCACTTAATTAACTGTAAAACTTCACAGCATTTATAAATGGCTGTATAATTTACCATGTAACATGAGACTCTTCTTCAAGCACCTGCTGGGTACCAGGAGAGTCTGCTTAGCCTCTGGAGGACTTACTGAGTGTTTGGATTAAAGAAAAGACATGGATGAGGACAGAAAAGAGAGAAGAAAATTGTCCCCTGGGCCCTAAAATGAAGGAGAGCACAAAACCAGGGATTTCCTTTCACACCACTCTGGTTCCAGTTGTGTAACTACTATGACTTCTAGACACTGAGCCTTAAAAATGAAGACAATCTTAAAAACTAACAAACCACGTTAAAGTTACATGGGAGAGTCAAGCAGCCATGGTACATATAATGCTATATAAATTAAACATCAGATTACTTCATAGAAAAAGAACAGTAACAAAAACCCCCAAATCCGTTCAATAAGGAAACAGTCTAATATACTGTATGAGATTCTGTACCTCAACCTAAAAAGAAAAATCCCCTCAAATACAAAAATTTCATCCTTTCAGCTGCTTCTCAAGTAGACCTCGATCCTCTCTTCCAGTCCCTTTACAAACTGGTGTCTCTCACCAGGCACAGCACACCTTTAATATAAGAATCAAGAGGGCAGAGTTTGGCACCAGCCTATTCTTCACAGTAGTGCAGCAAGTTCCAGGCCAGATGGGGCTAGGTAATGAGACCCTCCTCAAAGAACAACCAACACCCTGGCTTCTCTCTCAATAACTAACTCAAGTCTTTTTTTTTTCCTTTCTTTCTTTTGACTGTGCAGGCCTGACATCAGCAGCAACCCCTTTAAGCATCCTCCTCCTAAACGAACTGACTCCCTTCTCCCTCCTGTGAGACATGTCCTTCTCCCTCCTGTGTGACATGTCCTTCTCCCTCCTGTGTGACATGTCCTTCTCCCTCCTGTGTGACATGTCCTTCTCCCTCCTGTGTGACATGTCCTTCTCCCTCCTGTGTGACATGTCCTTCTCCCTCCTGTGTGACATGTCCTCTTCGCTCTGATTAGCTGTGCTCTCTCCTTTACTTTTATCCCTTAAGGATGATCATGGTCCCATAAATTCCATCTTTAGGCCTCTTTTGCTCTGAATAATTAATCTGAGACTTAGAATCTGAGTAATATCAATCTCATCCCTAGTTCCAGCAGCTCCCCACCACTGATACTAACACAGCAAAGTTGTAGTTATTTCTTGCATCAACTAGCTATCACAAAAATGAATTCACCACACTAAAATGTTGTAAGATATGCTATCTAGTTTTTACCCCACTGTTCAACTGACAACTTTTGTATTCTTTACCATCCATACTAGAGAGTCATAGTCTGTCAGACAAATCTGTTCTTTACCTTAATTATAATAACATAAGCCTGACTAATCTACAAATCCTTGTCTTTCTCTTTTTCTAGTAAAGCTCCATAATATCATACAAACATATCTAAATACCATATAAATACTAAAGTAGTCATTTAAATACTCTGGTCAAGATACTAGAACAAGTTCATGTGGAAAACCCTTCTCATAAATGCAAACTACATAGGGGTGATCAAAAAACCAATGCTTAATTTCAAAAGAACCAACCCCGTAAATGACAGACAGAGGTAAAGTTGTATGTGTAATGGGGAGTGCCGGCTGGAAGCAGGGGTCTTATGTGGTGGTAATGTCAGAGACAGGGTGTCTCAAGAGGAAATTAAAATCTAGCAGAGGACTGAAATCAGTCTTTCCACTTGGAACATGAGGCTCACATAACACATCCCTGGAAGAAAACAAAATGACTTACATATTGTGACCACTGTCTATGGCTGCTTGCCAGGGTCACAGGAAGAATAAAGCCAACTCCAAAACCAAAGACCAGGCTAGGTCAAGCTGCAGTCAGGGAGGAGGCTGGGAGTCTTGGCAGGATGAGAGGCATGAACTACTAACATAGCACCTGGTTTCACACTGAGACTAGGGAAGAGGTAGGTACTGGACTACAGGACAGAGTGAAAGCATGAAGAACAAGAGAGAACAACAGAAACAAACCGTGATCCCCAATATTGTAAATTAAAGTTTCAAGCCATATAAAATAGTGGAGAATAAAACTCCTCTGTCAGAAAAATAGAAATCACAGAACATTGGAAATGATTCTGGAATTAAGTGTTGTAACATTTGGAATTTAAACCAAACAAATAGCATTAATTATATCAGAACATAAGAAAGCAAGCAGGGATAGCTATGAATGAAGTTTAAAAAAAAAACCTGAAAATATATTCCAAGTTCTGAAAAAATACAGTTTGAGGAATAAAAATCAGGTGGTAATAAGACATTCTCTCACCCTGGAGTAGAACTAAAAATATCAAAGAGAAGACAGACATCAAGAAGGACAACCTGACAACTTAACAGAAGTTGTCAAACGAGGGGCTCAGGTGGCACTGCCATCGATAACAAAGATTCTTCCTAGAACCAAACACAGACAAAAGAGACCCTTATCACAAAAGGAAGAGATATATAGATACTCTGTATCCAATGTTCCCAGTGGCCAACACATCTGCCATTCCAGTCCAAAACGGGAAACATGGCGGGCAAATTTTACAATCAAAGACAAGTACTGGGGGAGAGAATAACGAGAGAAGCCAGAGCCAGTCGCAGTGGGGGAAACAGGATTGGTTTTGACCAAGAATGAGAAAACACTCACGGAAATTCTGACATTAGAAAAGTCAAGAATACAAGCCAGAGTATGGTGTGTTGACGGATGGCTGGTGGAGCAGAAACACAACAGCAGGGCACAAAGCAAGAGAAACACAACAGGAGAGAGATCTGACTGCGATCACTTACAGACACTCCAAAGTTAGCGACATTCTTCAGCACGTGAACTGGAACACTGTTAACACATGTATTATACATTCTTCATGCAAAAATAAGCATGTGAAGACAAAGCAAAATTTCGGTTGTTTATGAGAGATTATCAGAAGTCTTTATATAAATCTGTCTCCAAAACCAGGGAAAAACAAAACAAACAAACAAAACAAAAAACAAAAATCAAATTTAAAAAAAATTATCTGGTAATGCCTCAAAACAGAGTCAAAAAACTTACCCACTGCAGTGCTGTCTCAGGCGAATCCCAGCCACATATCCAGTCATAGCTAAGAAAGGTCTAGACAACTGTTCTCCACACTTGAATACAAGGACTTGGTAAAACTATAGATCTGCCTGAGCTGACCTAAGAACAGGCCTTTGACACTAATCCTAGCAAACTTCCATGTGATATCCAACACTATTAGCCAAAAGAACATATTAGGATGTCTGAGTATCTAGAACACAAGCACACACACAAACAACCAAGTCCCAGGAAAATAAGGGAACCAAGGACAATTTAGATTTACCCTGACTATTCCAACTCACCTACCATAAGCATCATTAACACTAGAGAGCCAGCAGGCTTAAAGTGATCAGACAAATAGCAACAAATAAAAGGTCTCTTGCCTAAAGAAAGTACATAGTGGCAATGTATCACAAATCAATTACAATTAATTTAACTTTGTCTTTGAAATTAAAATAAAGGAAGGCAAGAAAAGAAAAAGGAAGATCCCAGGTAGAGCTGATGGAGATGGATGGATAGATAGGTAGGGGATGGATGGATAAACAGATAATAGACAGACAGGCAGGTAAGGATCACTCAACACGAACCTGACAGTCAACAGCAGGCACACACACACATTCCCAATTAAACTTTTCACAGAGCGAAAAGACAGAGAACCAGAAGTCTGGAACAAAAGGAAAACAGGGAGAGAGAACCAGAGATTTAGAGTAACAAGACCTCTAAGCAAAACAAAACTTGTCTCCTAGGAAATAAAAATTGTTTAAGGAGCAAATACTTTAAAAACAAAACTTTAGAAAGATTCAGGCTTTTGAATAAGCGTGAGTGCGAGTGCATATGCACACACACACACACACACACACACACACACACACACACACAATCTAAGGAGCTATAAAACAGCATTTAAATAAAATACTCTTGGAAGCTGAACTTGCCTTTTTATGTAAAGTAATCAACAAAGTAGTTTGAAGATATAAAGACAGTGAGCTCTACAGAACACACAGGAAGAGGGGAACAGTGAGAGAGGGAGGGAGGGAAGGAGGGAGGGGGAGAGAGAACTGATAATAGATAGAAGTATAAACCTGAGATAGCTAAGAAAAATGTATCTCCAGATTGAAAGCATTAAGTCCTTGGCTCAGTAGTGAAACATAAATGATCCTTATAAAAATTATGAGTGGGGGAAGAGGTGGGCGGGTAGGAGGGGCAAGCAATACTAAGAGAATATGAAAAAGCCACACGGAAACCAATTATTCTATTAACTTACTAAATACATAATCTAAAAAATGAAAGGAGATGCCCTCCATGGACATGGGTGATGTTCTCCCAGAAGCCATGCATTATTAAAGTAACATCACAGTACCAGCTTTAGGACAGCTTTCTACCAGTGCCTAGTCGGTCAGGGAGGCCCCAGAGGCACCTGAACAACACAGACTATGGAGATTGCTCTTGGTTGCCCACCAGAATTCAGCAGTAAAGACTGCACACTCTGGTCACAGGGCATAAAAATTAAGATGGAGCTGAGCTGCAAGTTTCTTCCCTATTGTCCAGCTGTCGTGGTGCCAGAATTGCTATACAGGTTGGGGTGGGGGTATTATTAATAGTTTTACTAAGCTGTGAATACTGCTGGCTACAACAATAACTTCAGAGGCAAGACACAGCCTCTAGTGTTAGGCTGGTAGGACTGGAATTGAGGCAAGCAACCATGGTATTTCTGATGGTATTTGAGGCCTGTTCCACAAGAGGAAGCTCATGCCTGGCTCTGTAAACCTGCTTAAGGGCCCTTGACCGGGAAATCATGGCCTTAGGAGGTAACAGACTACTACCACAGTTCTGCTAAAAGGTCATGTTGTCAAACTGCTTTCTATACTATTTGTACTCCTGAATTGTGCTGCATCTAGACTTTATCAGAGAAGCTTACTGCAGTGCAGGGTGTCCACAAAAAGGACAAGAGTAAGTGCTGGTGCGGTGTTGGACCTAAATGAAACTGCTGTATCACCCTGCCAAGGTTCAGGGGCCATTACATAAGAGCAGGCAGAAAGAATGTCGGAATGAATACATGAAAAAGAAACACAAGAAAAGACAAGTTCACTGACTATTAGAACCTTTAGGAAACGTAAGAGTTTATATGCAGTAGAACACATAAAACACAGAGAGGGAAAACAACTTGAGTTTTGAGTATCTGATGGGAATATAACAAAGGATAATATATTCAGTCAGTAGAGCAGGAATATTCTCATTTGTGTGGCATAAGAAAATACTGGATCTTTAAAGAGGAAATGCAATCCTAGTGTAATATTGGGCTTTGTATTGATTTTGTATAGTTATAATTATATTGCATCTAAGCTTAGAATTAATTGGGTCTTTAATGTTTAGAACAAAGATGGAGACAAAAAAAGCACACAAACAGATAATAAAAGCCCACAGGGCTGGGAAC
The DNA here is from genome assembly GCA_028551405.1 of Uromys caudimaculatus. NCBI lineage: Eukaryota > Metazoa > Chordata > Mammalia > Rodentia > Muridae > Uromys > Uromys caudimaculatus. The sequence goes on along the minus strand of CM052709.1, from coordinate 40,796,790 downwards.
AGATCCCAGTGGCAGAAGGCCCACTACTGGTGTGAGGAACTAGGTTAGACCCTAGGCTCTGAGAAAGAAAACTACATATGAAATATGTTAAAAGTCATGGCTGGCAGCCCAAGCCTGCAACCCCAGATCCTAAAAGGACGGGGTAGAACTGTAAATTCAATGCTACAAAGTTCAAACGCTGGGCAACATAGCAAGACATGACTGAAAAATAAAATCAGGGTGGGGTGGGAGGACCTAGAACACAGCTCAGTGTAATAGTGACTGCTGCACACATCAGGCTCCAGGGTCAATGCCCAGAGCAATGTATGTGCATATGCATGCATGTATATGTGTATACATACATACATACATACACACACACACACACACACACACATATACACACACAGAGCTGATGAAATTATGAAGGAGGAGCAAGTTAAGTGAGGTAGCATCATCTGGCAGCACACAGAGCCAAATGGCACTATCTAAAGCTGAAAGACCAACAGAAGGCAACCTGAGCATATATTCACAGTCAGAAAGAGAAATAAAGGGTAAACAAGATCTACTTTTTTTTCTGTAATGTAAAGAGAAGATCCTAAATTGAAAATTAATTTAAAAAAAATCAACATAAATAAAAAAGGTAACCAGGCCAGGAAGGCTGGCTTTGAAGTCTGTTGTTTGCCTTCCAACCCTTCTTACTGACCACCTCACCATGAGTGAAAGCGGTGAAAGGTGAGTTTTGCTGTATACCTTTGATTCTTCACAGTGCTGCTCAACAGATTCCATGTTGCCCATTACAGCAGTTCCCAGAACCGACATTAGAGCCATCCTGTGATCTGGAACTCTATTTTTCTGCCAAATAACTGCCTAGGGACAAGAAAACATAGATGTGTTATAGTACAATTAAGATAAAGTAAACTCAAAAACCTACAGTGTTGACATAGTTAGCATTTATCCTCGCAGTTTACTGTGTCATTCAGAAGGAACTCATGATCTATGGTCTAAAAGAACAAACCCTGGTTCTACATTTTAAGCTGTACATGCAGAAATGTGGAACCTGATCAACCCCCAGTCCTTTCCTTACAATTTCACAAAATACTCTAACTTTTAGAATACATATTTCAAAGTATATTTACAATTAAGGTTTCTCCCCCTCCTCCCAGAACTGACAGCTATACTATAGGATTACTAGAAATAGTTAAACTATTGTGAAAATTTTGAAAACAAAACGCACTTTAAAATGACGTTTTCAGGTACTTTTAATAAACAGAGAACTAATAAGTAACTGAATCTCACATAAATAAGTGCTGCCTAGTGAGTAGATCCATTTTACTACTGCATATTGTAGGTAGATCAAGAGCCACAATCAAGAGATTAGACCAAAGGTTGCTCTGTCCAATTACAGTTGAAAACACTTGAGACATTGTCAGTATAGAAAACATTCACCCATCCAACAAATATGTCCTGATGAAAATATTCGAAGAACCTCAAAGAAAACATTATAAGCATCCTGGGGACAAGAAGAAGAGGAGGGAACGGGAGAGGTCACAGAGAGTGAAGAGGAGAGACGGGACAGTGCCATGCACAGAAGACAGCAAGCAGTTCTTTCTCTGCAGCAACAAAGATGTGACCACTGTATTCCATAGTCAGGAGAGTCGCCATCATTCTAAAAGTGCAAGCAGGGCCACGCTGCAGTAATTTGGGTAGTGATCAAATCATAGGCTCATGCATCTCCCTCAGGAGCTCTGACTGATCATCAGGGCACTACTGGAGGCAGAGAGGTGACAAACTTGGCCTCCAGGCAGAGGGCTACACTAGCAAGTCGGTGTGGAGGCCTGAGGTATATAAGTTCATTATGTGTGTGTGTGTGTGTGTGTGTGTGTGTGTGTGTGTGTGTGTCCCAGCTGAGGTAGTCTTTCATTTGTTTATGACATCCAGAAAAACAGAACCAGTATCAGAAAAGGGAGTTTTTAATAAACCAGGCTGATAAAACCACGTAAATAAATTTTGCTTCTCAATCCAATGTAGAACTTTGACATCTCAATAAACCTGTATACTCTTTGGGAATTTTTTAATTTTTTTCTGAAAATTATATGAAAAAATATGGAGGGAGAGGTTTATTACACACAGGGTAGGGATATACAAAAACAGGGAGGAAAAGAGGAAAGAAAAGAGAAGAGGAGTGAACCAAGCTGTGCACCAAAGCAAGTCAGTTAGAGGAGTCCTTAGCGAAGTCAGGACATCCTCCCGGTACTATGCACAGTAAGAGCAGGAGGGAAGGATGTGCTCAACTGGAATCTCAAAGAACAACCACACAGGATTACTCAAGAGTGTAAGGGAGGACCTGTGCCCATTCCAAGAGTTCTACTTACACCCAGACTGCTAGAACTAGGGAATAATACCTTGCTTGCTAGGCACTTCTGATCCATAAACTAAGGTATATTTTCATAATCATTTCGGGTAGCTATTATTTTGAGTAAACCAAAGCTCAAAGAAACCAACTTTCTTAAAGAAACAGTCAGTCGTGGAATCAATTCTACCCCCCCACACACACACACACCTTTTTTGGCTCTAAACCTATTTTTCATATTCCAACCTTTTTTTTTTCCTAGTCAAAGAAAGCAGTAATTAGCCGGGCAATGGTGGCGCATGCCTTTAATACCAGCACTCGGGAGGCAGAGGCAGGCGGATTTCTGAGTTCCAGGCCAGCCTGGTCAACAGAGTGAGTTCCAGGACATCCAGGACTACACAGAAAAACCCTGTCTCGAAGAAAATGAAAACAAACAAACAAACAAACAAGAAAGAAAGAAAGAAAGCAGTAATTTAGGAACCAACTTGGATTTAAGAAGTTAAAGAATCCTTCAAACAGCAAAGTGTTTGACAGACAAATGCATTTTTTGATAATTACCATTTGTGGCCTTTTGATGTCCTATGGAAGTTCCAATACTGTTTGAGTAAATTGATAAAAAAAAGTACAAGCCACACAGTGCTGACTGATGAAACAGTGTACACAAAAGCGTGAAGATACAGCGTAGGCTGGAAATGATGTTAAATGTGCAAGACAAAAATTCTGAATCGCCGAGCACAGCATGACACGTTTACAGTTTCTCGTATATAATCCTGGAGCAATCTTAGCTAAGAACAAAACATGATCATACTTGGTTGTTTTGCAAGAGTGATTTAGTGAGATCCGAAGTTAGAAAACCAAAACAAACCATTGTTAAAGTATTTATCCAAGGCAGAGAATCCCAGCTCTTGATAGTGAGCATGAGAAAGGAGTAAAGTTCATTCACAGAATGTTTCCTAGATCTCTGCGAACTGGTTTCTGCTGTACTAGCTGTGGTATGGCTACTTCCCATTCTTGAAAATGCAGTGGAATACAAGCTCAGAAAAACATTTACAAAAGAATTACACTTCTAGTTTGCTCATTTATTCATTTATTTATTGATTGTAAAGGCAATTCCCTTGTAAACTATGGCACTAAACCTGAGGTAATAGAACCATCATACCAGCAGCAGGAGAAGACAGTGAAGCAAGCTTAAGGACTTGAAAGAAATGTTATACGATGTGGTAACTTCAAGTGCTGACGAAAGGTAGTGTGGAGGCTTTCTGGGCTTTGGCCTGAGAACCTGACATGTCAAGAACCCCACCCAGCAAGATAGCACATCACTAGAACAGGTTTGTCAGCACAAGAAAAACGATGCACTCAGCCTGTTTAGTGCTGAGTCCCCCTATCAAGAGCAACACCACACTCCATAGAGGAGCCGCCAAGGTACTAGTTCTCAGCCCGTGGGTCACCCCCCTTCACAAGGGCGCACTAAGACCATTGGTAAATACAGATATTTACATTATGACTCCTAACATTAGCAAAGTTACAGTTATGAAGCAGTGACAAACAGTTCTACGGTTCGGGGTCACCACAACATGAGGAGCTGTATTAAACGGTCATGGCATTAGGAAGGTTGAGAACCAGTGCTCTAAGGATTTAAATATTGAAGTTTTCTGGGAAAAGCACACTTGCTGGAGCTACAATTAGCTTTCTCACTGGTTCCCAGCACTGGCTGCCCTACTCTGCACCTGCTGACAAGTACAGACTTTGCTATGTTACTCAAGGAACTCTGAAGCAGTCTTCACTTCCTTCAAATAGACCAGTTTTATTGTGCTAGATTGTTACACAGCATGCTTACAGATTGTAGCACTTGTACTACAATTTTAGAAAAAATTATCACTCCAAACAGGAATGGCCTCTCCTCTCTCTTAGTCACTACTCTCTTCATAAAACTGCCTATGTTTTTTGACTATCATATGAATGGAATCGCACAGTAAGGAGTGTTTTATTAAGACCTTGCATGGTGTTCTGAGATTTCATAAGTGGTGTACAACCCTATCCTTTCCAGTGGCTGAGGAATACTCATGACACATGTCTGATGCATTTTTCATAAGTGTATGGCTATTTGGGTTGCTTTCAGTTTGGACCATTATGAATGATGCTGCTATCAACACTGAATTTCTTGTGTGGACCTGTTTCATCTCTCCTGGACAAGTACCTAGGGCAGAAGTGCTGGGTCATATGGTATCTCTAGGCTGCTGTCTTAGGGTTTCTACTACTGTGAGGAGACACCATGACCACAGCAACTCTTACAAAGGGAAACATTTGATTGGAGCTGGCTTACAGGTTCAGAGGTAACCATGGCAGTGAAGACAGACATGGTGCTGGAGAAGAAGCTGAGTTTTCTACATCTGGATTGACAGGCAACGAGAAAAGTGAGTGACCCAGGGTCTAGCTTGGGCTTCTGAAACCAGACCATCCACCGTGACATACTTCCTCTAACAAGGCCCCATCTCCTAATAGTGCCCACTCCCTGGGAACCAATGGGGACCATTTTCATTAAACCAGAACAGCTGAGTAGCATATAATCTCTATGTGCATTAAGCTTCAAAAAGACAAAGACATGCTGACAGCGGCTGCTGTTATAGGCACAGAGATGACTTAAGGGGAAATATTCTAAATAACAGAGAGTAAGGAAAAGATTCCAGACAGTCTGCAGCTGTATGGGAATGAAATGGCTTATATAAAAAAATATATACAATGAAATGTTAGTCACAGAAGCTGCACCCTTCACAGCTGCACCAGCTCTCTGGCCCTGGCCTAGGGGAACTGACTTTCTGTCTCCTCTCTGTCTCTCCGCTCTCCATCCTCCCTTCCTTCCATCTGGGGGAGATTAAGCCCAAGGGAGCTGATATATGCTGGGCACCTACTGAGTCTCGCTCCTACTATCATATCTACGGAAAACTGTGAGGAACCCACTTCAGTTGCCTGTACCATAACTATGAAGCTGTGAGCCCACACTGTGGACCTTGGCTGATGTTAGAGAGCTGCCTCGTGAATAAATCTTAGTTGCTGACTAATGCCAAGGTTCCTGTCTCACTACTGGGTTTGCTGAAGTCAGTATATAAAATGATTTTAGGAAACTGGTTTTAGAAAATCTGAGCAACACAAGAAGAAGAAATAAGTTTTTGTTTTTTCTTTACCGTGATGTGAACACTGCTGGAAGCTTGGGAGCACCGGCAATTACTATGAACTGCTGTGTCTCAGCAAGGGAATCAATTTAGGGGCTCCCAAACTTAGTATCATTGGGCCTAGCAATGAATAATACAAACATCTGCCAACAAGCAAAACTGCCAGTCTCCCCAAGAAAATATTTGTTTTCCATACAGAATCCATTATTAAAGAAGCTGAAAATTTAATATTTTTAGTAAAAACCTTAGCTCTAGATCATTCACACTACTTTTGTAGTACAGAGATAATCTTTTTACTTCCTCAAGTGTTCTGTATATCTTGCCCTTAGGCTGAAAGCTTAACATATGCTAAAAATACACGCACACCTCCATATGTTTTCTATCTAGGTCACACAAAGCTGGAGCATCTGAGTGTGCCAAGTGAGAATCGGACTCTGGACAGTCTGATGACAGTGCAAAAGCACCATGAAGAATATATTATTACATGCACACCATCTGAAGACTGATTCAAGTTAGTCAAATATATCTTGTCCCCATCCCACTTCACTGTTTGAAAAGGGAATGTGCATACACAAAAAATGCAGTTACTAAAAAATGCACTGCTAATTCTCCCTGACCATAGGTACCTTTTTCTATAATAAAAAGTAGATGCTGCAAGTATGAAATTCAACTGCTATATTTAAGGAATTGATTTTTTTATCATTTTTCACTGTGTGTGTGTGTGTGTGTGTGTGTGTGTGTGTGTGTGTGTGTCTGTGTGTGTGTCTGTGTCTGTGTGTCTGTCTGTGTGTGTGTCTGTGTCTGTGTCTGTGTAGGGGGAGATGTGCATGTCAGGGCAGGCGACTGCTGAGGCCAGAGGCACTGGATTCCTTGGAGCTAGAGTGACAAGGCTTTTGTGAGCCTCCCAGTGTGAATGCTAGGAATGAACTCAGATCCTCTGAAAGAGCACCAAATCTTAGCTGCTGTTCCTAGTTGTTGTACTTGAAATACTGATAAAGAATTTAAAAGTATATGTGTTTAAGACTATAGTTCTAAGTCTTTTCTAAGATGAAAAGGAGAATTTTGATAGGCCTATAGTTCACATAATTTATTGTACTTAATGTTAAAACTGTTAAAGATTTGAGTTTATTTTCCCTACCAGATAAAGGACAAAAGGAATAATTGGAAATTTGTCTCAATGTATAAAAGGCATGTCTTTACATAGAAAATGGGGGAAGAGGATTCAGACTTTTAAAAATTCATATAATTACTCAAAAGTTATAAACAAAGGCTAATGTAGTCACATAAAGAGATATATGGGAAATGTTTAATCATGCATTTTAAAGTGACTTGTTTTTGAGACAGTGTCTCCTGTTCTCACAGAGCTCAGACTGGCTTCCGACTCACTACATAGCCAAGAATGACTATGAACTTCTGATCTTCATGCTACAAGCATACAGCACCATATCCAGTTTTTTATGGTATCAGGGCTAGGGATCAACCTGAAATTTTTCTTTTCTGTAACCACTCTTACTTCTCCATAACTCTGTAAATGAAGCTTGCAGTGAAAGAGGCAAGCAAACATCTCTACAGCATGGCTCTTCACTGCTTTGTTTGTTAATCAAGTGGTAAGGTATGGGACTAATAAATATAGTTAACCTACAATTGATTAGGTTTTCTCTTCAATATGCCTACTTAGCAAAAACTTTCTACTTGTGTGGATTATGTGAAATTAAAAAGCTTCTTTGAGAATGAAATTAAACCTGTACCTATTACCTTGTACAAAAACTAACTCTACATGGATCAAAGATATAAACATGAAACCTCAAACACTGAATCTGCTAGAAGGTATAAACAATACTCTACATGATATAGGTACAGGAATGGACTATTTGAATATGACCCAATTTACCCAGAAACTGAGGACAAGAGCTGACATCTGGGACCTCATAAAACTAAAAAAGCTCTTCAAAGCTAAAGAACAATCAACTGAGTGAAGAGGAAGCCAACGAAGGGAAGATAATCTTTGCCAGATGTACAAAGGATTAATATCCAGAAAGTAAAAAAATAAAAGAATCAAAACAAACAACCAACCCATCCATTCAAAAAACAGGTGTGGGAAGTGAACAGAGTTCTCAAAAGAAGAAATAAAAATAGATAAGAAATAATTTAAAAAATGTTTGTTGACTTTAACAATTAAGGAAATATAAGTGACAATATCACAGAGATGTCATCTTACCCAAGTCAGAAAGATGAAGATCAACAAAAAAACTGACAACAAACAATAAAGAGGATGTGGAGAAAAGAGAACCTTCTCACTCAGTGTTAGTGGGACTGCAAACTGGTCCAAACATTCTGGAAGTTAGTGTGGAAACCCTCAGATGACCCAAGGATACCACTCCTGGGCAAATTCCTAAAGGACACAACAGCCTATTTATTCCCCATGGAACACTTGCACAGCCATGTTCATTGCTACTCTATTCACAACATGTAGTGTAAACAATCTAAATGTCTTTCAACTGATGAATGTATGACATAAATGTGGTAATTTTGTAAATACGGAATGAATTCATTTATAAAGAAAAATGAAATTATGAAACTATCAGGTAAATGGATAAATGTAGAAAAGATCATTACTGACTCAGATACTCTAGACCCAGAAAGACAAACATTCTCTCTCATGTGCAGTTCTTAGCTCCAGTAGATATGAATATCGAGCATAGAGTAACTGCAGAAACTAGGGAGGTAAAATGAGACCAGAGCAGGGGCAGTAGGCGGGTGGGCAGTAGAGAGAATAATAAGGTACAAGAGATTTTAAGAGGGAAATGGGAAACATGTGGTGGTGGTGGTGGGAGCTTACTTAGGGATCAGAGAAAAGATAAATATATAAGAAACAAAGCAATTAAAGAAGAAATTAAAATAACAGTAGGATATCTGAAAAAGTAGTAGGGAATCATTTTATTTTTTGATACTTTATTTACATTTCCAATGTTTCCCCCTTTCTAGGTCTCGTCTTTGGAAACCACCTATCCCCTACCCCGTGCCCACCTCTGTGAGGGAATTCCACCTCCCACCCACCCACCCACTCCCATATTCCCACCTTGACATTCCCCTTTACTGGGGCCTCTCCTCCCTCTGATGGCCAAGAAGGCCCTCCTCTGCCACATATGTGGTCCGAGCCATGGGTCCCTCCATATGTATTTTTTGATTGGTAGTCCAGCCTCCAGGTGGACCAGGGGGGTCAGGCCAGTTGACGCTGTTGCTCCTTCCATGGGGCTGCAGACTCCCTCAGCTCCTTCAGTCCCTTCTCCAACTCCTCCATCTGGGACCTTATTCTCAGTCCAGCAGTTACTGTAAAGTGAAACTTGGGTATTCCGAACGTTTGGGCTAATATCCACTTATCAGTGAGTACATACCATGTTCGTTCTTTTGTGACTGAGTTACCTCGCTCAGGATGATATTTTCAAGTCCCATCCATTTGCCTAGGAATTTCAAAAACGCATTGTTTTTTAATAGCTGAGTAGTACTCCACTGTGTAAACATACCACATTTTCTGTATCTATTCCTCTGATAAGGGACATCTGGGTTGTTTCCAGCTTCTGGCTATTATAAATATGGCTGCTATGAACATAGTGGAGCATGTGTCTTTATTACATGTTGGAGCATCTTCTGGTTATATGACCAGGAGTGGTATAGCTGGGTCCTCAGGTAGTATTATGTCCATTTTTCTGAGGGTCCACCAAGCTGATTTCCAGAGTGATTGTACCAGCTTGCAATCCCACCAACAGTGGAGGAGTGTTCCTCTTTCTCCACATCCTCAGTAGCATCTGCTTTCACCTGAGCTTTTGATCTTAGCCATTCTGACTGGTGTGAGGTGGAATCTCAGGGTTGTTTTGATTTGCATTTCCCTGATGACTAAGGATGTTGAACATTTCTTTAGGTGCTTCTCCGCCCTTCGAGTTTCCTCAGTTGAGAATTCTCTGTTTAGCTCTGTTCCCCATTTTTTGACAGGGTTATTTGGTTCTCTGGAGTCTAACTTCTTGAGTTCTTTGTATATATGGGATAGCCCTCTATCGGACTTAGGACTGGTAAAGATCTTTTCCCAATCTGTTGGTTGCCGTTTTATCTTATTGACAGTGTCCTTTGCCTTACAGAAGCTTTGCAATTTCATGAGGTCCCATTTGGTGATTCTTGATCTTAGAGCATAAGCCATTGGTGCTCTGTTCAGGAACTTTTCCCCTGCACCCATGTGCTCGAGGCTTTTCCCCACTTTCTCTTCTATTAGATTCAGTGTATCTGGTTTTATGTGGAGGTCTTTGATCCACTTGGACTTGAGCTTTGTACAGGGAGATAGGAATGGATCAATTCGCATTCTTCTACATGTTGACCTCCAGTTGAGCCAGCACCATTTGTTGAAAATGCTGTCTTTTTTCCACTGGGTGGTTTTAGCTCCTTTGTCGAAAATCAAGTGACTGTAGGTGTGTGGGTTCATTTCTGGGTCTTCAATTCTATTCCACTGATCTACCTGCCTGTCACTGTACCAATACCATGCAGTTTTTATCACTACTGCTCTGTAGTACAGCTTGAGGTCAGGGATGCTGATTTCCCCAGAAGTTCTTTTGTTGTTGAGAATAGCTTTTGCTATCCTGGGTTTTTTGTTGTTCCAAATGAATTTGAGAATTGCTCTTTCTAAGTCTATGAAGAATTGAGTTGGAATTTTGATGGGGATTGAATTGAATCTGTAGATTGATTTCGGCAAGATGACTACTTTTACTATGTTAATTCTGCAAATCCATGAGCATGGGAGATCTTTCCATCTTCTGAGGTTTTCTTCGATTTCTTTCTTCAGAGACTTGAAGTTCTTGTCATACAGATCTTTCACTTGCTTGGTTAGAGGCACAACAAGATACTTTATATTGTTTATGACTATTGTGAAGGGTGTCATTTCCCTAATTTCTTTCTCAGCCTGTTTATCCTTTGAGTATAGGAAGGCTACTGATTTGTTTAAGTTAATTTTATATCCGGCCACTTTG
>CM052709.1:40736359-40785776 GCA_028551405.1 Uromys caudimaculatus | reverse complement strand
ATCAAAACGATCATTCATCATGATCAAGTAGGCTTCATCCCAGGGATGCAGGGATGGTTCAATATCCGGAAATCCATCAATGTAATCCACTACATAAACAAACTCAAAGAAAAAAACCACATGGTCATTTCATTAGATGCTGGAATCATATTCTTACCTATCTACCTAAAGTTACAAATAATACAAACAAGAGTCGCCCCCCCCCCATGTGTGTGTGTGTGTATGTGTGTGTTCACACAGAAAGAGAGAGAGAGGAAGAGAGGGGAAGAGAGGAGAGGGGAGGGCAGGGGAAGGGAGGGGAGGGGAGGGGAGGGGAGAGGGAGAAGAGAGTTTAAATGAAAAATTTCCAATTTTCCATCTGGGCTAACAATGTTCCCAACAAAAGCCAAAGACCATCTAACAGAAACCTCAACACCAGGCTTGAGAAGTCCCCATTTGAACTGTTGGTCAGGGTTGCCCAAGAACTCACAAAACATAGGGTACTGCTGTTGCCCTTGGTTACCTCCTAAAGTCAGTCCTCACTGCAGATGACACCATGTACTTTGGACACAGGACCCAAAGGATCACAGCTCAATCTGACCTGAAAGTCTTCTCCCTGGGAACTGCTTTCCTGGTACTAGAAGACCAAGCAAACACCCAAATAGAGCGAAGTAACCAACAGTCCTATCTAGCGCTGGTACTTATAAACAAATACAAGAACCAGCACAGCATAACTGTAGGGTGCAATAGTGGCATACACACCTTGGCAGTAACTAACAGCTCTCAAATTGGACTTAACAAGAGGAAAATCATACCTGGTATTGGAAACTTAGCTAACTACCTGGGGCTAGTGAAATCATGGATCTTGGAGAAGAACCTTCAACTACCATTTTACAAAACCAGCATGACTCCCAACTAGATCCTAAATATTTATCCTTATACCTATACATAAGTCTCGCCTCTTGTGATGGCTATTCCTGGTTGTCAACTTGACTATATCTGGAATGAACTACAATCCATAAATAGAGCACACACCTGTCATCCAGATCTTGGGGCTTGGAAGACACAGCTTCTGGCCTGGATCTTGACATGGAGATCTTGAGGCATAGTGGCCATGAAAAGCTAAGGTCCAGGCAAGGTAGTACATCTTTCATCCCAAGAGAACATTCCTGAGTTCAAGGTCAGCTTGGAACAAAGTTAGTTCCAAACAGAGGCCTGGTGGTACACATCTTTAGTCTGGACAACACCTTCTGCTGGAGGCCTACATAAGGACATTAGAAGAAGGAAGACTCACTGTTCTTCACCTGCTTGTACTTACTTGCCAGCACATCTGTTGGAACTTACTTCAGGATTCCAGTTTACATAGAAGATCAGGTGAAACAACTAGCTTTGTGGCTAGATTCTTGGACTTCTCATTTACAGCTGCCCATTGTTGGATTAGTTGGACTGCAGACTGTAAGTCATTACAATAATTTCCCTCTATAGAGAGAGACATTTCATAAGTTCTGTGACTAGAGAACCCTAATACACTCCTCATCAAAAAACAAAAAAATCAAACTTGACTTCCTACTATAGATAGATCTACACATCTTGCTTACTGCTGTACTACTCACAGTAGGTAAGCCATGGACTATCCTAGTCTCTGTCCACAGACAAGTAGATACAGAAAATGTGCCCATATATACAATGACATTTTATTCTGCTATAAAGAAAAATGAATTCATGGTATTTTCAGGAAAAAGATTAGAAATTATTATAAGTGAAAAATCCCAGACAGAGAAAGATCAATACTGCATAATTTGTCTCATATGTAAATCTGAGATTTAATTCTTTTAATTTTTTTTTTAATGCTCCTGGCTGTTTTGCCTGTATGTATGTCTGTGTGTCTCTAGCATGTGCAGTACCTAGAGAGGCCAGAAGAAGGTGGCGGACCCTCTGGAACCAGAGTTACAGAATGTTATGAGCCACCATAAGGAAGGAAGTGGGAGAAAAGATCATCAAAATCAAGCACATCATAATCTCACTTTATTTTAGTGTGTTGGAGTTGGAGGGAAGGAGAAAGGGAAGAAACAGAGGGAGGAAAGAGAGAAAAGGAAAGAAGAAAAGCTCTCTGCTTTTTGTCTTGATGTTTCCTTGTAGTTTAAAAAATATTTGTAATAACATTTTTGCATGTATATTTATGTGAAGGTAGGCACATGTGCATGTAGGTGTCTACAGAAGCTAGAGGCATCAGTCCCCTTGGATCTGGAGGCACACATATTTGTGAGCTATGCAATATAGACGATGGGAACCAAACTTGGATCCTCTGGAAGAGCAGTGTATCTTTCCAATCCCCTGAATCTTTTCTCTTCATAGTATATCTTATCTAGAATGACTTGCTGAAGTTCTCCATTTTTTACTATGGAGCAAGATCATCAGATGAGAAGGGATATAAAATAGTTACCTGGTACTTTCCAGCTTAAAGAGAACTCATAATGTGTTCATCAGGGTTTGACTGAAAATGAATTCTCCTGTGCTCCCTGGACTACTGAGGCCTATAGTTTTAGTAAGGTCTCTCTATGATCCATAAAGCATGACAAAGTTTGTCAGAAGCACAAATGCTGATAAAGGAGACCAAGAAAGTGGCAGTATAAGATTAGTGATCATGGGCCACCGAGATGGTTCAGTGGGCAAAAGTGATTGCCACCAAACACCAGAATTCACATAGGAGAAAACTGATTCCTCCAAGTTGTCTCTGACCTATACACAAACACACTATAAATAAATGTTAAAACAAAAAAGGAAAAGATTAGTGATCATGAATCCAAAATGGCACTGGGTACTGAGATGAAAAACACATGGTTTTAACATATCAGGTTAATCAAACATGTACATTTAAGTGGGAAAGCAGCAGAAGTCAAACAGGGTCTAAGATAAGGATGATAACAGTGTACCATGTAGTCTACAGAAAATAAAGATAACTTTTAAAAAACAGGAAGAAAAAAAGGAATGGTCTGAGCTGGGCCTGGGGCACATGCCTAGTACCCCAACCCTGAAGAAGTGGAGACAGGGGCACAGAAAATTAGAGTCCCAGTCTGGATTACAAGGTGAGAACTTGAATCTGCAAGAATGATCTGGAAGTAGCAATGAGACACAATGATTTGAAGAATAGATGAAATAAATCAGTCACCACTAGAAAAAGCTGTTGGGGACAGAAAGTCCTCAAGGAGAGTCAGATTTCTGTTGGCCATGAAAGAAGGCACTTCAGAAAGGAGAAACGTCTCCTCTGCTGTCTGACACACTCAGGCATGAATGTAAACATGAACTTGGTCTTGGTGGCTCCACAGTAGTGCCCATTCAAGGCTGGCTTCAGGAGTAGCCAGATTCTACAGTTCTGAGAACATCACTGTCACCAGAACATGGAGACAATGGCACTGATGTCTGCTAATGAAGGACCAGAGAAGCAGTCTCACACCCCACAGCTCTGGGCTTTTATCTGAAGCCCAGTACCACTGAAGGCCTCTGGGAAGTTCTCAACTGACAACAGAAGTCTCCTATTCACAGGGATTTTTTTTTTCCCCCCAAAGATTGTGCCTCTTTCCCCTGACCATCTGACATTTAGTATTGATATGAATTCCTAGTAGAAATGAGCTTAAAATTTATTTTCATTAATTCTTATGGATGTTAACCAAATCAGGGTTCAACTCTAGAATACTTCATAACAGCTAAGCTGCAACACCTATTCAGAGCAGGGAGGAACTGCTGCACAGCGGTAAATTCCATCCACATATACCGACATCATCAGCATACATCTGAGTACCAGCTACTACCCAGCCAATGCACTTGCTGAATGCTTACCTGCTATGGTCTAACTATAAGCCTGACTCTCAAGTGTATCTGTATAACCAGCCTGAAATTGATGTTCCTTCCTGTCATCTTCGACAGAATGTAAAGATGACACTGGATCCTCAAGCTCTCATTATCCTTTCACCAGGAAGGGTCCTTGCACTTCCACAAGGTAACTCTCTCTCTTCGGAGTGCAACTGTCATAGAACTCTTGGAAAGAGCGGGGAGGGAGGAGGAGACCACAGTGAGGAGGATGGCACTGCATTAAAAAGCACGTGGTCTTAACTTCAGCTTGTCCTCCTTAATGGCTAAAATTTGACTCACTGGGTGGTCCAATTAAACTCCTGGGGTCATCTAATGATAAAATAGAATGTTACAAGACTAAAAACAGTATTTGCTAATAGATTTGGTGGACAATAAAAAAAATTCAGTGGTCAAGTTTAAACAATTGGTTCACAGTTTTATGATTGTATGTATGAACTTTCAGAAGAATTTCTAAGTGATAAAGTATTATATTATAATGTTGTAAGACATAAAATATATCAAGACATATGTAGATATCTGCAAAAACCAAATACTGCTGGGGCAGAAAAGACCCCAAGAGAAGATCCAAGATTCGACCAATTTCTAATAGCCCAAATAAAAAATCCAGATGCAAGAGATTTTTTTCTGATGAGTTTTACTATTAGAAAAATTCACTGTATTGCAGTAAACTTAAAAATTAGTATAAATAAGTAGAAAAATGTATTGGCTAGAGGATCAATAAAGCAGTAATTACATGGCCCAATCAATTAGTTCAGAAAAACTAAATATGGTAAATCTACAGAGAGCTTAGAGATTGCTGTGTCACATGCTCACTCTACCTCCAACTGTCCCACTGACAAGTCTTCAGAATGTCTTGATTATTTTAAATGGAGATTTACTAGCCACTCAGCTTCAAAGAAAGAAAACAGAATAGAATAACATTTACAAATAAAGGTGAAAAGAAACTAAAAATCTGAGGTCACTAGGGAATAGAAATGAGCAAATCCTTAAAAGGAAATCATTTTAGTAATGAGTATAGGGAAAGTCTGGGAGGACAGAGGGTTTAAAATATTTACGGATGTTGCTTTAAGACAACCTAACTCATGGAACTCAGCCCCTTGAACTATGTATCCCAGGCAGACAACCTAACTCATGGAACTCAGCCCCTTGAACTATGTATCCCAGGCAGACACCCCCATTCCCTCACAGCTGCTGCTGCTAAACAAAGGAGGCGGGATGAAAGTGAGGTGTGAGTAACACTTTAAATGCATGGAACACACTGCGCAGAAGCTGGGAGACATTGCTCTGTACCAAGTAACAGAGGACGGCTTATTAGTGTAGACAAATACCTGAACTCAGGAATCAATTATAAATTTAATGTGTGTGTGTGTGTGTGTGTGTGTGTGGGTGGGTGGGTGGGTGGGTGTGTACATTATATCTTTCACCCTTTCCTATATATACCCACTCCCCTGAACTATTACTTACTAAAATCTATATCCCTTCTCTGCTCCCCTAGACCCTACTGTGGGTAGGTAGGGTGGCCCTTGCGGCCACTCTTCCCCCGCTCCTTCCTTCTCTTTAATCTTTTTTTTTTTTTACACTCCAGATTTTATTCCCCTCCCAGTCCACCCTCCGACTGTTCCACATCCCATACCTCCTCCCCACCGCCCTGTCTCCATGAGGTTGTCTCCACCCCCCACCTCCCACCCCACAGACCTCTAAACTCCCTGGGGCCTCTAGTCTCTTAAGCATTAGATGCATCTTCTCTGACTAAAGCCAAACCCAGCAGTCCTCTGGGACTGGCAGTATATGTGTCGGGGGCCTCATATCAGCTGGTGTTTGCTGCCTGGTTCGTGGTTCAGTGTCTGAGAGATCTCGGGGGTTCAGGTTAATTGAGATTGCTGGTCCTCTCTTACATGGTTGTATGCTTTCAATTCTCCACCCTTGTTCCTCACCTGGAACCAGACTCACCTCTGTCTCCCTGCCCAGACACTGGCTGCTGACAACTTTATTTACCAATTAGAGCCAACTGGGGGCAGGGACCCCACATTGTCTTTTATGTAGATGTATGAATTCTTTTGTTATTTGGGAACCCAATTAACATAATATAAACAATAAACCAAATCCACAACATACTTGAGTTAAAGAAAGTGTTAAATCTAAAACACTTACTGACACAAAACATCCAGGAAATCTGAGACACAAGAAAAGACCAAACCTAAGAATAATAGGAATAGTAGAAGGAAAGAATCCTAAATCAATGGCCCAGAAAATATTTTCAAGAAAAGCATAGAGGAAAATTTTACTAAGGTACAAGAAGCACACAAAACTCCAAACAGATGTGACCAGAAAAGAAAGTCCCCTTGCCACATAATGATCAAAACACTAAACATACAGAACAAAGGAAGTATATTAATAGTTGCAGGGAAAAAGGCCAAGTAACATATAAAGGCAGACCTATCAGAATTACACCTGAATTCTCAACAGAAACTCTAAAACCCAGAAGAGCCTTGACAGATATCCTGCAGACTCTAAGAAACCACTGATATCAGGTCAGACTACTACACCCAGCAAAACTTTCAATCACCATAGATGGAGAAAACAAGATATTCCATGATAAAGTCAAATATAAACAATATCTATCTATAAATCCAGTTCTCCCACCCAAAAAGGTTAACTGCACCCATGAAAATGCAGGAAATAATCTTACAGCAAAATCAAAAGGGAAACACACACACACACACACACACACACACCATCCCTGATTTCAAGCTCTTCTATAGAGTTATAGCAATAAAACCCAAATGGTATTGTCATAAAAAGACATGTTGATCAATGGAATTGAATCGTAGACCTAGATGTAATTCCACATACCTATGGACATCTGAAGCCAGAAACACACACTGAACAAAAGAAAGCATCTTCAACATGTTGGGAACAAGCAAGAGGGACTTATTCTAAGTACTACCTCGTATTCAGACTCCATTTAATCACAGGGAGAAACTAAGTTCAAAGTCCCAGGCCCTAGAGGAGTTGAGGTCTTCCCAATAGCTGAACAGTTTCTGTTGTAAGGAAACGGTTATCCGAATCAAGACATCTGAGGGACAACTTGTAAGGAGACAGTTATGTGAGCGCAGACATCTCAAGGACAACTTCTCCATCTTGCTGGCAGAGTCAAACTAAGTTCATGTTCCCAGGCCCAGGAACCTACTCCTATTCTGACTGAAAGAAACTCCCTTGTTCAATCCTTCATGTCAAAATATAATTGGACAATGCTATAATCTACCCTGCTTCCCCTTGATTTATGGTTTTATCCTTTAAATACGCTATACAATGTGCCTTGAGGGTCACATTTCAGCTCCCTAGTCTGGTCTGTGGCCTTGATGAATCAGTAGCGGTTTGATTAGAATAAATTTTTGTCATCTGCATTGGCCTAGTGTTTGAGTTATGTTGAATTTAACCAGACCCCCAAATGAACAAATAGTGCTGGTCTAACTTGATGTCTACATGTAGAAGAATGCAAATAGATCCATATCTGTCAAACTGTATAAAACGTAAGTCAAAGTGGATCAAAGACATCAAAACAAAACCAAACACACTGAATCTGATAGAAGAGAATGTAGGGAATAGCCTTAAAAACATTGGCACAGCAAACAACTTCCTGAACAGTACACCAATAGCATAAGCACTAAGATCAACATTAGCCAGGCAGTGGTGATGCACGCCTTTAATCCCAGCACTTGGGAGGCAGAGGCAGGTGGATTTCTGAGTTCGAGGCCAGGCTGGTCTACAGAGTGAGTTCCAGGAAAGTCAGGGCTACACAGAGAAACCCTGTCTCAAAAAAACCAAAAAAAAAAAAAAAAAAAATCAACAATTAATGAGACCTCATGAAGCTGAAAAGCTTCTGAAAGTCAAAAGACACCATCAGTAAGACAAAATGGCAGCCTACAGAAAGGGAAAAGACTTTCAAGGATTCAACATCTGACACAGGGCTTATTTCCATAATATATAAAGAACTCAAGAAACTAGGTATCAACAAACCAAAATATCCAATTAAAAAATGGGGGACAGATTGAAATAGAGAATTCTCAATAAAAGAATCTCAAATGGCTGAGAAACACTTAGAGAAATATTCAACATTCTTATGGGGAAATGCAAATCAAAACTACTTTGAGATTCCATCTGATACAGGTCAAAATGGTTAAGATCAGTAACACAAGTGACAGCTCATGCTGGCAAGCATGTGGGGCAAAGGTACACTCCTCCATTTCTTATGGAAATGAAAATTCATACAGCCACTATGGAAACCAACATGGAGGCTTCTCACAAAATTGGGAATCAATCAACTTTAAGACCCAGATATACCACTCTTGGGCATATACCCCAAAGACCCTCCATCCTACCACAAGGACACTTGCTCAACTGTGTTCACAGTGGCTTTATTCATAAGAGCCAGAAGCTGTAAACAAGTTAGATGCCTCTCAACTGAAGGATAGTTTTTTTGTTTTTTAAAATGTGGTATATTTACATAATGGCGCATTACTCAGCTGTTAGAAAAAAATGACATCATGAACCTTGCAGGGAAACGGATGGACCTAGGAACAACTAGCCTAAGAGAGGTAACCCAGACCTGGAAAAACAAACATGGTATGTGCTCACTTATGAGTGGACATTACCTGTTTAAGTAAATGATAATCATGCTACAATCCACACACCCAGAGAGGCTAAGTAAAAAGGAGGGATCTAGGGGGCACACGTGGATCTCCTTGGGAAGGGAAAATAGAATAGATTTTGTGGGTGTACTGCAGTCAGGTGGGGATGGGAACAGAGGGATCAGATGGGGGAGGGAGAGATGGAATGTGAGAAAAATTGGAATAGGTGGGCACTTAGGAGGCAATGTAGAAACCTAATACAGTAGAAACTTCCTGGAACTATGAGGGTGACCCTAGCGAGAACTCCTAGTAATGGAGAATATGGAGCCTTAACTGGCCATCTTCTGTAACCAGTGCAGGCTCCCAGTGGTGGGACTAGGACAGCAACCCAGTCACAAAATCTATGACTTACAATCTGTCCTGACTGCAAACTGTGCTTAGGGCAATGTTGGCTCAGAGCTTGTGGGATGTGGCCAACCAATGGCTTGTCTAAGGAGGCCCACGCCATGAGAGGGAGACCATGCCAGATATTGCCTGGAGGACCAGGAACTGGAAGCAGGATGGCTCAGAGATCTAGGGTAGAACCTAACAGGATAGATGACAACAACAACAACGATGAAGAAGAAGAAAGAAAAGAAATAATATTCTGTTCTACTCATTGATTGGTCCCTAGCCCAGTCGTCACCAGGGCTTCCTCCAGAGCTGATGGGAGCACATACAGATACCCACAGCCAAACATTTGAGAGACCACAGAGAATCCGACAAAAGACGGGGAGCAAGGGTTTTCGGAGCCAGAGGGTTCAAGGACACCAGGAGAACAGGGTCCACAGAATTAACTAAGCAAGGTTCATAAGGGATCACAGAGACTGAAGTGGGTCTGTGTTAGGCCATATGCAAACATGCTGTGGTTGTTTAGCTTGGAGTTTCTGTGGGACTCCTAACAGTGGGAGTCAGGTGTCTCTGACTCTTTAGCTTGCTCATGGGACCCCTTTCCTACTACTGGGATACTCATCTGGCCTTAATATGAGAGTTTGTGTCTTGTTTTATTGCACCTTGCTATTCCGTGTTTGATTGGTATCCCTGGGAGGGTTGGTGTTTTCTGAAGGGAACTGGAGGATCAGTGGATCTGTAGGAAGGGGATGGGAAGTGGCTGGAAGGAGGGGAGGCTACTATTGGGATATACTGCATGACAGAATTAAAAAAAAAATAAAGCAGCAACAATAGGGAAAAAAGCAAGCAAGCATTCACAAATTGTCCTAACCCTAACCCTGAGTAGCCCTCACTGGAAATCATGAATATTCATATACAATATATGTATTCATATAATATTCATATAATTCATATACTATATGAATATTCATATACAATAATCAGTAATTACAATGGTATCAGACTAAAATAGCCTTTTTTACTAATGTATATGCAAAATCACATAGAACAGAGCAGCACAGGGACTTGGCCCATTTGACTAAACCTAAAACTATAGTGCTCCTCTCAGAAAGGGCTCTAGCGATTCTCCAGATAATATTTGCTTTAAATAAACTCGCTGAATCCACTTTGGCTATCTCATTATTCAATATGCTTTCAAGGAACGTGGTGATGAAAGAAGAAAAATACTTCTTTCTAACATAACCATACTGGCAAGAACATCAACATTATCAGTATTCAGAGAATGTCTTGGCAGGTTAAACCTTCATAAAAAGAGGGAACACCAGCTAATCCAAGTTATCAAAATAGCAAGGGTACTTCTCATATTATATGCAATATGATTGTTTGCTTCTAATGCAGAAACAGTAAACTAATCAGTATCATTATATTTGTTTTAGACAAAGACAAAAATTCTTCACAGAAACACAGAGTGAAGAAAGTGAGCATGTTTAAAAGAACAGCTGAGAATAGAGCAAAGCTTAATGTACAGATTTAGTTAAAATGTCAATGCTATGTGGAAGGCTTAACCATGTATTTTAACACTTTTTGAGGCATAATACTACTGTTTTTAAAAAGAAGAGCAGTTATGTTACTGACGGCACAAGTGTGAAGGTACAAAGCTTATCCGGCTTAGCCGATGACTGTGGTTATAAGAGCTAGCAATTTTACTATTAGATTTGGGGTAGTTACCTACTCTGTTCATGGTAGAACATTCTCAACACACAGGCTAGGATCTGAACTACCCATGAAATGGCTGAAGGCTACAGAAGGACTTAAATTGCTTCAGATGCTGTGTTCCCCCTCTCCCATAATTAAATATAGCACATTACAAAAATACTGTTTTCCATTCTCAGAAAAAAAAATGCATTCAGATAATCCAACATTGGTTAAGAAAATTACATAAAGCTGAAAACTTAGAAGACATATACCCAATTCTAAATGTGTAAGAACTCCTTATACTATCCAATTCTTTCGTTATTCTCACTATCCTCTTTTTATCTCTCCTTTATCTTCTATTTAAATTATCTTTACTTGTATTCATGCTTTTTAAATGAATGTGTAATTTTAATTTCTCTTCACTTCTTTTTTTTTTTAATTAGTCTCCCCTTACTGATTATGTTTCTTTTGACCTTGCTCTTTTCTTAACTTGGAGACACTTAACTTCTAATTACTAAATGTCCTCTGGATCCAGAGGTCACAGGGTTATTTTAGCAGGATGAGCCTCTGTCCATCAACAACCTGAGGCGCCTCAACACAGCAGAGCTGGAAGGGTCTCAAGGTATCATCTGGTAGCGCTCCCTGCCAGCAGGAACAGGTGGCTGATGCTTCTTAATATTTTCTTTTTTAAGATGACTAAAGATTTTAATCATAAACATTTTACGTGGCATGAAAATAAAGATTCTTCTGACAAGTTAGGAAAAACTGAAGTAAGACAGAAGCAAATGTATTTAAGAACACATATGTACATACATATGGGTATGTAACAAGTAATGAAAAAGAGTCAAAGCCATACAAAGACAGGAAGGAGGGTATAAGGAGGGATTTGCAGGGAGCAGAGAGAAGAAACAAAATTATATTTTTTTATAGAAGGTATAATATACTAAAATATAATAAAAGAAATAATTTGTTAATATTATGGTTGAACATAGTCACTAAAACATATGAAAGAATTCCTTTGTTCACTTGGACTTGAGCTTTGGACAAGGAGACAAGAATGAATCAATTTGTATTTTTCTACAAGCCAACCTCCAGCTGAACCAGCACCATTTGTTGAAAATGTTGTCTTTTTTCCACTGGATAGTTTTGGCTTCTTTGTCAAAGATCAAATAACCATAGGTGTGTGGGTTTATTTCTGGGTCTTCAATTCTATTCCACTGATCTACCTGCCTGTCACTGTACCAATACCATGCAGTTTTTATCACTATTGCTCTGTAGTACAGCTTGAGGTCAGGGATGCTGATTCCCCTAGAAGTTCTTTTATTGTTGAGAATGGTTATGCTATCCTGGGTTTCTTGTTATTCCAGATGAATTTGAGAATTGCTCTTTCTGTCTCTGTGAAGAACTGAGTTGGAATTTTGATGGGGACTGCATTGAATCTGTAGATTGCATTTAGTAAGATGACCATTTTTACAATGTAGTTAATCCAGCCAATCCATGAGCATAGGAGGTCTTTCCATCTTCTGAGGTCTTCTTTGATTTCTTTCTTCAGAGACTTGAAGATCTTGTCATACAGAACTTTTCACGTGCTTGGTTACAATCACACCAAGCTATTTTTTAAAAAAAAATATTTATTTATTTTATGTATGAGATACATCAGAAGAGGGCATCAGATCCCATTATAGATGGTTGTGAGCCACCATGTCGTTGCTGGCTATTGAACTCAGGACCTCTGGAAGAGCAGCCAGTGCTCTTAACCACTGAGCCATCTCTCCAGCCCCACACCAAACTATTTTATATTATTTGTGACTATTGTGAAGAGTGTCATTTCCCTAATTTCTTTCTCAGCCTGTTTATCCTCTAGTAGAGGAATGATACTGATATGTTGGAATTAATTTTATATCCAGCCACTTTGCTGAAGTTGTTTATCAGCTGTAGGAGTTCTCTGGTGGAATTTTTGGGGTCGCTTATGTATACTATCATATCATCTGCAAACAGTGATATCTTGACTTCTTCCTTTCCAATTTATATCCCTTTGATTTGTTGCCTAATTTCCTGAACAGAACACCAATGGCTCATGCTCTAAAATCAACAATTGACAATTGGGATCTCATAAATTGAAAAGCTTCTGTAAGGCAAAGGACATTGTCAATAGGACAAAATGTCAACCCACAGATTGGGAAAAGCTCTTTACCAACCCAAGTCCAATAGAGGGTTAATATCCAATATATACAAAGAACTCAAGAAGTTAGACTCCAGAGAAACAAATAACCCTATTAAAAAATGGGGTACAGAGCTAAACAGAGAGAATCCTCAACAGAGGAATCTCAAATGACTGAGAGGCACCAAAGGAAATGTTCAACATACTTAGTCATCAGGGAAATACAAATCAAAATGACCCTGATATTCCACCTCATACCAATCAGAATGGCTAAGATCAAAAACTCACATGACAACATATGCTGTCAAGGATGTAGAGAAAGAGGAACACTCCTCCATTGTTGGTGGGATTGCAAGCTGGTAAAACTACTTTGGAAATCAATCTTGTGGTTCCTCAGAAAACTGGAAATAGTTCTACCTGAAGATCCAGCTATACTACTACTGGGCATATATGCAAATGATGCTCTAACATATAACAAGGCCACATGCTCCGCTATGTTTATAGCAGCCTTATTAATAGATAGAAGCTGGAAAGAACCCAGATGTCCCTCAACAGAGGAATGGATACAGAAAATGTGGCACATTTACACAATGGAGTACTACTCAGCTATTAAAAACAATGACTTCATGAAATTCACAGGCAAATGGATGGAACTTGAAAATATCATCCTGAGTAAGTTAAACCAGACTCAAAAGAACACACATGGTATGTACTCACTGATAAGTGGATATTAGCCCCAAAGCTCAGAATACCCACGACATACTCCACAACCTCTATGGAACTTAAAAAGAAGGAAGACCAAAGTGTAGATCTTTCAATCCTACATAGAAGGGGGAACAAAATAATCACAGAAGGTAGAGGGAGGGACGGATCTGGGAGGGAGAGAAGAGGGGTAGGTAAAAAAAAACGGGGACAGAACAGGAATTGGAAGGACAGGTGAGAAGTAACAGAATAGAACATGTAGCAGTGGGGATGGGGAGCTGGGGCAGCCACTAGAAAGTCCCAGACACCAGAGAAGCCAAGGGCTCCCACAACCCAGTGGTGATGACTTTAGCCGAAATACCCAACAAAGGGGAGATACCAGCTGTAGAGACCACCTCTAGTAGATGGGCATGGCCCCCAGTTGATGGATGCGGCCACTCATGCATCTCAAAATTTTTAACTCAGAAATGTTCTTGTCCAAAGGAAAGACAGAGACAAAAAATGGAACAGAGCCTGAAGGAAAGGCCATCCAGAGACCGCCACATCTAGGGATCCATCCCATCTGCAGACACCAAGCTCCCACACTATTGCTGATGCCAAGAAGCACTTGCTGACATAGCTGTTTTCTGAGAGGTTCTACCATTACCTGACCAATACAGATGCAGATATTCACAGCCAACCATAGGACTGAGCCCAGGGATCCCAATGGAAGAACTAGGGAAAGGACTCAAGGAGCTGAAGGGGGTTGCAACCCCATAGGAAGAATAAGAACAACTAACTGGACCACACAGAGCTCCCAGGGACTAAACCACCGACCAAAGACAAAGTGAACCATGACTCTCGATACACATGTAGCATAGGATGGTCTTATCTGACATCAATGGAAGGGAGGCTAGACAGGTGAGGTGGGAGTGGGGGAGTGGGTGGAGCACCCTCATAGAGGCAAAGTGGAGGGATGGGATGGGGGAAATGTGAAGGGAAGGGGGATATCATTTTAAATGTAAATGAATAAAATGACTAATAAAAGTTGATATGCAATTATAGAATAAATTTGTATACCTAAAAAAAATGAATTCCTTTGTCACTCTGAGCTTTAAGTTCCTCATATATATTCAGGTAATAGCGTTTCCTTCAGGTACTGCAAGTATTCTAAAGTATGGAGAGGAACAACACAGCGCAAAGTGGGAAAAGACCTCAGTCAAATGAAGAACTTGTATTCCGGGTATGCCAGTTTCCAATCCCATTCCAACCCTTTATCTGCTGTGTAACTCTAAGCAACGCATTAAACTTCTCTGAGTTCAGTTCAGAGGACAACTGCACACTGGTACATTACCAGTTCATCCACATGCTCTGTAAGGACAACAGCAGACTGAAGTACCTGGTATTGATGGATCCTGGTAGCACAGAAGGTTAACTCCCTACTCACACATCTACTGCTGTGTGAATCCTGCTCTCCTTCCATTGACTATTTCAATGTGCTTATGTGGAATCAAGGAAAAATGAATGTCCAGAAAAGATATAAACCTTTGTTTCCCCCAAAATTCATTACACAAGAGATGAGCTGGAGTGCCCTTTAGAAATCTTAAGCAACTCTGGGTCTCAAATGGGGAAAAAGCACCACCCATCTTCACCTGCCTAAGGGACACACTCCAGAGCTGTTCCTGGATGAAAGTCTCTGGAAATCACTGATGACTGGTATTATAAAGTGTAAGGTTTAGAAGGAGCACAGGTCTTCAGTGCTCCTTATAAACTAAAGACAAAAATGAAGGATGTGGACCAAACTTTTTAGGGAGGAAATAAAGCTAGATACTGTCCTTGAGTTGGTTAAAAAATAATTCCATAAACTGCACAGCTATTTATCATAGTTACAGGAGTTGGAAAAGCAAAGATTAAGGTATTAACAGGCTTGGCTTCTGATGAAGACCAACTCCTGGTTCCCTTTCCCCATCCTCGGGTAACAGAAGGCAGAAGCAGCTCTTCTGGTTTATTTCACGTAGCCAATATATGAGGGCTCCTCATGGCCTAATCACCTCCACAGGACCAGTTTCCTACTATGGGGTTAGACTTTCAACACATGAGGCACAGCTGTGGAAATGGCAAATGTCCACTCCATGGCATGCATTAATACAGGGTATACCATCTCTTCATTATATTGCTACCAAAATTTCTTACAAAATATAATAATACTCACCTTATTATGTACAAAAATAATCCTTATGTCAGGTTTCAGGACACCGTAGCTTATGAGAAGATCCTGTACATTTTTCAGTTCATCTTTACACTTTTTAGCTGTTGAGTAAAATTGCTTTCTTACAGGTAGATTCTTAAACAACTTTAGAGCAGTTACAGTTGTACCTGTTGGCAGAAAAAGCATTTTAGATATAGAAGAAACTCTATAATCTCTAGTAATCAAGACTTTCTATCATAAAGATCAATCTTCCTCCAAGCACAGAGGTCCAAAGAAGGGTTATCTCTGTAAACTACTCTAATGTCCTATTAGACTCTTCTACTCAGGATCCACTGAGTAGACAAGAGTATTTTTATTTTTAATGGTGTAGAGAACCACAGGTTCACTAGAGTGCAATCTTAAGACATCTGCGGGCAATGGAACCATGTGGAGATGTTGGTTAGTCTACATTTAGAGTACAGTATATAGGTGATATAAGACTACACAGCATCTGCAATAATCTTAGGCATGCCGCACCACTATAAAGAACAGCTTTTCCCAACTAGTCTCTTTTTGATGTTGATTTGTTAGAAATTTCTTCTGCCACATAAGACTGGTCCATAATTCTTAATTTTGACTTTTCATAAAGCTCTACCAACAGGGTATGTGAGTTCTTTATAGTAGTGTGGCAAAGGTATTGTTCTTCCATAGACACTACATACTGCATTCTTTACAGCACTGTAGCAAATGTATTGTTTCTGCATAAACACAGCAAGGGCACTGTTATGGCAATTTCCATGCAGATCTTATTTCTGTCTGACACTAGTGCCACGCTTCTTCCTCTGTTGAGCCGTCCCTAGAACCACATGCTCTGGTTCCAGTATTTTTGATCCAAACTCTTCCATTCTCTGCCCATTTCTAATTGCACAGCCACTTTTGCATTTTCAAGTATAATGTCAATATGGACCTCATTCAGCAGTGCTAGTTTTCTGTATTCACTTGTTTTTTGTTGCAAAAACAAAAACAAAAATAAAACAAAAAACAAACAAAAAACTGAGTGGCTAGAGAAATGGCTCGGCAGTTAAGAGCAATAGTTGCTCTTGCAGAGGACCCAAATTTGATTCCCGTGTATACAAGCTGCCTGTAACTCTAGTTCCAGGAGATCCAACACCCTCTGATACCCTTTTCTTACCTCCTCAATACTAGGCACACATACATGCAAGCCAAACACTTAGTGCACATAAAATATATACATCTAAAATTAAACAACAAACAATCCCGAGTCTGGGTAACTTAAGTGAGGAGATTAATTCAGTTCACAGTTCAGGAGATTCAACAGTAACTGGTTTGGTGTTGGACTTATTGTCATGGTATCAAATGAGGGAAGCCAAAGAAGACTGCAAGTGGTGGGCAGGAAGCAGATATCTAAACTGATTGTTCCTGACTGGTATTCTTTAGACTCCATTATATGCGTTATATGAAGTTTTTAGCTTTGGCTGTATTTTCATTAGGATCAAGTGGGGATAAGCTAGGCCTGGTACAATCCTAGCTACTTGGGAAACTGGGGCAGAAGGATCACAATTCCAGACACCTGCTCCATACAGTGCATTCAAGGCTAGCTTGGATAACTTATTCAGATCCTGTCTCAAAATAAAACGTCAAGCCAGGCAGTGGTGGCGCACTCCTTTAATCCCAGCACTTGGGAGGCAGAGGCAGAGGCAGGTGGATTTCTGAGTTCAAGGCCAGCCTGGTTCTACAGAGTGAGTTCCAGGACTGCCAGGGCTACACAGAGAAACTCTGTCTCGAAAAAACCAAAAAAATAAAAAATAAAAAATAAAAAATAAATAAATAAATAAATAAATAAAACATCAAATGAGGCTGGAATATGATTGATAAGACTTGCTCCCTTCACCTTCATGTGTTGGAAGTTTGGTCCTTAATGTGCCAACACTAATCAGTGGGCCTAGTGGGAGGTCTTATGTTGCTAGGTAAACTGCTCTTAACAAGATTTAAAGTTCTTGTGAGTCCTTGGTTATTCTGTCATCTCTCCTAGCTGCATGTGTCCTGCTACTATAATGTCACCCCCCATAGGTCCCACCAAAACCAAGCTGATAGAACTGACCTTAATGCCTCTTTAATGAGGACTAACTTCCATAGTACCAGAAAGAGCCATGCAAGCTTGTAAAAGAGGTAAACAACCAATAGTCCTGCCCAGCTATGACACCTTTGAACCACCACAACTAGCATGGCACAGTAACCCTAAGGGTATAGTACCTTGGCAGTAACCAAAAGCTCTCTAGTTGAACTTAAGGCATTCTCAAAATGAGGGAAATCCTGCCTGGTACTAGACACCAAGGCAACTATCCAGGGCTAGTGAAGTAGTAGACACTTACTAAACCAGCATAATCTCTAATTATATCTTAAATATTTGTTCTTATACCCAGAGATAAGTGTAGAACTCACCCCTCATTGAGGAAACTTCACTGTTCAACAGAAAAAGACCACTACAGAAAAATACAACCACTAATCAAAATGAAGAGTTGTAGAGTGCAGTCCCAATGAATACATTTACAAAGCACTTCCACACTCGGGGAAGGTTCAGGAAACATTACAGAGGAAGTCGGGGAATATGCTATGAGACTTTTTCTCCTAGCAATGTCACAAGCTTCACCCATAAACGCTCATCAACAGGACTTCCAAAACAAACAAAGGCACCAATAATAGATATTCGAAAGGCCCAGGAGTCCTCAACCCTACACAAAAACCTAAAGGCAAACAAGATATACTGAGAGACAGAGACACAGTCTTCCCCAGGGAAGAGCACACCACAGATGGCTAGCACTGAAGACATGCATACAAGTAACATAATACATGTTCACTAGGTCACACGTAGGAATATACATGTATATACATAAATGAATGCAATAACCAATGAATTATTATAATGCTATGAATTTGAACAAGAGCAAGGAGGTGGAAGGGTGTGGAGGGAAGAAAGGGAAGGGAAAATAATTTTATTATAATCTCGAGAATATCCAAGAAGTTTAAAAAAAAAAAAAAAAAAAAAAAAGGCAGGCTAAATCCAGTAACTCCCATAGGCTAAGTCTTGAACCCCTTAACTATGTACTGTATAAACCCCCTCCTTTTTTTTTTTAACAAGTTAAAAAACAAAAAAATAATACAGTGTAGGGTTTTTCGGTCTTGGCACAGATCAGCTGTGTATGTCTTGAGTACATGTGAGTATATGTGCATATGTTGTCTATGCATAAATCATTTGCCCTCTTCTTCATTAGAGGATAACTCCACCCTTATCAAATGTCTACAGATATTGCTGTGTCCTGGGAAGGAGTGGGTAAGATCTCCATGGCTGAGAACTATTTATGAAGTTTATAGCAACTAGCACGTTTTTAACAAGATAACAGAGAATATGCTACAATAGAAAATGGAGTATACCACACATAATGGTATATACTGCTTCATGGGATTCTTGTTTTTACAAGATTTGTATAAAGTGGATTGCTATGTAAGATGCCTTTCTTACTATGAGTCAGAGTCAGAAAGACTAAAAGTCACTTACAAGAGCAATGTAATCACCCTGGGCTGGTGACACAGGCCTGTATTTAGCTACTCAAAAAGCTGGCCTGGCAAGTCAAAGGACTACAGGCATTCTAAAGTGAGTTCAAAGTAAAGTTGGGCAACTTATTGAGACCTTGTCTCAGAATAAAAAATAGGAAAACAGGTCAATTAAGAAGCCCTAGGCTCAATCCCAATATAAATAAATACTTAAGTGAATAAAGAGCAATATCAAGTTCTGGGAGACTCATAAATGCTAGCCCCAAATTATATGTTCCAAGAGGAAAACAAAACAAAAAGAGATATGATTAAATAATGTATGAAAATACTTAAGAGTTAAGAGTTTCACAAACTTTCACATTACAAAGAAAAACAGTTCTTTGAAGAAGACAAATCTTTCTGAACACTTATTTTTTTCTATGTATAGGTATTTTGGCTGTACACATATCTGTGGACTATGTGAGGCCAAAAGAAGGAGTCTCTAGAACTAGAGTTACAGGTAGTTTTGAGCCACCACATGGGTGCTGGGAACCGATTCATGGCCAAGGTCCTCCAGGAAAGCAGAGCCAATGAGCCATCTCTCTAGACCCAAGAAATACTTCTTTAAAATCAAATACCAAAATCATTTTCCACTGGAAATCTTAAAACTTAAGAAAATTTTAGAAGAAAAAATGTTTAAAAATTTCAGCCAGGACAAGTTTCTAACAAAAAGACCAAGATCAAAATTTTTATTTGTGGCACTAGAAGATAGACAAACCACAAATTATTACAGGGAAACCTACATCCAAATAGCTGGGTGTGGTAGTGCCTACCTGGAATCCCAGTATTTGGGAGGCCCAGAATATGCAGTTTGAGCTCCACCTTGGCTACACAGAGAAAGCCTACTCTGCCTCATGAAAAAGAGATTAAAAAAAAAAAAAAATCACAATACTACCAGTATTTTTTCATGAGGTGTTATGTAAAACTAAATGTGGTGATTCAAATAAAATGCTCCAAGGGTTCAGCCAGGAACCTGGCTTATGGTGTGGATCCAGGGTCTCCCTAGATCTTTGCTGCCAACCCTTTCGACCATTTCTTCTAGATCATCTCTATTCCTCTGTGATTTCCTGTGGGCCTTTAGAACCACTCTCTACCAAGGATCTCACAGCCACCCTATTTGGCTAAGATGAAGAGTGGGCAAGAGCAAGCAAAGAGCAGAGCATCCACACCACAAAGAAAAGATCAGTTATCTACACCAACTTCACATGCCTAAATCCTTGTGCAAAGCACAAACATGAGCAGTCAAGACAGCACACCTCCTCCAGAGGCCAGCAGCACTATTGTGTTAGCTCTGAAGCACAACACAAGGAATTCTTCAAAGACCTTAAAGAAGATATGAACAAATGCCTCAAAGGAGGACAATGAAAGTACAGACCAACAGCTGATCGAAATAATGAAACCAATTCAAAACATGAAGTAGAATTTAATAAAGAAATGGAATCACTAAAGAAACCCCAAACTGATATAAAACTAGAATGAAAACCTTAGGAAATCAAACCCTCAGAGGTATGCCTCACCAACAAATTGGAGGACTCAGAAAGGGGGAATTTCAGGCACTGAAGACAAGCTAGAAATGTTTACCTAATTAGTTATCAGTGTGAACCTGGGAGAAAGCAGTCTAAAAATGAGACAGACTAAAGTCTCATTCAAAAGCCAGCTTTATTCAAAGCATCAGACAGTTTATACCCTGAGAGTTAGGAAGAGTCATAAGAATAAAGTGTATAATCACAGAGGCAAGCAGCATGTATCCAACAAGCCACACTTGGGAAAGACATGTTTTTCCATAGAGGCATATAAACAAATACCATTAGCCAGTTATAACAAATAGTCTGAAGTAAACTCACTCCTATCCACCACACCTGAGAGGGCACAGAAGCACATTCCAAGAACAATGCCAAGTTTTGGAGGAAACTGAGGTTACAAGACTCTTGTCTTATTTTCTTGGAGATTTCCCACAAGCACTCAGAATTCTCTTGGCACAACTCTATTCTTGGATTGTGTTCCAACATAAAAGAAATGGATAGTTCAGTCAAAGAAAATGTCAATTAATTTTTTTTTTCTCAGACATAAAACATCCAGGAAACCTGAGACACTGTAGATAGACTATACCTATGAATAATAGGAACAGAGGAAGAAGAAACCCAGGTCAAAGACACAGAAAATATCTGTAACAAAATCATGGGAGAAAATTTCCCTACTCTAAAGAGGTGCAATATACAAGAAGCACACAGAAGACCAAAGAGACAGAAACTGAAAGGAAATTCCCCACAGCACATAATAACAAAAATGTTAAATGTTCAAAACAAAGAAAGAATATTTAAAAAGGTAAGTCATATATAAAAGCAGGCCCTTGAGAATAACATACAACTTCTCAATAGAGACTCTAAAAGCCAGAGATCCTGGGTGTACTGTCTGTAAACTTTTGGGAACCACAGAGGCCAGCCCAGACCACAATATCAAGCAATACCATCAGTCACAACAGATGGACAAAGAAAAGACATTCCACAATGACTAAAACAAATTTAAGCAATTAAGCCCATCAATCCAGCTCTACAAAAAAGTACTAGAAGGAAAATTTCAATCTAAAGAGGTTAACTATACCTAAGAAAACACAGGAATAAATAATCCAAAACAGTTAATTGCAGGAGGAGGGTATACCACAACAACAAATAAACAAGAATTAATATACATGCTTATCAATAACTTTCAATATTAATGGTCTCAATTCCCCAATAAAAAGACACAGATTAAAATACTCGATTAAAAATTGTATACATCTTTCTGCCTCATCAAAACATATATCTAACCATTAAAGATAGACATCACCATAGGGCAAAAGGATGAAGAAGGTATTTCAAGCAAATGATTCTAAGAAACAAGTGGCCGTTTTAATATCTGATAAGACAGACTTCAAACTAAAACTAATTACCAGAGAAATTTTCACTTCACAATATAAACATATTAAAGGAAAAAATCCACCAAAAGAATATCACAATTCTAAATATTTACATACCAAAAACAAGGGCATCCAAGTTCATAAAACACTGCTAGAGTTAAAATTATATATTAGCACTAAACCAGTTGACAGTGAGTGATTCAATACCCTGCTCTCACCAACAGACTGCTCATTCAGACAAAAAATATGCAGAGCAATGCTAAAGTTAAATAATGTCATAAATCAAATGGACCTAATAGGTATTTACAGATCATTTCACCCAAATTCAAAGGAATATACCTTCTCAAGAGTTCATGCAGCTTTCTCCAAAACTGATCACATACTTGGACACAAAGCAAGTCTCAACAGATATTAAAAGAACTGATGTAACACCATGTATCCTATAAGACTACCATAAATTAAAGGCAAATATCAATAGAAACAGCAGAATGGAAGCTGAACAACAGAGTACTGAATGAAAACTGAGTCAAGACACAAATCAGGAAATTAAAATCATTCCAGAATTCAATGGAAATGGAGCATGACATATCCAACCTCAGTGATGGCAGCTGTAACCCGCGAACTCACAGCATTGGCAGCTGTAACCCACAAACTCACAGCACTAAGTGGCCACTGTATGAGACTTTAGTCGGCCTCGAACTCATAGCACTAAGTGACCACTGTATGAGACTTTAGTCTGCCTCATTTTTAGGTTCCTTTTTAGGTTCCCACTGTCAGCTAACTGGGTAAACATTTCTACTTTGACTTCAGCGCCTGAAACTCCATGCCCTGCAATCTGTTGCAGAGGTACACCTCTAGAGGTTTTGTTTTGACATTCTATTGCTTTCATTCCTACTCATTTCATCTTAATAACATACTTACAAGCTTTAGAAGAACAAGAAGTGATACACAAAAAGAGTACACAGGAAGAAATAGTCAAACTCAGGAAGAAAATCAAGGAAAAAGAAAACAAGAAAAAAAATAGAATATAAATCAATGAATCAAGAGTTCTTTGAGAAAATGAAGACTAACAAACTCTTAGCAAGTTAACCAAAAGACACAAAGAGAAGAGCTGAATTAATATTTGAGATGAAAAGGAGACATCACAGACACCAGGGAAATTCAGAAGATCATAACAACATACTTTTAAAAAATTCTGTATTCTAACAAACTGGAAAATCTAAAAGAAACATGAATTTCTTGATAAATATGACATACCAAGTTATATTAAGTTTTTTTAAAAGAACTTAAACAGACCCATAACCCCCAGTGAAATATAAATAGTAATTAAACATTCTGACCACAGCAGACATTTGCAGCAGACCTAGAAGAGAACCTACCAGCGCCACATTCTTACACCAGTATAATTCAAAACTTCACTCTAAATACCTATCCTTGTGTTCACAGATAAGCATAGTTCTCAAACCTCAACCAAAACCTTCTTTTTGCAGCAGATAGAAACTATCAAAGAAACATATAACTGGTCAAAATGCAGAGAGCGACTGACTATAGGGTACCCATTCTCAATTGATAAACATCTACAGTACATTTAAGGTGCAAGGAACACTGCAGAGAAGGAGGGGAAGACATTTAAGTGCTAGGATGTCTGCTGCAAAATCGTGTCTTGTATATATGATGGAGAGTTGTCCCCATGAAATCTTAACAATAGCTCACCTAAACAAGACCGATACAATGATAACATGAACTCGAGACTGGGGAAATCTCACTCCTAGATATGAACTATGGGCAATTAATGGCTGTTAAGAGGAAGAATCAGTCTTCTGGATTATTTAAACCTAAGTGGTCAGCCTTAAACATATACGCATGAGCAACACTAAATGGTCTCAGTGGTGGACATGCACATAAAAAGACTTGGTCATGAAGTTGAGAAGGGGAGACACAAGAAGAGTTGGAGGACTAAAAATGATATCAATACAGTATTCATATATGAAATTCTCAAACAAAATAGTATTTTTAAAAGGAAAATAAATTTGGTAGACAACGTATCTTAAAAGCTAATGTGATAATTAAATAAGGATTAGTGATATAAAAGAGATACTAAAGGAATAGTTTAGGGCTTGATGTTTGAACACTTATTGGTAGCACAAGTTAAAGGGGAAAGCACACAGGACCCTTCATACCCTGGCCCATGCTCATCCTTCCCCCTCCCAGTCTCCTTCCATCTACTCCTCTAGCACATCAGATCTGTTTGTACTCCAGAGCCTTTGTACATGCTCTTTCCCAAAACCCGTGTGCACTGACTCCGTTATCAACTTCATGTCTCAGTCTAAGTACCACGTGCTTATAGAATCATCGCAGTATATCCCATTCAAGGATGCTTCTTTCAAATGTTTTATTTCTTCTTAGAAATGACCAATGCTTAAAACACCACTGTTCTGCCTTCTGTCTGAAACTGCATTCTCTATCCCTGGCATCTTCATCTGGCTAGGATCTGCACTGCAGTATTGGCTTTACTCTTAGTTGATTAGAGATTACACTGTCAGATGCTGTTTACAGAGGACAACAACACTGCTCCATGCTGCCTGGTCTCCTGTGACAGCTAGTTTTGGCTTTCAACTCAACTACACATGGAATTAACTAAATCCAATAGGCTGGGTATACCTGTGAGGAATTTTTATTGAAGTGGGAAGACTCACTCTCTTTCTGGATCTTTGGAGGCAGGAAGATCCACTTTCAATCTGGGCCACTCCTTCTGATAGCAACCAATATAAATGGCATGAAAGAAGGGAGCTCTTGCTCTTTGCTTGCTTGCTTGCTCTCACTCTAGCAGCCAGTTTCTGGCATGTGCTTAAGACCAGCTGAGATAACCAGCCTTGAGGACCGAACGGCAAGATTCTTGGATTTTCCATCAGGAGATAGTCAGACCATAGCCTCTGAGTTACTCTAACAAACCCTATACATACATCCTATCATCCTATCTGTCCTGTTTCTCTAGAGAACCCTGACAAGTACAACTCCTAAGACCTTCCTCTGAAGTCTTGGGAGATGCTTCTGTGACCCCTGTAACTCCTGATTCCAGCATTCTTAAAAAGATTAAATCAGCATCATGTGGCTGTCAAGGGTTGCTACGAGCACAAGCTGCCCCTGGGACCCCACAGCCGTAGCAGTTTCTTAATACCTTGCCAACAGGGTTTTGGGCAATGAGAGCAAACAAGGCCCCTAGGGCCCTTCTAAAAAGCCCTGGGAAGCCTTAAAGATAAACTT
Source organism: Uromys caudimaculatus (assembly GCA_028551405.1). NCBI lineage: Eukaryota > Metazoa > Chordata > Mammalia > Rodentia > Muridae > Uromys > Uromys caudimaculatus. The sequence goes on along the minus strand of CM052709.1, from coordinate 40,760,409 downwards.
CATTTGATGTCTTGTTGATTTCATAAGAGCCTTCCTGAGCTGCTGGCTTTTTAATCAGTGCGAACCTTTCCAGTAACCATGCCATTCTAGACCAAAACAACCCAATATTCTGCTTTTCTTGCCAAACTGCAAGTTTTATGATTTTTTTTCTCTCATTTTGTTACCAATTCTCACTGTAAATATAGCTAAAAGTTTCCAGTAATACTCGGGTCACTGCCTGAAATGTGTTTCCTTCGATATTTCTGTACCACTACTGAACTCCCCATAGAATGTCAGGGCTTGGAAATAATGAAACCAAAGTCTTTGCCAGGGTGTTGCACAGGTGGTATTAAGTTCAGTCGCTAATAAAGAATTCCAATTGAAATTACATGATCATCATCTTTACTGTGTATTTTGTTTTTTTTATTAAAAGTCTTTATTTCAAATTACAAGTATACGTGTGTCTGTGGATAGACATATGTAGGTAGTGCAGGTGTCTGGGGCCAGAGGAAGGCACTGGGCCCTTGGAACCCTTGTGAGCATCATGTGGGTGTTGGAAACTCAGGTCCTCTGTGAGAGCAGTAAGTACTCTTGACCAAGCTACCGCTCCAGTCTGACTGTATTTCTACCAGCATCTGCTTTTCACTCCTTTAAGTCCACTTACAACAGTCTGCACTTTGTCTAGCACAGTCCTCCAAAGAACTAGTTCTACAACTTGTCACTGTCACCTGGCACAGTGATGGTGATTATCCTACCTCTCCTCACCAGCTTTCTGGGCTAGGGGATTTTCTATGACCATAACAACAAGCTTAAGCCAATCAACCTTAAAGAGATAAACATTCACTTTAAGTCATAACTGGGGGTTTTAGGCATGATCAGTCGGCACCGTGCTTTGGGACCTGCAGTGAGCTGTGCGCCTTGGTGCGTGTGGCCAAGAAAACTTGTATCTTGGCAACTAGGAAGCAAAGAGAGAGTAAGGGATGTGGTTCCAGTAGCCTCTTGAAGGGCGTACCTAATGTGTAATGACTGAAAAACCCTCCTATAGTGAACAAGCCTTTGACAAAGGGGACAGTCGAGATCTTAACTATGTCACCCATCTAGTGAATACTTGGATATAGCAGTTTTATACTTCTAGAATTTTCATTTCCAAGTTTTCCATTTACCATACAAACTCCTTTTTTTTTAATGATGCAGAATTTGCCTTAAAACCTTTTTGTCAAATAGTTCTTCCTAGAGGTTCTCATTTTGCTCATCTGCCTCTGCTGCACTTACTTTCTTTGGTGATAGCTCTTACTTTCCTTTGATTGTGTCCTTTAAGACTTTTATTTGATTTGTATAAAAGAACCACAGTTGCTGAAGATGGTCATATTTCCTGTGTTCCTGTCAAACAGGAACCAGTAGTAACCTGTGCTGTAGCTGACGATGGAATTAATCCTCTTCCTCTGGTAAGTCTGAAAGCTCTTTGTGGACTCGTCTCAACTTCCCTCAGCAGTGCTCAGCCAGCAAAAGTCCTGTGTGTAAGCTAATGAGCTTGCATGAGGATCACATACTTCCACCTGTCAGTTCAGTCCGTAGGTGGCTATGTGAAGTTCTGATGGTTTTCCCAGTGCTATACACGACATTCTACCTATGGCAGGTAGCTCTGTTATGTGCCTACACATGCAATCTCGGTTAATCCTGCAGAAGCAGAGCATGTGGTCATCAGTTACTTCTTATCCAGGAAGGGGTACTCTTTCTTTTGAGCTTAGTTCATATAAGTTTTTCCATGACACAATTCTTCAATAAATTTAAAGAAAAAGATACAAGTTTTTTAAAACTGTAGGTTTTTTTTCTCTCTCTCTTATGGCTACAGAGAAATGGTCTACTCTCCACACAGCGTCCTCTGGCTGAAGGCTGCACTCCTTTCCCTCCTCACCCTCTACCCATGAGCATCCAACTCCCTGCCATGCTCTCTGAAAATCTCCCTGGCCACGCTCTGCGTGCACTGGTTTCACATTACTGCCATTACTTACTGACTTATCCATTTCCTACTAACCCTTGAATTCCTAAATGGCAATGTGGCAACACCTACTATAACTGTGAACAAAAGAGAGGGAAGGCAGGCAAAAATCAACACCCCAGATTCATATGTTTATGAAAACAAAATATTATTTGTTGACTTTTAGATACACATTATGCTCTAAATACCACATTATGCCTAACCCATACATTCATTTTCCATCTTAAAAGAAACCAAATAAACTAAGAATCAAAGTAAGATTTTAACAATTTTAAAGTAATGTTTTAATAAAACTTGCAGATAAAAGGGACTTTTTAAATTTCAAATGAAATACATATTCTTAAAAATAAAGGTACCAAGTAATACCAGCTAATACGGAGGAGGCCCCAGTGCAGTATCGTATTTTACAAGAGAACTGCTCAGCTCTCTAACTTTAGTACATTCTTCAAACACCAAAACTAAACTGTAGGCCTGCAATATGCTGTTATATTTTTACATGGCCCTATATTACGCCATTTATAGGCATATTATAGGCAGCTATTTATACTTCTAATGTAAAGGTATAGGTGCTGTGTTGTCACAAAGTGTTCTAAACTAATGAATAAAGTCCCACTATTCTGTTAAGAAACACAAAACTTCAGTTCATGCACAATCCCACAGAGCAGTAATCTATAGCAAGGGTTTCTCACAAGGTACAAGAAAGGAATACTCCCTTCAAAAGTATTTGTTCTGGAGAATAAATCAACCTAGAAGCCTAAAACTAGGGGGCATAAAACTATATGAATACTATGAATAATTCAGTCACCCTTAAGACTTGAAAGCTGGAGAGTTATTCTATTTCCTTAAAGGAAAGCAAGAATAGAGGCTGCAGAGAAGCTCAGTGGTTAAGATTGAAAATGACTTTTTTCTGCATTCTTCACTTCCTTTGTACAATTCTTTGAAAATCAGCCAATTGTTAAAGATTGTAGGTGGCCCCAGTCAATGGAGAGAAGATAGAGACAGGACTTGCCTTAGAATAAAACCTATGTGCACTTCCTGCCACAGTGTGCTTGCTCTATTTCTCTGTTTACTGCATCCTCTTGGTCAAGAGTACAGTTCTGCTTTGCAGAGGGGGAAAGAAAAAGACTGTACTGGTCTAGCAGAGGACCAAAATTCAGTTCCCAGCACCCACAACAGGTGACTCACAATTGCCTGTAACAAACACCGTCTCCTGGCCTCTGTAAGAACCCATACAAAAGTGGCATATGTACATATATATATAGAGAGAGAGAGAGACAGATAGACAGGCAGGCAGGCAGACAGACAGACAGACATACACACACATAAATTAAAAATAAATATTTTTAAGAAGCCTCTCAGGTATAATGTTTCAGAGTGTAATGACAAGAGGGGAAGAACTACTAAAGTAACATTTTATTAAAATCATAAATAACTTTAAGTAGTCAGAACAATCTATAAAACAAATATATATCTATACCCCAAAAACATAAAAGGAATTTTTAACAACTCACTTTCAAATATGTACAACTTCTCCAATGTCTAATTGAGAGGTCGTCACTGCACCTACAGTTATGCCATCTGACCAGATGATATGAAAAGTAAATGCTAAGGATGTTCCTATCACAGCAGAGATTAATCTACAAGAACCTCAAGTGCACAGGTATAAATTAGGATGGTTGAACTGTAGTTTTATCTTACACAGAAAACATTTAAATGGAAGCTAATGACAGCTGGTGAAATGTGAGTCTGCGATTCAGTCGCTCACAAACCATCAACACGAAGCAATGTAACTGCAAGATCACTTTTAGCGTGCACAGAGCTGTATAATTTGCCTATCTAGAACAATCTGAAATGAAGACTGGTTTTTTTTGTTGCTGTTACCTAAGCAATCGAATATAGTTAGGTGGAAAAAGTGAGTTACAAAAAGTCACACTGGTTTTGTAACTACTGACCTTTCAAGTGTGTTGTTTCCTGAGTTATGAAATAAGCTAATGAAAATAAGATGCATTTACTGACTACAAAACTTCCTTAACATGCATACCTAATTTTACTTACAGACGGGAGAAGACTGACGTCAGTAGAAAAAGAGAAATCAGCCAGTAAAAGGGCAAGGATCAGATGGAGCCCTTCCATAAGGATTGTTATTTCATGGTTCCCATGGAGACGAGTACAGAAAAGCATGAGAAGTATGAGTGATACAGAGCCACTGGCCACCCAGATCAGACTGGCAAACACTGAGATAAAAATACTTTTAAGCTTTGTAAGGTGACTGGGCTACTTCAACGTCCTCTGCTAGGGGCACTCAATGCCTCGGGTGCTTTCCTAACTTGAGCTTGAAGACCCAGAGGCCATCTTAATAGGGAACACACTTAACAAAAGAGAAAATAAAGACCTATCTCTGTTCAACACAGCACATACTGAACGGATAATGTGCATCAATTTAACTGAAGTATATAATATTTATTACATATCTAATTAAGTAGTGATTACAGATGAACTCACTTTTATTGACTTATGAATACATCAGATGTAAATGAGTATGTTTTCTTAGGATTTCCTATTAATTCTTGCTCGTCTGTGAATACAAAAATGTAAATTCCTAATGAGCAAAAGTAATCCCTAACTATGCTGATGAAATGCAAAATTATAGGCAGAGTGGAAGGATTTATCAGAATTAAGAAAATAAATTTCATAAAGATCGAAGTCATTTTAAAAGTAAATACAGTAATTTAACATCAACATTAAAATAGGAGCAATGAAACCACAAACTGTGTATTATGTTCATCAACTGTAACAAGGAGCATAAAATTAAAATTAACATTATAGAGGTGAGAAGGCAAACAACAAATATCCCACAAGTCCTTTGAGGATTCTGAAGAGGAGCCACCTTTGACATTGGCACCACTATAGCCACCCACTGCTGGGAAAATGGTGAGGGGATACTGTGAACTCAGACTAAAGAGTCTGTTTCTACCTTAGAATAAGTTTTTAGAAGAACTTAAAAATATACAAAATAAAATTACAAAGATGTATATAAAACAATAAAAACAAACAAATAGTTGATATCTTTATTTATCTCAGAATAGAGTGGAGAAATAGAAAAGGTGTCAGATAAGACTTCAGCTTAAGTTGGTAAACTGTAGGAGTTGAGCAACAATTGCACCTCTGTATTATGCCTCTGTATGAACATTTTCATCAATAAATACTTTAAAATATACAATCAACCCACGGCTACAGTTTATGACAAATCAATGACGTTTTAGATGCTTCAGTAAAATGCTCTCACTCATCTGTGATGATGACGCTAGTGACCCAATAACATGAAAACACTTGCTGCTGTAGGTGGTCACCTTGAGTCTCCCTGTCTCACTGTGCTCCTCTGGAGGATGACTCTGCATTTAAGAGGCTCACAGAGGAAAGCTGAACGCCTGCTTGAAAGATAAGCAACCTTTATAAAGACTAAACCCAAAATGCTATTTAAATTAAGGCAAAACTTTTTAAAAATGATGGTGACAACAATTTTACACAAACACACACACACACACACACACACACACACACACACACACAGAGTGAGTACACTTACCTTGACCAAGATGTGAAGGCTTCTGAGAAAGTATGTGGCCACTGCCATCTAAAACATACTGGGTGCTAAAGTCATCAGCAGCTGTCCTTGTTGTAACTACCACCTGGAAACAACAAACCAAACCAAAAAGGTGTATGGCAGTCTAACAGAATGCTGCCTCTCCCTCTCCTTTATCTCCCCCCCCCCTTTGAAATGGGATCGTTCTATGTACTTTAGACTAGTCTCAAACTCATGATCTTCCTGCCTCCTGAATCCTGAATCAAAGGAATGTATCCCTACAACACACTAAAACAACCATTTATATATGGCAACCAAGATAATTGTCACAAAGCCAGCATGGTAAGCCATGCCTACAACTCTAGCACTTGGAAGTCTAAGGCAGGAGAACTGCTGTGAGTTCTAGACCACTTTGGGCCTCAGAGTAGAGAACTTGTCTCAAGTAAGTAAGTAAATGATCACATTCTTACTTAATATTGGAAAAGGATATTACTTGGTAATTCCCTTATTTTATTTTAATGAAATGGTGTGTGTGTGTATGTATGTATATGTGTGTGTGTGATTATGTACACACATATGTTCAGGTGCAAGCCAGAGGCTTCAGATCCCCTGTAGCTGTAGCTACAGTGGGCTGCGAATCTCCATGTTGGTGCCTGAAACTGAACTCAGGTTCCCTGGGCTGAGGCTGCAGCCTATTGCTTGACCAATTACTCTGGATACTTCTCTGGTAGTGTTTTTTGGAGTTACACTTTGAAATAACAGAACATCATGTGATTGTTTTATGTTGCAAGTGAGCTGGTATTTGAACATTTTCATTAAAACACAAAGCAGTATACCTCAAATGGCCATTTGTATTATATGTTTTACAAATGTAAAAGCAAAACTTTAATCATACCACGCAGAATCTTTTTTTAATAATTTCCACAAATTTTTGGAAAAATAATCAGTAATCATTCTTTCCCTTATATACTTTATATAAAACATTTATTGTTTATAAAAAACAATTATAGTTTCAACTAGTAAAATTTAAATATATACATAAATATTTTAAAAATTTAAAAAAAAAACAAGTTTAAAACAATGTTTAAGTATAAATTTTTCATTAATTAAAGTCAGCATTAAGCATATGATCATAGGAAAGGGCTCCATTAAAGCACCAAAATAATTCCTTATGATGTCAGCTGTGGACAGAGGTTTAAAGCCTGCACTTTTCTGAACTACCCATATCCTGTTTACCAACCTGTGAAACTGGCAGGAGACACTGCCTCAGTGGAAAAGAAAAGAAAACCAGAAGACACACTGATGTAGGGATACTGTCAGGGAAAGAAAGGTAGGCTAAAAAAGAGCAGCCCTGTGTTAAGTGGTGAGTTAGGAGTTATCCCTTCTGACTACCCTTGGACTAGGCACAAGTTAGAATCTACCAAAATCCAGCTATTCTGCTGAGACTTATCTGGGTCCAGCTAGGGGTCGACATTTGATAGCTCTATCATCTGTCCTCAGTACCTTATTGGTGGCATATGCACTATGAAACACCTGGGCACTATGTGTGTGTACCCGTACCACCACCACCGCACCTCCCCTCCGTGTATGTGTGTATGTGTGTGTGTGTGTGTGTGTGTGTGAGAGAGAGAGAGACAGAGAGACAGAGAGATCTCATTAAGTTTCAAGAATTAGTAGATACTACTAGGTTTTCTGAAATGTCTTTCCAACGTTTACTAGGGATACTGGATCAAGCTGCTATTTGTGATTACTGTTCAAAAGAAGGGCGGAGGGAAAGGTTGTTACTTAAGGTAAAGCTGTGTGCTTCTGTGTATTCCAACTGTTCTACTTTGCTGAAAAAAATCCATTCCATAAGTTAATGATGCATAATTTTAATCTAGATCTTACCAGCCACACCAAGTCTAAAATAAAATAGCCAATGTATTATTTGATTTGTTTATCCAAAACAAACAGAACAATAAGTGGTAGAAATTTTTTCTATGTTTCATTATTCCACAATTATCCCTTTAAAAATAATTCTACATTTAAACAACTGCTTCTTCAAAATGCCAAGGTCAATTGAATTCTATTTCTATTCTCCAAAGAGCGAGCCACCTGACATAATGTTGGTGTCACTGAGCAAAGGCAGCCCTGGGACTCGGAGTTCCAGTACTAACCCTGCCAGTGGCTTCTAGAGGCTCCTCAATAAATGATTACACCCTCTCTGCGGGAGGGAGATGATAAGGTGAGGATGCTAATGCTTTATAAGGTTACATGGGATTTTGCTTTAACCATTTCAAAGCCAACTTCTAAGACACTAATCTGTTCACGCTTTAGACATTTTAGAGAACAGTAAGTACATACCAACCTAGATGAAGAAGGTAAAGTGCAAAGAAAGGAAACAGGATTTTAATGCTAAGAATATTAACATTTATGTTATACTTTTAAAAAAAAGCACACTATGGTTTTTAACAATAAAATGTCATTGATGTCAATTTATAGGACACTATGAGTATGTTTTCACATGGGCAATGCTCATGGTGAGATAGTGAAGAAAACATATAATTATGTTTTACAAACTCATGAAACACAGCATATTCCTCAGAGGAAGGAATTGTACTTCTAGGGCTCATTTCATGTGACCTTGTGTTCTGGGCAGGAAACCTTTTCTTGGACAGGCACAGGTTCAAAATGTATTAGCTATGCAGCAAGAGCTTGTGCCCTACACTAACTCATGATCAGAAGTGTCTCTGATCACACACACACACACACACACACACACACACACACACCCCACGATCATTGGTGATCCTCACAAGGCAATGAGCGGTTGTTGAAGACAGCGGGTCTAGTGACATCGAGATCTTTAAGACAACACCTTTTAGGATTCTTAAGAGACCTTGAGGATTATGCTAGCTCTGTTATTAAAAGTGGGCATAATTATTAAAAAAAAAAAAAAAAAAGTTATGTAGGGGCTGGAGAGATGGCTCAGTGGTTATGAGCACTGTCTGCTTTTCCAGAGGTCCTGAGTTCAATTCCCATCAACCATACAGGGCTCACAACCATCTATACTGGGATCTGATGCCCTCTTCTGGCATGCAGGTATACATACAGATAGAGCACTTGTATACATAGAATAAATAAATAAATAAATAAATAAATAAATAAATCCTTTTTTAAATGTTATGTAAAATCATTTAAACCTTATGTAAGCAGTTTCCCCATTAGGAGTTAGAGGACATGTAAACAAAATTACTTCAGATGCATCCTGGCAATTCATGTAAAAATTTTGACACAAATTCATTTAAGGCAATGACTGTACCCTTTTTAAAGCATTTCTATTGTCTGTAATGAGCTAAACCACCATTTAGGAAGCAGGATTCAAAAATTCCCAATCATTTCAAAAATTCGCAGCCCTACGCACACTAAAGTTCTACTCTTGTGGCTGTGACTGACACAGGAAGCCCCTGACACTGAAGAAAGTTGGTTTTATTTGTTTGCCATCAGTCTAACACTGGGGGCTTCCTTCCTCTTGCCCCTTTACAGGTCTCTCAGCTTCTCTGTGTACCCCTCTAAGCATGGGGGCGTAAATAAACTTACAGACCCTGTGTTCTCTCTACAGAATGACAAGTAACACCTTAGAGCAATACCAACCCCACTGTGACAACTCTAAAAGTACTGCACGGGTGGACTAGCAAATATGAATGTTAGTTATGAAGTAACAAAGATGAGGACCACAACTATCAATAGGAAAGAACAAGACAACAACAATGAACTTGCACTACAGAACAAAGATATTTTGTGAAAATTAGCAGGGATCTGCCTAGGAATGGCTACAAGTTTTCAGAAAAGATTTACCAACATGAGGAGTGTAGGTAAACATGAATGCCTGCAGAGAGGGAATAAGCAACGGAATCCATCACTGATTTAAGCACAGCACCATGTGGTTTTTTCTGATGGAGTCCGAAGCAGGGAAAAAAGGTTATATAACTTTTCAATGTATCTAAAAGACACGGTGCAGTAAGATGGAAGCTCTTACAACTGTAACTAGGTACAGTAAACCCTAGCTTTTGATTAATAGTGTGAATACACAGAAAAGTAGTAACAGTAAATTCATGAACAGACAATACTACAATTGATAAGCCTGTGGACTTAGAAAATGGAAAGTGCTATAATTCTGTACAAGCACAGCGAAGACCAGTTTGTATAACACCAACACCAACCCCAGACTAAGGCGTGCATGCATTACAACAACTATGTTAACGCTGGGTTACAAAAGGGTTTCACCTCCATTATAATGAATGGTCCTTACAGATGCCTTTGAAATTGGAGTAAGAAAACTTGGCATTTAACTCTGCAAGACCCCATTTCCCTCATCAGTAATATGAAGAGATTATCTACAGAAGATCTCCAAGCTTAGCCAGGAAGTAGACTTTGAGATAGAGATTAATGAACAGGCCTTTACGGGGGCCTGGTCTGGCACGAGCACCTATAGGAGAGGGCAGAGAAGCACTTTCCTGAGCCCGCAGTGCCTTAACAACCCTTCATCAAACAGTCACTGAAGTGTCAACTGCTTGTTCTTTATGACCTGGACAATACAGATCCCTTCAGAGGGAGTGAAAGAGACTCAGCCACGAGCTGTTAGCGGCCAGCACTCTTGCAAGCATGCATCTTAAAGCAGGGGTCTGCACCGTGCACTAAGGTCTACAACAACTACGAGAGGTTTCAGATAAAAATGAAGCCTAATCAATATATTATTGTGATACTTCGACAATTCTTTGGTAATTCTGAGAAGTAAAAATGATTTCAATTATTTGTATTTGAATCCTTTTGACTATATTAAAAATAAAAGATAAAGTGATAAATGTGGGTGTCAAGTGAACTTAACTAATCTGTAAAAAAAAGAAACAAACAAGCAAGCAAGATAGTGACCAAAAGACAAGCAAATGGCCATCAGAAGTTAGAACCACAGAGGAAGTCACATTCATAAAGACTAAGTGCTGTGCTGCCATCTAGCAGGCAAAGCTGGTACAACCACGCCAAGGCTGAGTACATCTTCAGAAAACAAACACGTCAAAATACATTAGTGCCTGACAATACTCTCACAATATAGTTTAATTTCTACCTGCTAGTTGAGACAATAGCTAAATAATCAAATATTTATACACTAAAACAGCTGATCAAAGCTCTAGCCACAGAGCTGCAGTACAAAGCTCAGAGGTCTCTGACTCTATGCCACCTTTAAAATGTGCCTTCTGCACTAGCTTCAAGGCTGTAGGCTGCTGTCTTAGTCAGGGTTTCTATTCCTGCACAAACATCATGACCAAGATGCAAGTTGGGGAGGAAAGGGTTTATTGAGCTTACACTTCCATGCTGCTGCTCATCACCAAAGGAAGTCAGGACTGGAACTCAAGCAGGTCAGGAAGCAGGAGCTGACGCAGAGGCCATGGAAGGATGTAACTTAATGGCTTGCTTGCTTCTCCTGGCTTGCTCAGTCTGATTTCTTATAGAACCCAAGACAACCAGCCCACAGATGGTACCACTCACAAGGGGCCCTCCCTCCTTGATCACTAATTGAGAAAATGCCTTACCGCTGGATGTCATGGAGGCATTTTCTCAACTGACTCCTTTGTCTGTGATAACTTCAGCTTGTGTCAAGTTGACACACAAAACTAGCCAGTACAGCTGTCATGTACATTCTCCAGAAGAAAGACTGTACCCTCCATTGCCTCTTTACATCTATGTGGAGTCTCAAGTGAATTCTAAGGAAAGCAAGTGCTGAGTGAACTAGACGAGGAAGCACCTGGTATACTAGGTCTGGGGTAGAAGACACTTGGGGCTTTCCTCCTCAAACTAGCTCTGAACATCTGCAGGTCAGGGACTGAGGCCTAGTCCTGTTTGTTTTAAGGGCAGAATTTCCCACTGAATTTCATCATCTTTGCAATGTTTTTCCAGCCTACTAAGGTCACACTTTACAGAGCTCCAAAGCCAGAGTTTAACTGAATCCTTAGTCAAGTACACGCATGCACGAAAAAAAAAAATGAATCTGAGAATACCACACTGCTGACATCAGGCCACTAAATAGGCCTTCAATGACCAGAGGGGAGGACACAGCATTATCTCACATTCATGCCTCTTTCCTAAACGTTAGGTATAAATGTGATTACTTTCTGGCACTCTTACCTAAATGGTGTATTCTGGCCTTAGCACAAGTAATAGGGCCATGGGGAAATTCTCAGTAATTAAAGAGGCCCTCACAGTTACTGGCACCCTTACCAGCACACAGATAACCTTCAAACAGTGACAGGGCCCAACACCTACACAGTAAAAGTTTAGCATAGGAAGCTAGTCAAGTCATGCAATCAAAAACAACTGAGATACATACAAACTAGAGACTGAGGTAACAAGTAGTTATAAAATCTGGAGCCATGGCAGTGTAAGACAACCGAGTGTGCCAGGCACTGAAGTAAGGGCTCTAAAGAAATTACAAGTACATACCCAGCAGTCAGCTGCCTAAAGCTGCAGCATCCAACTGTTACCTCTCCCTAGGTACCTATGGGGTACGTCAAGTCAATTCAGAGCTAGAGAACTCAGTCTCATCACTTATATTTACCACAGTGGCATTTACACAGTGTGTTCCATAGACTCAAAAACAATTCAGTAGCATGCCTCTTAATAAAACAGTTTTTACGATCAAGCAGTACAGGAAAATATGTATACTATAGACTACCTTTAGATTCACAATCTATTTTAGGATAAAGGCTCTAAAATGTGCTACAATTAAATGTTGACTTTTAAATACAACCTTTCCAAGCTAATGGTCTATTAAACAACCTCCTCTAATGAACAATATCACAAAACACACATTACTATCTTTTAAAATATTAAAGACAGAATTATCATATGTGGTACTAAGGTCTACTTCACCAAAAGCAAGGATCTAAATAGGACAGAGCAACTTTGTCATGGCAGCAAACCACAAATCTAAAAGCAAAGGAATGCATAAATAAAATGTATTATATACTCTAGTATATTTCCATATGGTGCTCAGGATGGCCTCAAACTCTGTACTGATAAGCTAACTTCCCTGGCACCAGAATTACAGGCATGACAACACACCTAGTGCAGGAGGTCCTTCAAATGTTACAACACAATGGGCACAAACCTTGAAGGCATTATATAAAGTGAAATAAGCCAGACACAAAAGCTCTAATGTCTCCACTTTTATGAGGTACCTGTAACGTCAATTTATAGAGATAGAAAGTCAAACAGTATCTGACAGATAGAGGAGGAAGGAAAGAGGGCTTTATTTAATGAGTATGGAGTTGTAACTTGGGAAGAGGAAAAAGACCCAGAAACAAGCACAAATTGATAAACACACAACAATGTAGATATACCTAACACCACCAAATTGTAGTTAAAAATGGTAAATTTCATATTCAATGTATTGTACCATAAGTTAAAAAAAATTAAGCTACTCTGATAAACAATGAATTAGTTTTCTCCTAATTGTAATATTTGGTCATTGTGAAATTAATTTAAAAGTCAATATAAACTTCCTTACTTCTGCAACATTACATATTGATCCCAAGGCTTCACCACGAAAACCATAGGTTGTCAGCTTTTCGAGGTCTTCGTGACTGCTGATCTTTGAGGTGTAGTACTTCACTGCCATCACAGGCACATCTGCAGCCTTGATGCCCCCACCATTGTCCCGGATCTCGATTTTATCAAACCCATAGTTCTCCTGCCAAAAGAGCATTAAGCCACAGTCACATTTAACACACGGTAAACAATCTGGTTTTCTGACAACGTTAAGGAAAGGTGACACTACAGCCACAGGAGTTTCAATTCTTTAGCTCTGCTAATTCCCAGTTATGTATGGTACAATCAGCAAAGTTCTTGCTTTCTCTGGATCTTGACTCAACTATAACACAAGGAGGTCAGTCTATTCTCTGAGGATTCTATGAACTTTTTCACTATCATAGGCATTTATGGTAACTTATATTTAAAGTTAAATTAAAAACTCTGGCATAGCTTTTATATATATCATCTCCCAAATGAACTAAAACACTACCACTGCAAAACCCCACCTGATCTCACCAACAATCCAGCAATCATCCTTAGTTACCTTGATTTTTTAATAAGTCCTCCCTTTTTGTCTTTATTAAAAAATATTTTTAAGTGTTTACATGATAATTTTCAAAATTTATTGTAAAGTTCACCAAACAAGAAATGGTTGACAAAAATATATCTAACTTGGCACTCTCTTTTAAATTTGAAAATTAAGAAGACAAACCCCATTTATAGTTTAATTCTATTATACTAAGCTGTTTAGGAGTAACCAAATTCCTATAATGACCCTACTTTGTATGAATACCATATTGTAAACATGTTCACCAACTGTCATCAGCCTTTCTCAAAAAAACTCTGCAAACATCACCTCAGGTACAAGCTATAAAGGGGTTAAAAAATCTTCCGGGAATTACATTGACTCTGTTTTATACAATGATGTCATACTTTAAAAACCTAAAATCATATAATACTTTGTTAGTTTTTTTAAGAATAAACTATGCATATATAACATTATCAGAAGATACCTAAGATTTCAGTCCCCACATATCTCTCAATGTAAAATTAAGATGACATTCTGAAAAACAGTGTGTCTGCTTCATTTATTAAACAACAGACAAGAGAAATGTCAATCTTACAACATAAATAACTTGAGGAATCTGAGTAAAATAAAAACACAAAAATTCCAATGTATATTTAAAACAATATTAACATATGTCCAGAATCAGAATAAAACATGCCTAAATGCATTTATTAGACCCAGTTAGGCAGTTTACTTAGAAATCCTACAAAGCGGACATAGCTAATGCTGAGTAAATACATAACTAAAGTCACAGCACTAATTTACTTTTATAAGAATGTGTCCATTACCTTGTTAACAGTATTTTAAGAAATAATTTTTCTTTCAGAAACATTTAAGAAGACAAGAGAATTAAACAGGAAAGAGCAAAAGGCAAAGCCCCACAAGGAAGTAAAAGTGACATGTATATCTGTCTCCTCAGAGACTCTGATGGCATCTGACAGACGTAAGTGCACAACTACTTGTACTATTTGTCACCTGTACTCTAATCAGGCTAGTAATATGAAATGCCTAAGAAAAATAGTCACTTCAGTTTTAATTCAATAAACTGTCTTTTATATCTCAAGCACACAGCATATTATTTAAAGCACTGGTTCTCAACTCCTAATGCTGTGACCCTTTAAAACAGCTCCTCATGTTCTGGTGACCCCAACAATAAAGTTATTTTGTTAGTACTTCGTAACTGTAATTTTGCTACTGTTATGAACTGCATAGCAGCAGCAGTAGCAACAACAACCAGCAACTTGCTATATTACATACACACTAAAGCTTCACTTATAATCTGAAACTTTAGGAGTGGAGAATGGTAACTGCCTAACGAAGCCCCCAACTTACCCTGTCGTATCCCAATCATGCTAAGAACATGGTAATAAATGAAAACCCATAAGTCAGGGACACTAGATTCCAATCTCAGATTCACTACTGGCTGATTAAGTGACTTAGGTAAGTTTTGGGAACATTGATTCTCTGTAAAATGGCAGTCAATACAATTTTTGTAAGAAGTGGTTGGGATGTCATAGCCATTGGAATTTTAGCTGATAATAAGTAAGTTAGATCTTTTTATTACAGAGTGCCCCTGTCAGAATTATGTCACAGTGCTTGCAACAAAAAAATCTGACAATTATATTTTTAAAACCACATTCTTACTTTCATTAATATAATTCTACACACCTAGTTATAGTAGATAAAAAAAAAAAAAGGTAAGGAGGAAAGAAAAATACAGTGTATAACTATGAGCTTGCAATCAAAAATGAGCAATGTCACAAGCACTGGTGGGTGCTTCCTAAACTTTCTCCACCCATAATTCTTCATTCCCCAAATTTTTACACAATTTTTGGTATATATAGATATATAAAACAGGTATACAAATCTGATATTTAATAACTGAGATACTTTGTTATACAGACGCTTTTATCATTTATTAAAGATGAATACATATTTTCACATTGATGAGATAGAGGTGCCTGTTTATTTTTACATATTTAAATCATGGTGGAACATTTGCTATTTTTAGAACACAGAACATCTTTAAATCTTTCAGGTTTGATCAACTGATTCTGTAATTGTCAATGCTTATAACGCACTTTGTCCATGTAGGTTTTACAAAACTGCATAAATACATTTAGGGCCTATGGTGGTTTAATTAGAATGGCCCCCATAGGCTCATATTTGGTTCCTAATTGGTGAAAGGTTTTGGGAAGCACTAGGAGATGTGGCCTTTTCAGGTCCAGTGTCTTTCTCTGCTTCCAACTGTGACTCAGGATGCAGCCCTCAGCTACTCCTCCAGCACCAAGCTTGCCTGCCTGGCCCCATCCTTCTTGCCATGCTAACAGGCTCACTGTAAGCAAGCCCTCAACTAAATGCTTTCTAGGTTGCCTACATCATGGTGTCTCTTCACAGCAATAGAAAAGTAACAGTGACTTAAGTTGGTACCAGGGATCAGGGTATTGCTGTGACAGAACTGACCATGCTGCTTTTTGGAGAAATATGGAAAAACACTGGGACCTTGGACAGGAAAGCTGCTGAATGCTGCAAGCAGGGTTTAATAGATCACTTCAGTACAAACTTGGAAGACGAAGTGCCGAAAGCAATGTGGATTATAGAGGCCCAGTTCAAGAGGTTTCAGAGGGGAATAATATTAGCAACTAGGCTAGAAACCATTCTCGTGATACTCTGGCAAAGAATGTGGCTGCTTTTTCCCTTGTCCTAAGAGTCTGCCTGCGATTAAGTTGAAGAGTTTTGGATTAATGTCCTTAGTAGAGGAGATTTCCATATAGTTTAGGATGACTCTACAGTGTAAAAGAGAAGGCAGGGCAAAGAGAAATATAAACACATTTTGAAGATCAAAAGAGCACGGGAGGATGTAATGTCAAGTTGGAGCCTTGGTTTGTGCTTAAAGACATAAGCAGGTGGGGGGCCCTAAAGAGGGTAGAGTCCACAGGGCAAGACCCCCTACCCAGCTAGTCCTGCAAGTTGTAGAAGAAAAGGAAGTGAAGAAAAGCTTATACAACAAAGAAAAGCATCAACAAATCAAACCTTATGCAAATGTAATCAAGTAGCAGGAGTAAAGGGACTGCGGAATCTTCCTCCCTGGTTAAGGAAAGCTGCCTAGACCAGGTGTGTGACAGGGGAGTGTATCCCTACATGGAGGCCTGGTGAGAGCTTGAGGGGAGCTGTTTCAACTGCTTCACTTTAGTGAAGCCTGGATTATGTCGGAGACTCCAAGATGTTGAAGGTGCCAGAAGCCTGCGATGTCTATTGCAGAAATCTGCGTTCAGAAGGTAGGAGCAGCTCGGGAGAGAGAAGTGGGTTGCAGACAACAAAGATGAGAGAAATGAAGATATCTGAAGAGCCATCCGAGTGCTTTGACACTGCACTCACAGCTGCAGGATTTGGACTTTGCCCTGCTTGGTTTCAGTCTTGCTTTTACCCATTATTTCTTCATTATACACCTTTTCCTCCCTTTTAGAATGGTCCTGTATATCATGTGCCATTGTATGTTGGAAGTATATAATTTGATTTTGATTTTACAGTAGGTTACAGCAAATTTTAAAAGTGTAACATCCTGTCATATAATAACTTGAATGCTTATGTGCTTAGAATGATGGTAGGAAAATATTTAAAGTCTTAATTTCCATAATTGCATGCATATGTACATATAAAAGTAGAAAACTTAGCATGTACAGTAAGAATAACTCACAATATACAACAGTGTGAATTCATAGTGAGGTGCTGTAGGCATGTACTGACAAACACACAGCACATACCTTCCTGGTCATTCAGAAGCTGGGGCTTAAGTCATATGAATAACTAAGGACACACATTAAAAGAAAACAGAAATTCAAGCAAGTGACTGGGTGAAAGATTCCTTCCTATCTAGCATGTGTATTCTTCTGTAATTTCTGTTAGTGTTATAACAATCTTAGTTTAAATTAAAATTTATTGCTCCAAAATGTCCAATGCCTGGGAAAGAAAAGACATCAACAATTTAACAGGACAATCTATCAGGCCCATTTTGCTTGGGAGGCATTTGCTTCACAGAGACACTCACCAGTCTAACATCGATGCTGGTAGCTCCAGCATCCAAGGAGTTTTCAAAGAGCTCTTTCACAACACTGACCACTGAAGTGATTGTCTGAGAACTGGACAGGAGGCGAACTGTCGCTGCAGGCAACTGTTTCATCCTAGCTTGCACCAGAGAAGCTAGAAAAGAATCATAAGGAGTTTAAATAAGAACGGCTAAACATTGCTGACTCTCACGGGTCGACAACACTAGATGACACCATAAGAGCTCACCAGTGTTGAGTCACTACATATGCAAGGTTGGACTTTAAACTCACATAATAGAGAAAATTAATTTCTTACTAATATCCTTAGATACAGGTACCATTACCATCTCCACTGTACTGGCTGGTTTTGTGTGTCAACTTGACACAAGCTGAAGTTATCACAGAGAAATGAGCTTCAGGTGAGGAAATGCCTCCATGAGATCCAGGTGTAAGCATTTTCTCAATTAGTGATCAAGGCGGAAGGGCCCATTGTGGGTGGTACCATCTGTGGGCTGGTAGTCTTGGGTTCTGTAAGAAAGCAAGCTGAGCAAGCCAGGGAAAGCAAGCCAGTAAGTAACATCCCTCCATGTCCTCTGCATCTGCTCCTGCTTCCTGACCTGCTTAGTTCCAGTCCTGACTTCCTTCGGTGATGAACAGCAGTGTGGAAATGTAAACTGAATAAACCCTTTCCTCCCCAACTTGCTTCTTGGTCATGATGTTTGTACAGGAATAGAAACCCTGACTAAGACATCCACTTATTGAGATTACTAGGGCATGCAAAAAAGTTCAATAACTAAGTTCATTCAGTTATTAAGACACAGGGTCAAGACTTTGATACAGGAAGTCCTGAGACATGTAATCAGTTACCTCTCATAAGTGCATAGTGACCCAACAGCTCTAAAAAAAAATCCAGGAGAAATAGATTTTCAGGTAAGATGGCAGACTGGTAGTTACCTCCACATGACTGGTAAAATAGAAGCAGCAGAATAAGAAAAAAACGGATCAGACATAGAAGGTGCCAGAGGGAGAAAAGGAAAGAAGAAAGTGGTAGTGGGGGGTGGTGGAAGGCCATTTGTTTCGAATTACAACAAAATAATAAAAATAAAAAAGTTTAACCGATAAAAAACAAGATAAAATGGACTTTATTTAAAAAAAGAGAAAGAGGAGAGCTTTGAGAATTCACATAAGCAATGGCAGAAAAGCTAAGTACAGGGGAAAGGGTGGGCAATACTGAAAAGTGATCTGAGCCAAAGGCAGCAATACAGTCCTGCTCACAGCAGGGAGAAGGAAGCAGAAGCCCCTCCCAAACAGCTTCTCCCCTTGAAACTGATTAGGTTTGAGTCCAGAGAGAGCTACTCACCAAGAACCCCCAGATACTCAGGAGGGAGACAAAACCAACACGCACAAAGACAACAAGCAAGACTGACAAAGCCTTATCCAAATTAAAACAAAGAGAAGATTCTAATTACTAAAGGTAGAAATGGTCATGCGACAAGAGTTCAATAAAATAAGGATCATTTGGTTATCCTTTAAAAACATATGATGGTGGTTTGAATAAGAATTTCCCCAGTAGTCTCCCATAAGTGATTTCAGAATCTTTCTGATCCTCTTCTAACTTTGATGTAAATTACGGTCTTTGTGTTTGCCTTTAAAATACCTTAATCCTGAGTTCAAGCACCAAGAGAGTTTTCATAGGCAGGAGCCCACTCTTGATCTGGCTATCAATAAAAAAAAGGACTAAAAGTTTTAATTAGCCTAATCAGAGTGGTTGTCAGTAACGACCTCAGTGGATCATTTCACCAGCACAGGGGTGCTGGGAACTGAATCCTGGTTCTCGAGAAGATCTCTTAACCTCTGAGCCATCATCTGTCTAGACTAGGGAAAGCAATCTTATGGGAAAAGGAAGATGGCAAAACAGAAGAGGGCAATGGAACACATGTGTCTGAAAGCAGAAGGAGGGTGGAAGGGAACAAAAAACCAATCGAGACTTGGGAATAGAGAAGTGTGGTCTCTCTGCCCCTGGAAATCATAGTTCAAGGCTTATATAATTTTGGGGATTGGGGGTCAGAATATCCAGGATGGGCAAAGGTCACTGATCCATTAGGCGAGGAAGGCCCGGGTAGGAAAGGCTTTGTCTGCCGCATACCTGCTGAGAAACTGATCCAACCATGAGGTGTGGCCTTCTGAGCCAGAATATGCATCTGTCTTAGAAAGATGATAGTCTTCTACAGGTTAACAAGCTTTTCCATTCCATTGTAATAGATGTGTAATGTGTGTTGAGGACAATCTTAGTGTTGGAACAGTCCTAGTGTTGGAAGTCAAGTCCTGGAAGTATGCTGTGATCAGAAAGAGAAACTGATCTACAAAAGCAAAGAGATTAGAGAACTTGGATTTTAGGAAGAAAACAGCAAATTTTAAAACAGAATAAATACAATCCAACCATCACATAGAACCATGTACACATACATGCAAGCATTCTGTCAAGTTGAAAATGTTTTTCAGAGTTATTTCTGAAATAAAACAAAGTTTTATAAATACAAATCACCAAGGTAAAGAAAATGTACTTTCAAAGATGATTCTGAAAGAAAATGGATTAATCAAATCTTTTTTTTTTTTTTTTCTCCCCTTCTTCAATGAGTTGAACTTCTGGTATTTACATCTCTTCGGGATGTACTACACGTGACTGTCTTTATCCGGGATAAACGCAAATTGATAGCTTTTTGTGTGAGACAACGCACAGCACTACAAGCCGCTACACTCTCTAGCAAGACAAAACTTTCCCAGCTTGAACCCCAAGGGTCTGAGCTCCAACTGCTGCCTAGCCAGCCCAGAAGGCTTGAAACGCGTGAGCGCGCGCGAGCCCCGCAAATCCGCACCTGGCCCCGGGAGGCAGCTGCTGCCTCCCGGAGCATCCCCGGGCGTGCTCGTTCACCGTGACACTACCTTCTAGCTCGCGTGAGGTAAGGCATTCATCACCCACCGCAGCAGGCACTGAGCAAACCTTGAGCAGCAGGGCCTACTTCGCCGGAGGTCCTTCCAACCGAAGCACGCCTGCGCTCAGCAGGACCGACGCTCGCGCACCTCAGGCCCGCCCACAGCGGGAAGTGGGATTGGCGCGACTGGCAGCCAATCGGCTGCTCGCAGGAGCAGCTTGGCAGCCTTCCGGAAGCGGTGGGGCGTACCAGTAGCGCTCTAGCAGAGGACCTTCTGTGGCTGCCGCGGGATTTGTCCAGTGACCTGCCAGGAGCTGGCGCCCGGTAAGCTCGAAGGCTCCCTGAAGCTGCGGGACGGTCCAGACGGCCTGCGGCCGAGCGGGCTTCCGCTGCCTCGGGGGCTCGCGCTGTACACCCCAGGTGTCCGCAGGTGGTCGGCGCGCCGCGGAAGTGCTGCTGTGCCTGGGGCGGTGGGTATGCGCGGGCGGGCGAGGAAGGCCCG
This sequence comes from Uromys caudimaculatus, assembly GCA_028551405.1. Lineage (NCBI taxonomy): Eukaryota > Metazoa > Chordata > Mammalia > Rodentia > Muridae > Uromys > Uromys caudimaculatus. The sequence goes on along the minus strand of CM052709.1, from coordinate 40,739,233 downwards.
GGTAGGAAAGGCTTTGTCTGCCGCATACCTGCTGAGAAAGGTTTTCTAGTCTAGCATAGGTAGCAATATGAGGCTCTTTCCAGCGGTTTTGGTTTGGGTTTTTAGTTTTTACGTTGTGTGGGATGTTCGAAGGATTAACCTTTAAAAATGCATTACAAGTAGTGGGTTATTATAGAAGCAAATTTACGCGAGACTTTTCCTTAGCGTAACTTTCATCACTGCCTATTCCTTACTTCTTGAGAAGCCGAAAGAACATTACACTCCAGAAACACTTGCTTAGCAGGGTGAAATTCCGTTCTTCAAACACTGCAATAGAAAGGGTTTTATGTATCTTTGAATGGATATTCTAGTGCATTCCCTTCTCTCAGACTATACCCATTTCAGTTTGATTGTAACAAACTAAACTCTTACCCCCCCCCCAACTGTATGCTCACGATAACTGAGTACTAATACTAGTTCTTTAGTGTTTCTTCCAGAGCATAAGAGGAGGAGAAAGCCGGGGATGGGGGGCGGAGGGGGAAACTAGAGAGTTTGACTAAAGATATAATTGAGGAAGATTCATGGCTTTGACCTAGTTGTGGTACACATTTGAATCCCAAACCCTGTAGATTTTTCATTTTACATCAACACCTTGTTATTTCTAGGTTCACTATTCGAATGGGGGTCACACAGCCAGACATTAGTGGCTTAGTATACACTTGTATTCACTCTACCTGAGTTTGAGGACAGCCTGACCTATATAGTGAGACTTTGTTTCAAGAGAGAGGGAGATTAAAGAGGAAACAACATTCTTTTGACCTCTGACTATGGTTAAAATGTTCTATTACATGTTAGCATCTTGCCACTCAGACTGGTTGAGCCAGTTCTGCTCCCCCCCACCCCCCATCTTTTTAAAATACTATTTTATTGGTGATTATCATATTTGGCAAAACTAGCCCCACAGAGAAATAAAAGTAGTACGTGGAAAGCTAATAAAAGGAACAAAAAGATGACCTGAAAATACAAAATGGGCTAGACTACCATGGGGAGAGGGGTGGAGGGAGCGAGGGTGGGGGGGAAGAAGGGAGCAGGCATAAGAGAGTGGACCCTTGAAACATGGTATAGCATATATTGAACATCCCAGTGAAACCTGCCAACTTGCACAGTTATGTATTTAGCTCCTGGCTTTCATTCTGATTACAATTTACATATATGTAATATGGTTTGTTTTTTTAAAAGAATTTTGAAATAGGGTATTACTCTGTGGCCCAGGCTGACCTCAGATTTTGGCAATCCTCCTGAGTCCTGGGATTACGGGACTGAACCAGCACACCTGGGTCCAGTTTGAGCTTTCTTTCGTGCTGTTTCATCTAGTTAAACTGACAGGCTAGAGAACAAGCTTTAGAAAAAGGAGCCATACAAATAGGCTTGGTCTCCCTAACAGTCGTGACAGCTGGCACTGATACTTTACTGCTTATGTTGACATCTGTAGAAGGCATATTTTATATTTTGGAGGGATGTGTGTTCCCTGTCAGGATGAGAAGGGGAGAAAATTGCCATAACGTTTTGTCATGTCAGAATGTGTGTGTTTAGGTTTCCAGCTATGGCACTGTTATTTATTTCTTTCCTGCAGAGCAAACATGAATGTTGGAGTTGCCCACAGTGAGGTAAACCCCAATACTCGTGTAATGAACAGCCGTGGTATGTGGCTGACGTATGCTTTGGGAGTTGGCCTGCTGCATATTGTATTACTCAGCATCCCCTTCTGCAGTGTTCCTGTTGCTTGGACCTTAACAAATATAATACATAATCTGGTAAGAACTCCATCTTACAAATTTTCAATATGGAGAGCTCTAAAGTTCTGTGTTAGGGAGTTAAGGAAAGAAACAGTGAGATGCTATTTAACGAGTACAGAGCTTCCGTTTGGAAAGATGAGAAAAGTGGAGATAGTTACTGGTGGTTCATAACAGCATGAAGGTATATAATACATTGTTAATAAAACCTATAACTTAGTGGTGTTTGGGCAGCATGCTGCTCTTCAGTACTGGCATTTGAACTTGGCCCTGTAAATGCCCGGCAAGCCCTGGACTGAACTATACCTCTAGCCCAACACTTAGGGATTTTGTTAACAACTCTATAATCTGTGCTATAAAAGTCACCTATTTAAAATGTACAGTTCCATACTTGGCATTACAAAGATAAATACATGTATATATTTCAGTGATTTGAGATAATGTGAGTTAATTTTGAAGAATTTTAATGTTGGTTAGGCTTTTTTTCTTGTCACACTTTAACATTAGGCCTGTTTCTAACACTTTCATTGTTTGCCATTTTAATAAAATTAAATTATAATTTGGGTTATTATATATTGTCTTACTAGAATATGTGAACATTAATTGTTTTTTGTCTAATTCAAGTCTAATAAAGATCTTTGGTTTAAATCTTTGCAAAGTTTTTCTAGATTGTTTAAGAATACTTTATTCAGTATAAACATTTTGACCTAAGCACTTTTCAGCGTTTTATGGGACCTTGAATATTTCCTGTTGATTTTCATGCTCCTGTATTAGCATTAGCACTACAGATTGTTACAAACTTCATTGACTACTGAGCATGTTATTCATCCTTGGAAACTGACTATTAGGAAGAGAACCCATCCAACACTGACGGTGGCTTTTCTTAACCTTTAAGTACTTACTAAAGTAGAATGGAAAGGGAGTTGAATCCAAACTGATTGTATGCTTGCTTATTAGAGCAGAACAGAAAGAAATAAAGGAGATAGGTTTTTATGTTAATAGTTAACTTACATATGGAATGCTGGTGAGGTTGATGACTAGGATACTGTGTTGGCAGACTCCAGTAGAGCATCACTGTTGTACTTTCTTGTTTAAGAGGTGG
>CM052709.1:40656378-40736259 GCA_028551405.1 Uromys caudimaculatus | reverse complement strand
TGATTAAGGAGGCAGAGGCAGGTGGATCTCTGTAAGTTCAAGGCCAGCTTGGTCTACATAACAAGGTCTACATGGTCAGGAAAAAAGCACGACTACATAGAGAGGCCCTGTCTCTGAAATGGAGGGAGGGAGGGAGGGAGGGAGGGAGGGAGGGAGGGAGGGAGGGAGGGAGGGAGGGAGGGAGATGAGAATGATTATCTCACCATGTTGCCCAGGGTGGCTTTGAACTCCTTGGCTCAAGTAACCTTCCCATCTCATCTTCCCAAGTAAGTAGGACTAAAGGTGCATACCCACAGTACTTGGTGCATAGTTTTAAATACTGGTTTCTAGAAATGCTTGACTAGAAACCTCCTAGTCACCTCCTTTTGACCAGAACTCTTATTTTGTCTTCTGTGGAATCACTTTGTCCTAGGTATATACCTCTGGTTGTCTTCTCTCTTTCCTCCTGTAGAGTCTTCTTTTTATCCACCCTTTAATATTAGTAATCTCCTGTGGTTCTTTTCCTTGATTCTCTTTATGCTGTATATTCGATCCAGATCATCCCACCTACCTGTACTTTCAGTTTCTATCTGTAGACTAATGCTTATATTTAGATCACCTTACATTTGAAAGCAAGCATGTAAGTGGAGCTTATTTCAGTCCTGATTTAACTCTCACCACACAGGTCTGTCTGTTCCTAACTTCCCTCTAGATCTCATCTGAAGGCTTTACTGCCTGCTAGCCACTGAATTTCAAAGGTAAAACAATGTAATGTCACCCTGACCTTTTCATGAGCAAAGGGGACTCCAGTAATAGCCACTCCAAGAGAGTTAGGTAGAAGCCTACAATGCCCTGTGCAAAAAGGACTACTTCTGTGCTACTTCTACATTGTGTTAATGCTTTTTCCTATGTATGCCTTATTTACTATTTCACTACTAACTTGCCTAAAGCATCATTTATCAGATAATTGATTAGAGCATCATACATGCTAGTCATGCACTGCTGTAGAGCTAACTATACTCAAGTGCAGATTTTATCTTTTTCCATTGAAAAGGGTAAACTTTTGAGTATCCTATGTTAAACACAGTGAGAGCAATGTGGTCTGACGAAAACAGCAAAAAGATTATTCTTTTCCTAGATTCTAAGAAAAAAGTGTTGTAAAGTAGTTCTTTTTTCTTATAAATCAGTAAAAATTTATCAAGGTATTTTTTAATACTTTGATATAAAACTACACGCACATTAAATAAAATCATTTATATCTATTAACTAATGTAAAGGACTATGAAAACATTTTTATGTTTCATGAGTTTTAATCTGTTTTCTCAGACTTGATTTTTTGTTCTTGAAATAACTGTTTGACAATTTGTTTCTAGTTTCAACTTTATGAAAAACCTTTCTGGGTTTTTAGTTTTTCCTGCTTGAATTAGAACCTGGGGTGTCCTTTCGCCTAAGCATGCCAGGTGCTTCAGCACCAAACCACACCCGAGCTTTATAGTAGCTTTATTGATGAGTGAGCTATATAACAAAATCTACCCATTTTAAACATATAGTTGAATTAAATTTTTAAATTTTTTCTGAGAATAGCATGCTTGAATGCTGTATTTACACTATTTCCACTCTTTTCCCTCTAACCCCTCCATTATTCCCCACCCACTCTCAAATTCACAACCTCTTGTTATTGTTGCATATACACATATATGTATATAAATACAACCGGCTGGGTCTATTTAATGTTCCTTGTATATGTGTTGGGGTCAGATAATCAGAGGGCTCATGCCTGGGAAGGATTGGGGTTTCTTCCTCGCCTTAGACCATTTATGTTCCTGATGAAAGACACACACAGCCTTTATATTTTTTAATATGCCTTAGGCAGCACAGTATATGGGCAGCTGCCTGCCCTACATGCTGTTAGAATCTTCTTTCCTATCAATAACCCCAAGTTATCACATACTGTTTGCTATGTTCCATCTTGGCTGCTCTTTACCCAATTGGGCAGCCCTCTGGGCCACATTCTCCTGGCCCCTTAGCCCATGGCAGCTCTCCTTCTCCTTCCTGCATATTTTTCTTCCATGGTGGCCTCCCTCTACCCCCTCCCTCCTTTCTCTCCAAGCCTGCAAACCTCAACTCCACCTATGTCTCTTCTGCCCAGCTATTGGGTGTTGGCATCTTTATTCACCAATCATAATTAACATGGGGGACGTGGTCCCAGGGGCTACATGCAGACTCTAGATCTTGGGGGCTGCACTTAGCATTACAATAGACAGTAAAAGACAAAACCTCAACACCATTTGCCGGGCAGTGGTGGCGCACGCCCTTAATCCCAGCACTTGGGAGGCAGAGGCAGGTGGATTTCTGAGTTCGAGGCCAGCCTGGTCTACAGAGTGAGTTCCAGGACAGCCAGAGCTACACAGAGAAACCCTGTCTCGAAAAACCAAAAAAAACCCCAACACCATCCATGTTGGCTTATCAACTACTGTTACATTGTTAAGCAATCATACTTAGGCAGTCATACTGTTGAGAAGTCATGAGTGCAGTTTCTCTGCTATGTATAGAAGACACTATCTTACAGCAGATATCCCGGACCTCTGACTCCGACAGTCTTTCCACATCCTCCGCTGCAGTGTTTTCTGAACTAGCTTAGTGTAGGGATTGTGTTATAGATGTTGGATGCCCCACAATCAGCTGTTCTCTGCAGTTTGATCAGATGTGGATTTGTATAATGGTGTCTGTTGCAAAAGGGAACTTATTTGATGAAGTGAGATTTACGCTTACTATGGGTATAAAAGGCTAAGAATGTAGTTAGACATTTCTCTGCTTTAGAAAAGTGACAGTAGTAGGTTTTCTAGAGTCCAAGACCTAACCAGCCAAGAATGCTTCCAGGTCAGTTCCAGCTGTAATCCTCCAAGTCCTTTATCTGAAATGTGTAGTGCATTCAGCAGTGGAATCCTTAAAAGTTCTGGGAGGTAGCAAAGGTCGATGGTAAAGGTTCTTGAACACTCTTGAGCAACACCTTAAAGGGTGGTTTCCTGTGACTGGAACTGGGGTTTTGTTAGACAGTTTATAACTCTTGGAGGAAACATTATCACCCCAAAGGGCAGAACTAGTTCTTAATTTTTGAAAAGTTAATATATATACTCTTGATACTTAGAAGGACACACTTTGTGTTTCAATGGTCCTTTTAGTGTATGTAAAAATGTCTTCTTGGCTTAATATCATCTTCCAGTGTGTCCAATAGTTGGTCTGTACTAGGTCTTATTCCTCAGGTATTAGGGCCAATGGAAAACAAACATGCAAATAATAGACCATTGCACTCAAAAAATGGCCGAAGTCTATGCATGCACCTCAATGGAAGGTTAATTATTACTGAAGGTTTACTAAGGAGTTGTCACTGAAGCTGAACCATCGTAGATGAGGGAGTTGGAATGGTCACATCAAAGCTTGAACCTGAACAAAAAGGGACCATACGCTTTCTGAGTATTCTGGCTGAGGTGTATAGCGGTTTCTGCCCTACCTCTCATTACTTAGACTTTCTTTTTTGTCTCACCAGACCTCAGAAGAGTGGACTTTCCCAGGCTAGAGATACATCTTGTTCAGTTTCATATGCATGCATGTTCTAGGTCCTCTACACATAAGCCACCCACTAAGTGTCTGTTAAGTACTTTGAAACATATGTCCTTTCCACAATAGTTTAGGTATTGTTGCATAAATTTTCTATCCAAAATACCTTTTTTTTTTTTTAACATTTTCAACAAATTTTTTAATCAATGTACATAATAACGGGTTTCATTATGACATCTAGCATACAAATGCTAACGCCTTGTTCATACTGCTCCGCCCCATACCCTGCGTCCATCCAGTTTCTCCCTAACTGCCCCTTATGCCCCGCCCCATACCCGCGTCCATCCAGTTTCTCCCTAACTGCCCCTTATGCTTTGATGTCATATATATGTTTCTAAATCTACATTCCAGTATGAGAGAAAATACGCATTTGTCATTCCCACCCACCCTCTTTCATCCCCTCCTCCCTCTCAACCCTTCCTCTTCCCTCGTAGTTTTCCCACTGCAGTCATGCCCTGTGTATGCGCATATACTTAGAGCTAGATTTTGTATGTTAGAAAATGCAATATTTTAGTTTCTTCTCATTACCCTCTTGTTATCCCTTCCCTTTTACAATTTATCTTCTGTTTTTGTCATTTAGATGCACCACACACACACACACATACACACGCACACACACACGCACACACCTGTTTGTTCATTCATTAGTAATGAATAAAACTCTTGTGTATTTACACCACATTTTGTCTTATCATTACTCTGCTGATGAGCATTTAGGCTGGTTCCTTGCTGTTGTGAAGAGTGCAGTAATAAATATAGATGTAGTACATGTTAACAGTCATATTTGTTTAATGAACATGTTCCTATTGATTGCCCATGTACTGGTTTTCACCAAATGAAACATACTCCAGAAAGCTTTAGACTTCATAGATACTGAACATAATTTTTCACTATTTTATAAAAAGTTAACCTGTTAGTTTAAATCATATACTCTTTCACAAATAGCCTAGAACCATCATGATGCTTACTTGTAGGATTAACTCTGCATTGATTCCCTCTGTCTTTTGCTTTTCAGGGGATGTATGTGTTTTTGCATGCAGTTAAAGGAACGCCTTTTGAGACTCCCGATCAGGGAAGAGCAAGGCTCCTAACTCACTGGGAACAGCTTGACTATGGAGTACAGTTTACATCTTCTCGGAAGTTTTTCACAATTTCTCCAATAATTCTGTAAGTGGTAGAAGTGTTAAGAGATAATGGGTTGGATAAGAGAATAGTGTTTATCAGATTTAATTGACGTTTATTAAGAATTTTTATCAGCAAGTAGCAGCAATAAGTATCGTTGTAAGGTCCAGGCACAATTTTTAACAAGTTGTGCTTAACCACTTTTTACTTGAATTAGTAGACAGAAGTACTACTGTTCATCAGTGAATATAACATTCTAAGATACACAGATAAATAAACATTTGTATCTGTGTTTCTTCTAAGGAAACTGTCTACATAGAGCTTTTCTCAGTGCCCCACACCCAACCCCTCCCCTAAAAATAAAAGTAATGGTAGCTGACTTAATGGTACTTGAGTCTCTAGAAAACAAGTCGGATAACTATGCAGCTATTAGAATCCGGGTCCGCTCTCCTCCCAGTACCTGCATCCTTATTCCCTGCATTTGATATTTTATTCCTAACCCAATTTTTACCTGTTTTTGTGCCTTTGCTCAAATTGATTCTAAATGAAATGCCATTTCCTTTTTTCTCCCTTGGCTCTATATGGGTATAATTGAGAAATAAATACATAGTTTCCCCTTTTAAGAGTTCATAAATACACAGATTGCTTTTAATACACAGTAGCTTATACATAATATGTATCACATGTAACTTAATTTTAACACTATAGTGTATAGCTTCATCCATAATACTATATCCATGATAGTATCAGTGTGGTCTGGATTAGGTGAAAAGACTTTGTAAGAGAGGTAAATTTTGGATAGATATATTCACAGTAAGGACATTTTCAAGAGAAGGAACCATAAAGGAATAACTTTTTTCCTGCAGATTTTTGAATTTTGTGGAAATGAGTTTTGTCACATATAAAACTTAAACTCAAAAAGAAAATGTATCTATAACAGAAGTAAATGTAATAATAGGCATAAAGGCTAGACAGTCCTAACTGCAGGTTTGGGCTATATTGGTTTTAAGCTATATGACATTGGCCTTGCACATGCTAGAGAGACAATACAGCTAGGTCACTTCTCAGGCTCTTGTGGGTTTTGTGGATTTTGACCATTTTCTTAAAAGCCTCAGGTTCCTCATCTGTAAAACATAGATTGCAGTATAATATACATAAAAATACTTGACATATGATGAATTTTCAATTAGCGTTATACCAAAAAGTCAACCAAGATCTATTTATATATAGTCTTCCTGGTTTTCAAAATATTATTTTGACCCAAAGTTATTATTTCAAATATTCTGATTAAATTCCATGTATAACTAAAAAAGTAACTTTTAGGCCATCTATGTAGTATAGATTTTTTTTCTTTTTCCTTTTGTGGCACTGGAGATCAGATCCAGGGCATCCTGCAGACTAAGTCAGTTGAATCACCAGCCCGGATCATTTTCAAAAGTGCTTTCATATTTGTTTTAATTTGTACATGCTATTACCACAGATTTTTGGATAAAATAACAGACTCAAGCCAGCAAGAGTGGCACAACCTTAATCCCAGTACTATGGAAGCAGATGGGTTTGAGGACAGCCTGGTCTGCGTATCAAGTTCTAGGCCAGCTAGAGCTACTTAGACCCCATCTCAAAAGAAAGAAAAAAGAAACAAATTCATATGTGTTTAGTAGAGATCTTATGACTGTGTTGAATCAAGAGCCTGGATTAAACTGAAACTTCTGTCTTCTGTTGCAGGCCTATTTCATATACCTTAGCAAATAAACTGTTTTATACTGATTCTGCCTGGAATTGCATTTCCTCAGAGAGTAATCTAGGTTATTTTAAGAGTAGTGTAATTTCTATATACTCTGCAAGATGTTACTAATTTTTATTACAAGAAAGTATGGTAAGGTGAAAACATGCCAAGATGTATCCGATTATAATTAAACTGGTATCAGCAACAAGTCAGTTAGTTGGCTTACTGAATACAGTGGATAAAGCTGTTTTGTTCAGTGATGAAAGTACAAAACAGTCTTCAAGCATATAAAAGCATGAAGAAAGATTTTGCAGCAAAAATTGAGAAATAGGAGCTGTAGAGATTGCTCACCAGTTAAAAGCACTCCTGAATTCAATTCCCAGCACCCTCATGGCAAGTCACAGCTGTCTGTAATTCCATTTTTGGGGTAGGGAGATCAGGTGGCCTTCTCTGTTCTGCAGACATCAAGTACGCACGTGGTACACAGATATACATACAGGTAAAATATTCATACACATAGCATAGTTTTTTAATTGAGAAATATGGTTTAAGTTGAAGACGGTAGAATTTTTTTTGTTCTTTTTTTTTTTTTTTTTTTTGTTACTTTATTTACATTTCAAATGTTTTCCCCTTTCCAGGTCTCCCCTTTGGAAACCCCCTATCCCAAACTATAGAATTTATGTTAGAAAATTCTGAAAAAAATGTGTACAGTTTTCTGGCATGTTTTCATTTGTGGGGGTAGCTGTTCTTTCTTAGCCAAATTATACAAAACTTGTTTTATGAGATAAAGCTAGAGGAAAAGATCTTCCTGTGTCCTGTAATAGCAAAACAGATGGGATTTTCACCTGAGTCTTTCAGGTTTCCAGATAGACTGGTTAGAGACTGCTCTGATATAGCAAGAAGATCGTAACATCAGAAGGGCAACTGACTGTGTATCTCTTTCAAAGATACTGATTTCCACACGTGCCTAAGCTAGTTCCCAACACTCCGCACTAGTTGTGCGTGACTACACTTGAAATCTCATGGGTGTGTGGAATGTACTTGGAAGCCATCTGCCTTCAACGGTGCCAAACATCAGTGTGCTCATTGTGGGGTCACTTCCTCCTAACACAGCTTCTCTCCTGAGTGTGCTGATTCCCAACGTGCCACAGCTGCATGGTGTTCGGGTCTTTGGAATTAATAAGGATTGAAATGTTTCTGCAACTGAACAGAACTGTTAAGAGCTCCTTGGTTTCCTGTATACATTGCAGAAATGTAAGATGTGCACCTCACTTTTTAAATCTCAAATCAAAAGGTTTCATTTTATTTTAGTATCAAAATGATTTTATTTTTAGACATTTGTATTTATTCCCTGGGTTTCCTGGGTTTATTCCCTTTTATAATATTTTTTTCATTTATAAATATAATATTTTTATACTAATTTTTAATTCTAGGTAATTTCATTTTGGGATGCCATGTGTATTCTAACTTTTTATCTCTGCAGATACTTTCTGGCAAGTTTCTATACGAAATATGATCCAACTCATTTCATCCTAAACACAGCTTCTCTCCTGAGTGTGCTGATTCCCAAAATGCCACAGCTGCATGGTGTTCGGGTCTTTGGAATTAATAAGTATTGAAATGTTTCTGCAACTGAACAGAACTGTTAAGAGCTACTGGATTTCCTGTGACAAAAGCATAGTTAATGAATTGCACTGTTTCTGTGATAATGTGAAATAAGAGGTATTCACATTGGAGGGCCAAGTATTGCTCCTTCATAAACTGTCTTAAAGTGCAGAACTCTACTTAAGGATGCTACTGTCTAATGTGCGTGGTTATTTCTGAGACAGGCTTTGCAGGCAGGCTGGGCAGGCCCAGCTTGTAAGTTGATGGTAGTTCAATGCGGGTACAGTAACTAAACCCAAGGAAATGTGGGATTTGTAAGAAACTAGGTCCAGCTTCCAGTGAGCGGGCATTATGGTAGGGAAAGAACATTCCAATCATTCGCTCATAGTCAGTTTAAGCAGACTTCTAGAAAGCAGAATCACCTGGATACACGTCTTTATTACTGTACACAGTCTACTTTATATGACATACACCTACTTGTTTTGTACAAGCCCCTTCCTAATATGTGTGCTCTTGGGTTTCTAGCTTAGTATTGTGCATTGATAAATGAGGTAATGTTTGCATTTTTTACAGGGTTTGTGAGGGTTTGTCTTCATTTCTCACTCTAAGAGAAGATAGGCAGGCATCTTACAGTCAAGGCTCTGTGTCAACATGCTCATTTTGGAACAAAGTAGGTTTTACTGCTTTTCCAGAAGCAAAGCTGCTAAACCAATTAAGAGAATAACTTATATCAAGTACTTCAGGTCTTGAGTAGCTAAAAAGTATTGTTTAGTTGGTTGTGCAAGTTGGTAAAGTCTAGCATTCTTAAGAAAAGGAAATGCAAGATGGAGCCAGCTGATGTGGGCAGACCTAAGTAATGAATTCTTTGTCAGCAAAGCTGAAGTAACAGATAACATTGTCTGCTCTTAGTCTCTTGCTCTCAATCCCCACAGTTTGGTTTGCTCACTAATATTTCCTTTAAATGTGTGAGTCTTAGTATAGATGACCCGAAATGGTACCTATATTCACAGCAACATCTACATTCTTATGACTTGGGGAAGCTTCCTGTAGTTGCTAGCATTAATTGTATAAAGAGAAGTAAATACCTTTCTAAAATGATAAAAGCTGAAAAACTCAGTAACATAAGACTGAAGACAGTTGTAGACCAACTTATAAATCAATTGTGGCAATAAACAGACTTAAGGGTAGTGATCATTGTTTCATATTTCAAAAGTATTGAATTTAGAAATCAGTTGTTTGATACTGCCTTTGTATATTTGTCTTTTCTTGTGTATTTTTAAATAACTGGTAATTGATGCTTTAATAAAAAGTTTTCCTTGGTGTAAGATTATTTTAAGTTTTCCAAGACAATCATCAGAACTACACTGACACTTTTCAGATTTATAAAATTAGCTAAAAATGTTCCTCTGTTTAAGTACATTTTTTTCCTTTCTTTTCTTTTTTTTTTTTTATAGACAGGGTCTCTCTATATAGCTCTGGCTGTCCTAGAACTCACTCTGTAGACCAGGCTGGCCTCAAACTCAGAGAGATCCACCTGCCTTTGCCGCCTAAGTGCTGGAATTAAAGGCATAAGCTACCACTGCCCAGTTTAACTTCATTTTTGAAAACTTGTATTTTTACACATACTTAGAAATAGGAATTTTTCTTTCCATTTTCTGTGCTTTCTACTTTCGATGCTTTAAAAAATATTTACTCATAGCTATATGAGGGCTTGCTTGGTTATGCTGTTTTAGTGCTACAGAGTTTGTAAATGAGAAAAACTTGTGCCTTCTGTAGAGATGCTTCCAGGTCCTCAAGGAAGTGAGTAATACCATGGAGGTAATGGTGCGGGTGAGCGGACATTAACGTGTAGCAGACATTAACGTGTAGCAGACCTGCTTCATCCGGGACAGCATTTGGATACATCTGAATACTGCTAAATAAGAAGCGGAAGGTACAGCGGTCTAGAAAAGATTGCCAGGAAGAGTAGTAACAGATGTTGAGATTCCTGAACACCAGAAATGTGTTTCAGAAAGCTCAGGAGGACCACTGGCCCAGGGGAAAGAGAAAGGAGAATGGCAGCTGATGAGGTCACACCAGGTACGAAATTACCAAAATAGGCAGGGTCCTCTCATCGTGGAAAAGGTACACCAAAGATGAAAGGGGTCTACAGCTCACTGCCTGCTGTTGAAAATAAGCTGAGAATAGAAAACAGAATCGTTGGGGAGCTACTGCAGCCAAAGAGTAGTTCAGACTAATCAGTAGCATGTAAAATGGTAAGTGGTCAAATTTGCACTTCTTGCTTAAGACACTGATGAATGTTGGATAAAGAAGAAAATGAAACGATTCAGTAATTTGGCCTGAACCTCCAGTTGAATGGTTGTGTCACACCTGAAAAATGCCAGTTTCATAAATGTATACCTTAACTATTTGGGACCTAACTCTCCTAATCTGGAAGCGGTGGCACATGCCTATAACCTCAGCACTTGCTAGGCTAGGGGAGGAGGGCTGCTTGCTGAGAGTGCAAGGCCACACTGTCACAATAACAATAAAACCTAATTAAATCTAATGAAGTCAGGAGACATTCTGGCAACGTCTAGTAATAAATGATCCACTAATTTCAGCATCCATGGTAGATATTTTAAAGATTTTAATTATGATTGTGTGCGATTTACAGCAGTGTCGTGCCTGCAGAGACCAGTAGAGGGTGTTTCATCTCCTGAAGTTTAAGTTACAGGGGCTTTGAGTTGCCCCACATGGGTGCTTGGAATGGGAGTTTGATGTGCACCTTTTACCCCTGTACCATCTTTCTAGCCTGTCAGTATATCTTAAAAATGGTAGTTAAGTGGAACCTTGATAATGGGTTTCCTATTTCCTTCATGACAGTTTTCACTGCTGTATGTTTTTCCAAGTTGACTCCTGTGTGGTTTTGACATGTCACATTCCCTTTTGGGTTTTTGGTTTATGGTGTTACTGTCTACCAAACTAGATTCTAAGAGAGCATAGCAACAGCTACTGAAAAGTATCTGTGTGAGTTACCAAATATATGTGATGGCACAGCAGCAAGTTAGAAAAGTACTTAAAGACTGTAATTGAGTACCCTGCCTCAGCTCACGTCGGCACAGAGGAGCCTTCCTCCACCAAGTTCTGATTTAACACTAATAGAGGACAGCGTCACCCATCTTATAATAGTTATAAGCTGTTTATAGTGGGCCAAAGTCCTAGTCTTTATGCACTTAACTCTTCAGCTACTTGTTGAAACTGTCAACAGTATCGAATAAGCATTACTGTAGCTGTTACCACTGTCCATAAAACACAGCCTTACGTTTCTCCCACTTGCAGGACCGCTTTAGGAACTACTTTGGTTTTTATTGTATAGAATGCAACCTAAATACAAGAGGTGGTGAGATGAGGCTTTTCGGTCTGTTGTGTCACCACCTCGGCTGTTGGGATTTATAGCCACATTACTAATTCACTTTGTGGTCACAAAAACCTCAGGTCTTCAACCTGAGCTATCAGGTGATGGCTCTCCTCTTCATACACTAACAAAATGCACTTACTAAACCAAAAGCTAAGAGTTTTTCTTGTCAAACTCTATCTCGTTAATTTTAGCCTATCTTATCTACTTACTGTTGAATTCTAAATCTTCCTGCTTCAAGTCCTGAATGCTGAGAGATTACAGGGTGAACCACTATGCCTAGCTAAGTTTCTCTATAATTTTAAATTTAACATACAAGCTAAATTGTCTTTGTCTTTCCATTTTGCGTAAGTATATATTTATTAAAAATTACAATTAGGAAACAACATTGTAAAATGAATAAAATTATTTTTGCCATGTAAGTAGCTTTATTGTCTTATTTTTACTTTGCAGAACAGATTTTTCAAGTATTTTGTATTTTAATTGACCATATTATTCAAAAGGATAAATGTGTTAGTTTTTTCCTTCATCTTCTAGTTTTCAAATTGGTGAAAAAGTTAACATATTAATAACCGTTTCCTGGGAAAATACAGAGATCCTTTGAAACATGTTCTTCTCATGAATTCTCAAATTATGTGCTTCTCTCATTGCACTGTTAACATACAGGGAGGGAGGGGATTCACTCTCTCCCTTCCCCACTCCAACCATGCATGGCCTCACACAAGTTTGTGTGACTCAGCAGTTCTGCTCTGTGGAATGGTGTGGCTCTAAAATGCTCTCCCAAAGGTCAGTGCTAAAGCCTTGATTGCCATGCAGGATGTTCTTAGGAGACAGCCTATTCAGAGTAGGTCTCTGGGGTCACGTGTCCTGTCTCCAGACCCACTCTCCTTGTTCGTTGTTTCTCAGCTGATGGTGAAGTGAGCACGGTCTTCTACCATGTGCTCCCATCATGGTTCTCCACCTGATCACAGCCCTAAAAGCAATGGAGTCAGCCATACATGAACTCAAGTGTCAAAAATGGGGAGCCAAAATAACCCTTCATCTTTTGAAAGTGTTCTTTGTAACAACGATGAAAAGCTTACTAATGAAGTGTATATTTGAAAGAAGTAAAAGCAGGAACGTGGATGTGTGAACATACATGTTCACAGCAGCATTCTTCACAATAGCCACAAGATAGACGCGGTCTACATGCCCATATCAAAAGAAGAATGGATAAAATAACACATGTACACAGTGAAAAGTGGTTCTTTGTTTAAAAGGGAATTTTGATATATGGAGGACAACAGATTAACCTCAGACCCTGAAATAGTCACGATATGACAAGTGTGGTTATGATTTCCACGTACATTCATAAAGACAGGGAGAATAGTTGTTGCCAAGATTGAAGTATTAATGTTTACCAGCTACTAAATTTTGGTTTGGGAAGATGAATTTTGGAGATCAATGGTAGTGAAGACTGTAGAACAGAGTTCTTCAGACCGTGTATGCTCTACCTTTTGCCACAAGATAACCTGAAGGACAAGTTGTAAGTATAATACCCCAGCAAACAAAATGTAAGGGGAAAAAAATCTTCAAAAATGAAACCAGACTATTTCCATAGTAGAAGTATTTTTCTCATATCAAAGATGGAATTGCTTATTAAAGAAAACTGAAAAGGAGAAAGGCAGGTGGCCATAGAGTGCATGACTGATTTGAAACCGGTATGTGACTCAAGTGGGAAGTAATTCCTCAGACTTGGAATATTAGCCATTAAGGGCACTAAGCTTATTTCTACTGCTTTCATCCTCTGCATATAGTCTGCATTTGGACTTCATTGTGGTTTATTGAAAACAAAGATGAGAGGCCAGCAGACTCACTATCCTAGCTCCAGCATCATTATGTTTTTTACAAGTTAATAAATTACTAGTTCTGATGGCTTTTAAATAGTTTTCTAGCCATTTGTGACGTGTGACTCAGTAGCCTAGAGTTCAGTCGCTTCCAAGTCAAAGCCTGGGAAGGAATCAAGATGCAGAAACCAAGGAATTAGGTCATGGTCTTGGCAGGCTACAGAAATCCATTCAAACCACTCAGCCTTCTCCAGGTTACTCTGCTTCGTGTGCATTTCCATTTTTCTACCTTTCAGTTACTTGTATTGAAAGGTGGATCTTAAGTTTTTAGCTCTCACAACCAAGAAAGTACCTGCCAGGAAGAAAGTCCGGATGAATGTGTGATAAAGTCCAGGTAGGCCTACAGGAGTGGGTATTTGTAGCCCCAATTACTATGGAAGCTAAAGAAAGAATTAAGTCCAGGAGTTAAGGACCAGCTTGGACAACATAGCAAGAACCTGAACCATAGATTTGTGTAATATTTCACACACATGCACACACATCTAAGTGGAACACCTAAGGAATAAGTATTATAAAATTCTTCCTATTAAATTCACCTGAAGGTTACAAACGAGTTTGTCTTCTGGCATGTAACCAAACAGGTTCCAGAGTCAAGGTTGCCCTGGCCCATTCTAATGTTAGTCAGAGGTACTTACTCTGACTGAATTCATTCAAATTTAGTAGCCCAATTACCTGTAAATGAGGCCATTGAGCACAGACTCTCATAGATGTTCTCCTGACCAGGCTGGCACAAAAGTATTGCTTTATTGTTACACATTGAATAAAAAGTCTCGTTTTTTAAAAGTAAGCTCAGTATTGTAATTATGAATTTATTTGTACCTGCTCCTAGAGTTTAGTATAAGTCTGTGATAAGATTTACCTGTTTGTTGTTAACTCAGCAAAGCAAAGATGTCCACGCCCTTCCTGACCTTGTGTTGTAAAGCCTTTGCTTACTGCAGTTCTAAAGTTTAGGTAGAGAGGAAAGATTTGGGATGCATCCATTTGATTGCACTAACAAATTCACAGACCAAACTAACAAAAAGCAAGAGGCAATAATTAGTACATGCTACACAGAAAGTTGAAAGTTGACCTAGTAATCTGGGACTATGGAACGCCACACAGAAGTATTTTTAAAATGTTCACCATTTATTACACTGACTCTGTGAGGACAAAATGAGCCAGCCACAGGTGCTTCTTCACTTGGGGGTTGTAAATGGAGCGGTTGTTTAAACTGTACAACCAAACCACTCTCTGAGAACCAAGCGCTGGTTTTGATGCTCTTCTGACTTCTGATGAAAATACTCTTTTCCCTATGAAAATGGAAGGTTTCATTTAAGTCTGGTGACAGTTTTCCTAAAATAGAATGACAGTGTATCCTACCCTTTTTCTCTTGGTGGCAGCAAAGTTCTGAGGGAAGAACCCTTTCCTAAAATGTGACATAGTGTGGGCACAGTGCGATCAACTGAATTTGGACACCTTTTCATGAGTCGCTATCAGTGTGACTTTGTAAAAGTCCTGTTACTCACAAACATGGCAGGAACGCCGCGGGCTGAAGGAGCTCATTAAGCATGTCTTTACTAAGTGTGGCTCTTAAGCCACAAGAAGTACCGCGGGCCCAAGAGTGGTGGCGTCACTTCCGGGCGCCTGAGCGTAGTACAGGCGCCAGCAGTTCCTAAGAAGGTGAATGGAAACCGCTCGCGCGCGTCTTTCCTGTCCCAGGCTTTTACTCACCACCAACAGAGACTCCATCGCTTCCCAGCTTGCTGATTCCATCTGTGTTGTCCAAATTGAGGAAACCTAATTCTTCTGGAGAGGCTGAGGGAGCTCACGACTGAAATCTGCGAATAGTTCATTCCCATCCCAGTCCCTGCAGGTCTGCTTTCCCAGTTGACGTGTTCACTTTATTTCAACCCCAGTTTTGCACATTGCACTCGTTTTGCAGTGTGGGAATGCTAGGATGTTTATGTTTAGTGATGGATTGCTATCTTTTGGAAAGGAATTGATGTGGGGAGAAGGGTTTAGGAAGAAGTTTGTTTGGGTGGTGAACCTATTACAAAAAGTGGAGCTGTGAATCCAAAGACTGGATAATGTTTACACTTGTCTTTGCTGAGATGCCAGGTTTTTGTTTGTTTGTTTGTTTACAATGAACTTTATGAGAGGACTTGTTTCCAAAATACAAAATTAAATCCTGATTAATGAGCATATATTTTTATAAACTGTCCAAATGCAATACACTCTATTTTGTCATGAAATGGGAGACCTTTTTTATTTTCCATTTGTTCTATTTGTCTTTAATTTTTAACGTCATTTTAAATAGGACTATCCACATAATTATTATAATACAGCATTAACTGTTGTATAAAGTGCATAGTGAGCATGGTTTACCCAAAATGCCTGGACCAGAAGTGTTTCAAATTTCAAAAAACATTTTTTTAAAAATTCATGATCAATCTGAGGATGAAACCCAGGTATAAATGTGAAATTCATGTTTTATTTGCATACTATAAGCACAGCTAAGGCAGTTTTATATAATAATATTTTTAGTATTTTTAGTACTTTGTGTGTTTCCACTAACATCTCATGTGGCTAGAGTTTCACATTGGGGATGCTCAACTTGAAATACTAATTATTTTATAGTTTCTCATTATTCTGTTATAAATAAATCAAAATCTAATTTATTTATATCCAGTTATTTTCTGGGCCTCTAAAAGATTTTGATAATTTTTACAAATGTTCTTAAGATTCTTTAAGTCTGCATACTTAAAAATAAAATAATATTCATTATTTTGTTTAAGTAAATGAATTAATTGCAAATGACATAATATTTCTGTAATTCTTTTCTAGGAATTATTTGTAGAGTAGCAAATATGCTAATGTTAAGTAAGACAGCAGGAGCTATTTCCCAACCACCAAAGAGTAAATTTTATGGATTTTTAAGAAGATTTAATGTTCATCCCAGAACACTCTTTCGTCATAAACTGGTCCTGGGAATTGAAACCAGCTGTGATGACACAGCAGCTGCTGTGGTGGATGAAACTGGAAATGTGCTGGGAGAAGCACTGCATTCCCAAACTGAAGTTCATCTGAAGTAAGTAGAAAAGATTTGGGCCACTTTCTGCTTTTTTTTTTTTTTTTTTTTAAGAAAAATGACACCACTCTTTTCCATTTATCATGTATAAAAGTCACAATTTAATAGTTAAATTCTTTTTTATTGTGTAAGACCACTAAGTACCACAATAAATAACTGCGCCTTTAATACCAGTACTGCAGAGGCAGGCCAGCCAGTGCCACCCAGTGAGACTTTGTCTCAAAAAAGCAGAACAGATAAACAAACAAGAACCTGTTGGGCAGTGGTGGCACATGCCTTTAATCCCAGCACTTGGGAGGCAGAGGCAGGTGGATTTCTGAGTTCGAGGCCAGCCTGGTCTACAGAGTGAGTTCCAGGACAGCCAGAGCTACACAGAGAAACCCTGTCTCGGGAAAACAAACAAACAAACAAACAAGAACCTGCTGTAATTTGATACCTTGCCCTGGCTTTTAAGGCTTCCCCAGTTCACAGTAGGGTCTTAACGTTTGCCAATCCTTATAACAAAAGGAAGCAACTGTCATTCTCAGAACTAATAATTTTTATGATTTTTCTCTCAGTGATGCCTTTTTTTTCTCCTGCATATATGTTTTGTTGTCTCAACAGCAGTCCCAGGAAAGCATCACCTGATAGTTTAAAAAAAAAAAAAAAAAGAACAAATCTATTCATATGTACACATAGAATTAGCATACTCTTAAGACATTGTTGTATCAAAGCTTAAAGCTTGGGTTTATAAACCCAGCTATTTGCAGATGAGCACAGGACTGGTGACTTAAATAATTGAACTCGATATAAAGTGTAAAATATACTTAGCTTTAGCCAATTGTCACTCAAGAATGTAAAACTTAAAATCATTGAGTATCATAATTTTCAAAAGAAAGTAGAAATGTACATTTTAAACATAATCTCTAGTTTGTGTTTTTTAAATGTAATCTCTAGTTTTTTTTTTTAGATTATTAGTTAATTCAAAACACATTGAAATACATCTCAAAGTTATCAACTTCCAGTGTTTGAAGAATGAAAAAAATGCCTGATATTTTTAATATTATTTTAGGCAAGTTCTTTATCCTGACTGATTTCTTTTTCATATCAATAAACAAATAGAGCAGTTTCCTTAGTGCACTGGGAATAATTTATGGAGGAAATAGAGTCTGAAACAACACACCATTGGGAACAAACTAAGTGGATATTGATACGGTCAGTAGACTACTAAAAGGCCCTTCTTCAGATAATGCACACAGACCTACAAAGAAAGCACCAGTGTAAGGCAGCATAAAGTTAATATCAAACAATAATTACTGTGCTGAGGACATTTCTTTTTAATGTACTGAACTTTTGAATATTGTCTCCACCGACAGGCCTACTCTAAGCACATCATCTAAGTCAGAGTCATTTCTGCATATTTCTTTCTGATTCTTTTTACAATTTATACACTTGTTTGCCCGGTCATAATCTTTCCTCCAGTCAACCTTACACTCTGATAATGAGGTCTCTGCCTATACTGACCACTGTGCTACTCCTATCGCCCTGCTAGCACAGTGTCTGACTCATAGGCCCTCAATAGAGATTGAAAGGACATTGCTGTCCACGTGAACACTAACGACAAAGGCAAAAAGACCAAAACATTCTACT
This sequence comes from Uromys caudimaculatus, assembly GCA_028551405.1. NCBI lineage: Eukaryota > Metazoa > Chordata > Mammalia > Rodentia > Muridae > Uromys > Uromys caudimaculatus. The sequence goes on along the minus strand of CM052709.1, from coordinate 40,718,230 downwards.
TAGCCAGTGTGTGTGGCAAGTATGTTCAGTGACGTCATCCACACAGCTCAGCTTAGCAGGAACTGGAAGACTGCCATTGCCAGCCAATACCTGGGGCACTGTGAATTCTAATATGAACATGGCACATATGAATAGCCCACCATATCAAATGTGTTTGCTACTAGTGGTGGGGGTCAGGGTTAGTCATTTCCAAGTTCTTGGCTACTTTCCCAAAGAATCGAAAAGGGCTCACACAGATCAACAAAAGAAGCAAAATGACTGTGCTGGTTATAAATGGATATACTGTCAAGATTGGCAGCAGGCCATCTGATTAAGAAGACTCTAGATTATTGGTCAGAGCTATTTTCATGGAGTTCAAATGGAGGGATTGATTACTCGGGCAGAGTTTGGGTGGTTCTTTATTTTGATTGATAGATTAGATCATATACTCATTTCCCCTATTGTGTATGTCCCCTTCCATAATGCATCTGTTTTAATCCCATGTATGTTCAATTATGCGTAGTCATAAGATAGTAAATAGGGAATTCGCCCTAAAAGATTATTAGAGCAAAGTTTTTTAAGATTGCACATGCATCCAAATGAGTTCAGGCTGAATCAGCCTTTCTTTTCTTGGGAATATATTTGAATAAAAATTGTCTAAATTTGATTGTTACAGGGCCAGGGAAACTTCTAGCATTGTTCAAAGATGAAAGTACATATAGCCCCATATAGGTGGGGGAGGAAGATTGTCCTAAGGTTGCTAAGTACATTGTTTTGAGAGGGATGTGTGCACATACTAGGTACAGGTAAAGGAACTAAACTGCCCAATGTATATCACAAGGGAGGGTATGGGCGTACTCCAACACCAGGTGGGACTTCCACCCATCGTCTCTACTTGCTTGCCACAGGCTTTTATAATCTGTCACACTGAGACCATGCATATTTTCAGCTTTCTTGTCTATACAATCCAGATAATCATAATGTCAATGTAAATAAATGTGAATTACTTTAGAGCACCTGCTGCAGTTTTTGACAAGCATAAATGGTTCAATAGAATGTAGCCATTACCGATAGCAGTTCTGTTACCATCAGTACAGTGAAGAGATCATTGCAGGGTAGTGTAGGAGTAAGGCACTGGTTGTTACCATGTCCCATCTTCCAGACGACCACTCTTTCCTTGCCACTCCACACCCAAGTCAGCCACCCCGTTGTCGTAAACATAACCCTCAAGTACTGCTTGTCATAGGTCTCTCCTTCCTCCTCAATTCAGTAATCCTCCATTGCCCTTGCCTAGACTCTAACTTCAAATTTAAACAATTCCCTTATCTCCGCATTTCCCTAATCATCTACATTCTCTATACAAATTAGAACGTTATTATAAAATGTGTTCTCATTAATTATTGGAGAATAAGGCCACAGTTTTACTCATTATTTGTCTTTATTGTTTAGCATAATTTCTATTGAAAAAATATCAAAGAAGACTAGAAATGGTTATAAGGTAGGAGGAAGAAATGAATGGGAGGGAGGACTTGAATTCAAACATTCACACTCAAATTCCAATCAAAGAATATTTTAATATGGGAAAAAAAAACAGTCAACAGATTGCTTTCTAATGTTTTCTGACATCACAATCTGTAATGGTCTCCAAGAACCAAAAGATGCGCTAGAAAAGTAAAGAGGCTTTGAATTTGGTGGTGGCAGTGAGAGTGTTACTAAACTAAACATTAAGTGTGGAGACAAAGGCAAAATGACTGTTAAAGGGAAGTGAAATGGCTCGTTTGTCAAGGCTCCTCCCGACCTGAGTTCAGTCCCTGGAACGTCACATAGTGGGAGGAGGACACTGACTCTGCAGGCTGTCTTCTGACCACCTCTACATTCACCAGCCCTCCCATAAATAAATAAAAATGTTATCTAAAAAATGTAAATTACATATTAGATTTTTTTAAAAATGAGCTTGAAACTCAAATGACTCTGAGAATACTATTGCTACTAACAGATGAGAATGTCAAATAAGTATATCTAGATACATTTTTAGAAATTTATTACAAAATGCACTTGTTGAAATAAAATGATTTCCTTAAATCCTCATTTCCTGAAAAAAAAAAATATATATATAAAGTAGTAACTAAATATTTATTGAATGTTGTCAGCATTTTCATATCTGTTTAGAGATTATCCCACAGGGTCTTTCAGTGTCAAGTATTTTACAGTGATGTGTTCAGCCCAGAGGTAAATTTTACAGACCCTGTGAGATTGCTTCTCAGACCATAAACCAGTTACATGCTGCTGTATTTGTTGCTGGCCAAGTTCCACCTGTTGTTTTTCCCATGCTAGAGACTGAATGCAAGTCCCTGGGTATACTAGACAAGTGCTTGACCGCTGAGCTGCATTCCCAACCCTCCCTGCTAATTCTTGACATTGTGTGATCATCTGCTGTCCCACATAGACCCAAAATCTCAACTGCTAACTCTGAGCACTAAATTCTCAAACTTTATTTTAGGATTGCAAGCTATGTCCTGTCCTGGTGTGACCTCAAATGCAGTGTGTTTAAAAATAAACTCATCTTCACAAAACCGTCTTCATATTTCTCACCGTTAGTACTTTCTCCCAGCCATCCCTACCAAATATGAGTCATCTTTGATGCCTGGATCCTCATATTCTCTTATTGAGATTAATATATAGTTACTTCAGACAAATAACTCTTACACTAATTTCTGAAATTCTCTTCTCAAAAATATTGATTTGAGCTAAATGGATTAGCCTGTCCTTTCTTTGTTCATGGCCTCTTTGAAACGCTTTATACTACTATTCTGGTGACATCATTCATCAGAAGTAAACCACAGCATGAAAAGTCTGCAGCAGGACTGAACTCTTATCAGTCTTATATTATAAAGTACACAATGTGCTTTATGCAATGATTCTTTTGGAAGAATGTCTTCAAATGTAACATCTTCTGTCTTAGTTTTTTAAAGACTGTCTTTTTTGTTTCAGAACAGGTGGGATTGTTCCTCCAGTAGCTCAACAACTTCACAGAGAAAATATTCAACGAATAGTAGAAGAAACTCTTTCTGCCAGTAGAATCTCCCCAAGCGACCTCTCAGCAATTGCAACTACCGTCAAACCAGGACTGGCTCTAAGCTTGGGAGTTGGCTTATCCTTTAGCTTACAGCTAGTAAATCAGTTTAAAAAGCCATTCATCCCAATTCATCACATGGAGGCTCACGCACTGACTATTAGGCTGACCAATAAAGTAGAATTTCCTTTTTTAGTTCTTTTGATTTCTGGAGGTCACTGCCTGTTGGCATTAGTCCAGGGTGTTTCAGATTTTCTGCTCCTGGGGAAGTCCTTGGACATAGCACCTGGCGACATGCTTGACAAGGTACTCCTCCAGAGGCTGCTCTCCTTTACTTCTGTCGCTTCTTTCCAGTCTACAGACCACTCATCCAGGCAATTCAGAACATTACATAAGTAGACTCAAAACACTATTTTAAAAAATTACTGCCAAAGGCTTGGTAGGGGTAGCGGTGTAGACTACAAATTCAAGGCCCAACCTCGGCTTTTGAATGAGTGTGAGGCAAACCTGGGCCATGCAGCAATGTCTTGTCTTAAAAGTCAAGAGTTGTGGCCAAGCATGGTGGGGCACATCTTTAATAATAGCACTTGGGAGGCAAGGGGCATGTGGAGCTCTGAGTGAGGCCAGCCTGGTCTACATAGCTCTAGGATGGTCAGGGCTACAGAGAAAGGAAAGCAACACAATAACAACAAAAAGCCCTAAGAGTTGTAATAATTTTAAATATTTTTCTTTTAGACAAGTTTCATTCTGTAACCCATGCTAGACTCAAAACTCACAGTGATCCTGCTTCAGCCTCCCATGTGCTGGCATTATAGATGTAAGTCACCACTATTTCCATCTCAATTTTGTAATTTTTAGCCATTTAATGAAATAATAGAAATTTTACATTTATATGTAAAAGCTCAAGTAGTTTGCAGATATTGGTATATATTTAGTCAAATACTTCTTATGAAAGTGTTTGGGAAACTAGCATGCTGCAAAAATATAAAGGTATTCTGAGATTAGGGACAAAGGATGGCAGTACATGCCTTTAATCTCAGCACTTGGGAAGCAGAGACAGGTGGATGCTGTGAGTTCAAGGCCTGCTTGGTCTGCATAGTGAGGTTAAAGCCAACTGGGGCTATATAGTGAAACCGTATAAGGGAAAAGAAGATTAACATGGAATTCAGATGTCAACTGCATAGTTGTTTAACGTCACAACAGTTTTATATGGAACCTACTACCATAGATAAAATGATAGAGGGAAAAATAGGTCACTTGTTTGGTTGGTTGGATTTTAGAGGCAGAGTTTCTCTATTTAGTCTTGGCTGTCCTGAATCTTGCTCTATAGACCAGGCTAGCCTCCGCCTCCTGAGTGCTGGGATTAAAGGCATGGGCCACCACCATCCAGCCAGATTCTTATTTTCAAAGTTCAGCAATAAATAACCATCTCAACTTTAATTTTCCAATCCTAGTATACAAGAGAGACTAGGGAAGCAGTACTTGGACACTGCTAATTAGTTTATTGGAGAGAAGAATTACCTGATTGCTGAAATTAGCAGACTCCCTGTATTCAGGATTTTAGAAGGAATTTTTGAATACATTATCTTTATATCTTACAGTTTTAAAATGACTATGATGCATATATATATAATTTTATATTATGTCTTTATTTTTATAATGTCACTTACTACATGTATTGACTTGCATATTTTGAACCATCCCTATATCTCCTCTGGTTTGAAACTGACTTAGTCAATAGTGGGTAATCTTTTTCTTAATAATTTACAATCAAAATGTATGAAAAAATTGTAAATGCTTGTTTTTAATAGGTGGCAAGAAGACTTTCTTTAATCAAACATCCAGAATGTTCCACAATGAGTGGTGGGAAAGCTATAGAACATTTGGCCAAAGAAGGAAATAGATTGCATTTTACTATCAATCCACCCATGCGGAATGCTAAGAATTGCGATTTTTCTTTTACGGGACTTCAACATGTTACCGATAAACTAATAACACACAAGGAAAAAGAAGAAGGCATTGAGAAGGGGCAAATCCTGTCATCAGCTGCAGACATTGCTGCTGCAGTACAGCATGCAACAGCGTGCCACCTTGCGAAAAGAACACATCGTGCTATTCTGTTTTGCAAGCAGAAAAATTTGTTATCTCCAGCTAACGCAGTATTAGTAAGCTTTGCCCTCTCCCCTGGTAGTAATAGTACACTTTCCAGTCTGTTTTCTACCCCTAGGAATCTAGTTGACTTCGTATTTAGGATGAATTGGTCCTTGTGTCTCCCTCATACTAGACAACATGAAACAATACAGACTAAGAACAGTGTATAGCTGTTGTGAGTGCAGACATAACATCTTCATGGGGCATATCTCCAGCCTGGATAGGAAAAAACTCCCAGGCTCCATTTCTCTGTGAATGTGATTGTATGTTCCATCTAATAATGAAACCAGAATAACCACTGTGGTTGCTGTTTTTAGTAAAGTAGGCTGCCAGCCTCCCTTTTTTAATTAAAGACCTTTAAATGTGCTTCCCAGTCTTGATATTCTTCCTATTAAATAGGTCTTAAATCTTACTTTGAAAACTATAAGCTAATGAAATGTATAAATTTGGGAATTTGAAAATGGAATATTAAAAATAAGTGTTAAAGGTAATGGTTTCTTAAGAGCTGAGTAGCTCAATGACTAAAAACACAAAATACAGTCTAAAATATTGATATATTATGATTGCAAATGTTGCAGAGACACCTTTTAGTAATAAGAAAATACCTTAAAATGTTAAAATGAATACATGCTGGCATTGAAATTGTGATTACCACCCCCAAATTTCTATTATGCAAATATATCACTTATTATATAACCCCAACTGTCATAGTTTCTTGTTGGGCGAGGCTGGTTTTGTTCCCCAGGTTTAGATAACAGCTTGGTTTATATCTGTATGTGACAGCTATTAATACTCATCGTCCCCATATTTTCAGGTTGTATCTGGCGGTGTTGCAAGTAACTTGTACATCCGAAGAGCATTGGAAGTTGTAGCCAATGCAGCACAATGCACGTTGTTGTGTCCCCCTCCGAGACTGTGCACGGACAATGGCATCATGATTGCATGGTAAGCCACAGGATATGTGTGGTGTAGTTGTGGTCATGTAAACAGTCATTAACATCTCCTACTAAATTTTCTTTCCTTAAATCTTAAGGCTATTGATGTTGTTTCAATGATTTTTATCATTTAGGAATGGAATTGAAAGATTACGTGCTGGCTTGGGCGTTTTACATGATGTAGAAGACATCCGATATGAACCAAAGTATGTAGTAGTGTGTTTATACAAACTATAAAAGAGATATATGAGTATTTTTATATATATATATAAAGTTTTTGTTGACATTTTGGTGATACTTTAAGGAAGATTACTGGTTTTCATGAATATAGTTGACAAATAATTGATAAATATCTCTGCTACAGATCCAAATAATAAAAATTTCACAAGCTATATATAATTTATGGCCTATTTCTGTAGGTCATGAATAAAGATGATACATTGTCTTATTTCTTACCAGAAAAGAACACATTTCAGGGCTGGAGAGGTGGCTTGGTGGCTAAAAGTTCTTACTGATCTTACAGAGGACCTGGATTCTGTTTCCAGCACCTGCACTGTGGCTCACAGCCACACTTAACTCCAGTTCTAGGGGAGCCAACGTTCTGACCTCCATAGGCCCCTGCACACAAATGGTGTACTTGAATATAATCAGGAATACACACATACACATTAAATATTTTAAATAAAAGAAACCATCTCCATGAGTGGCACTTTTGCAATGTCTAATGTTATTTAAGGACAGTTAGAGTGTTAGCAGACTTAAGGGAACCATGAAGGTAACATTCAGATAGGAGACTGGGTTACACATGTGACCCTATAGAAATAGATGAGGATAAGCCAGAAGGCAGCTGTCTGCTGTAAGCCTTATTTCCTCCCTCAAATCATAGTTCCAAGAGCAGTTTTTAAATTTGGTATCAAGTTCTGTCCAAGTTAGTCTAAGAATATTATAGAACAATTATGTTTTGTAACTTGACATGATTATATTTGAACATTGTTTCTTCTGATATTTTGAACTTGTCAGCACCAGAGAGTTGTGCTGCAGGAACTACCGATGGTTAGTATGGATTGTGGATCCAGAGCTTAGAGTAGCGTCTCAAGGAATCACTTAACATGGCAGCTTAACCTCAGATAACACTGCCTGGTCCAGTTGTTCCCCCTTGTGGCAGTGTCAAGGCTGAAGATGATGGCTCTGTCCAGTTGTGGTCAGCTTAAAGCAATATCATAGAAAAGCGGAAATCTGCTATTTCACTTTACTTACTGAGGAAGAATAGATAACATAGGTGAGTGGTGAAGAGCTCTCCAGTCTAAAAGTGCAAGGGAAAGTTGAAAAGGACAGAACAGCTTGTGAACTCTGAAAAGTCATGGAGTCAAGGACCTGTGAAAATATAAAAGAACGAAGACTTGATATTTTATGTTAAAATACTTGTACCATTTTGACCTTTTTGTAAAATGTTATTGTCTATGGCATCTTTTGTTGTTTATGTTTAATTTTAAGGATTTTTTTTGTATTTTTGTTGTTTGATAGTGTGTGAAATCCAAGGCTTTACATGTGCTTAAACATACACTCTACCGTTGAAACTTTGAACTACATATCCCCAGCATTCATTTTGATTTAAGCTTACTAATTTACTTTTGAGCAGTAGAACTTGCAAGTATACCTCAAAATTAAGGTTTCTTAAGAATGAGGTATTGTTATGCACTGTTCTGGTTTGTATATGTGGAAGAGTGACCACCTGTGCTGACTCTCCATTACTCCCAATGTTGTCCAAACTGCAAGCAGATAATGTGCGCACGTTGTGATAGGTAATGAAGCAAGTATGAAGTCATGTGGCCTCTGATTTTTATGCAGATGTCCTCTTGGAGTAGACATATCCAGAGAAGTTGCAGAAGCTGCCATAAAAGTACCACGATTAAAAATGGCACTTTAATTTGTGATTTTAAAGATCTCTACAGGTAATATTTTAAACAATAAAATTAAGTTTTAAGGTTTTGGTATCAAATTATGTTAAATATCATTAGGCATCAAAACTTTTATTATATGTGTGTGTATATACATAGTCCAGGAGGGGCACATGTGTGTGCAAGGGCACCCATGTGTGTGTGTGCATGGTAGCAAGGAGTGGTTCACAATCCAAGTGTCACACTCTGGACTGCTGTCAACTTCCTTTGAGTCCAGGCCTCTCATTGTGTTGGAGCTTTGCCAATAGCACTGGAAGAGACTGCACAGGGTGCCCCAGGGACCCTCAGGAATCCTCTGTCTCCAACAGCCCAGCACTGGGATTATAAGGTTACACTGCCATGCCTCCAGTTTTTCATAATTTCTGGGGATTGAACTTGGGACCATATTTGTAAGGCAAATCCTTTACCTATTGAGTTATCTCTATAGGCTGAAGACTCTTTAAAAAATAAATTCCTTTTCTTTCCAAAGATAATAACTGCATATTATAGTTTTGAAAAAGAATGGCTTTTTTATTATTTAAAAAAAAAAAAAAAAAAAAAAAAACCCAAGGATATCAAATGGTAAATGTGGCAGGTGAAGAAAGAAAATCCTTAGGGAGAATGCACAAGTCTGTCAGGTTCTTTTCATTCCTGTCCTCTTATGGATTTGATATCTTTTCCCCATTTCTCAAATTAGAATAATAGAAGCTAGCTTTTGACTACTGCTATAATACACTGACTTCTTTAATGTATTTAATTGTATTTACTAAGATAAAAATAAATGAGATGAGAAAGGTTTGTTTGGGTAATTTTCTTTGAAACTTGGTATTGCAGACACTGTAAGTTTACCACTGATTTTTTTTTTTTTTCTGAGTAAAGAAACTCCATACTGTTTGAGGCTATAAGTACAGAGTTACTTGGGCTAGGGAGATGGCTCAGTTGTTAAGAGAACTTCCTGTTCTTGTGGAGGACCCCAGCACCCACATGGCAGCTCACAACTTTCCATTAACTGCTGTTCCCGGGAATCCAACACCCTTTTCTGACTTCCACAGGCACCAGGCATACATGAGGAACACAAACATTAAATTTAAAAAATAATAAATCTGCTGGGCAGTGGTGGCGCATGCCTTTAATCCCAGCACTTGGGAGGCAGAGGCAGGTGGATTTCTGAGTTCGAGGCCAGCCTGGTCTACAGAGTGCTTTCCAGGACAGCCAGGGCTACACAGAGAAACCCTGTCTCGAAAAACCAAAAAAAATAAAAATAAAAATAAATCTCCATTTTCTTAAAGAAGCAATGCTACTTATCCTTAAGTCCACTGATTTTGCCACTAGATGTTCATATTATGTCCTCTGCACTCGAACAATTTGTTAATTTTGTGCACTTTCTAATCTCTGGTAACAAGTTTAATTGAAAAACCATAAGGTAAAGGTAAAAATTTAGCATAGAACAAAGCCCTCTTTAGGTAACTCACTTTATAGCATGCTGGCCGTCAACTCTCTCGATCCTTCTGCCTCAGCATTTCAACAGTAGAATTACAGGTATGTAGCCACCATTCTTGATTAGAATGAAAACATTTCTAGTTTTAGTCCTGTATTAAGCTAACTTTCTTCTCAGAAAGTTCCATAATTAATTCTTTTGTTCAATTTTGTTATAATCTCCTATTTTTCTTTTTAAAATAGAGCATCTGGAGCTAGGCTGTCCTTATAGTACCTTTGTGTTCTTGGTTGTTCAGATTGCTGCGGCATGACAGGGTGAGGGGGAAGAAATAACAAGTAAAGCAACAACTAGTTCATGAACTCACATCTTACATTTCCATTTTGTATGTGATTATGAATTAACAGACTATTTTCCAATAGATACTACTATCAGTACACATAAATTATGGAAGAAAATTTACCGAAATATATATTATGAATATAATCATTTTAGAAAGAGTCTCACTCTGTGGCTCAGGCATGTCTAGCTCACACTGGTTTGAATCTTAATAAACCTCTTGCATGAATCCCCCAGGTCCTTGGTTAAAGATACAGTTCCACCTGGTAAAGCTCAGGATGTTATCTTAAGGCTTTTCTTGTCTATAATCTTAAAAGGAAACAACCGAGTGATAAAAAAAACAATCTTTAAGAATTGAGGACATCCTTCACTTAAGGTTCAGGGAGCTATGCCAGAGGCAAGGCAGAGCCTTTGTAAGAGCCAGCCAATATGGAAATAGTGGCCTCCAAACACAACAGGACTGATGCACATCTGACCTCAGGGGTGTGGCAGCACACACAGGGCCTGCACAGGTTCAAGACAGATGGGGCCGCAGTCCTGAGTATGAAAGTGGACATAAACTCCCATCTTTAACCAGGAAGCTGTCTTAACTGACATCCACTTGCAACGAACATATTCTTTTTCTCCAGTGGAGTCGCACTGGGAACAGAAACCCCGCATAAGGGTAGGTAGGCCTCACGCCCTTGTTTTGGGATTTTTTGTTTTACTGATCTTTTGTTTATATACTGTGATTTCCAGTTTTGTGTTTTTTCTTTCTTTTAAATTCTAATTTGTTTAGGGATTTCGTTCATTTTCTAGATGTAAACCAAAGGTACTTCCTATAGATAATGGGACAACTCTAGTTTCCATATATTTTAATTATACTTCCTGTGTACCTTATGAGCAGTGATTTCAGATGCTACTATGAGTATTTAGACATTGTACATTTCAGGTTTTTCAGAAGTCTCACACATTGGTAATACTAAAATACAATAATTATTTGACAGCTTAAGTGTTGTAGTAAATGTTAATATGTGGGCTCTTAACTCAGCATACCAACTCAAAAATGTTTCTAACTCTTGAGACACATTATAGATATATAGATACACACACACACACACATATATATATACATATATATATAATGTATTATTCTACTCATGACAGTTGATAAATATTATAGATATATAAGTACAGGCATTCTATATAGAAATTCTATTTATTTTTTCAGGCAATAACTGACGTGTGGTTAAATTCCATGTGAAACTCTGGGAAGAAAATCTATTCAGTATTAATATAAATAACTTCCATTTGAACAACAACACAAATTCCATCCCCTGAAGATGCTGTGTATTTTACCACAATAAACAATATCTGCTTTGAAAAAAACCAGTCAAGGATCATTTCATGTTTCAAATGCTTTTTGTTTTTAATTCTTAGCTTTCTCCAGGCTCTGGGTTGGTGTTCTGTTCACCTTTCCCAAGGTTGTTCAAAAACGCTATTCTTGGTCTTGAGACATTTATGATATCTGCTGAAATTCCAGATGAAAATGAAAAAATATTGTGGGAAATATTGGTCTTGTGTGTTGTTTTGAAGAGCCCCATGAAGTTAGCTACAGGAGATATTAAAGTCAAAGAATCTTTTGGTTGGATTTTAGGTCTTGCTTTTCTTCGGTGCTCTTTCCCTGGAAGTAAGAAGGCCACAGTTAAATGTCTCTCAAATCAAGTGCCCTAAGTATCATCTGATTACTTCTTTTCTTTGCCTAACTAAAACATGTACCAGCTTTCTACAGATATTCTTGAATAAACATTCCTTTTCTCTCTCTCTCTCTCTCTCTCTCTCTCTCTCTCTCTCTCTCTCTCTTTTTAAAAGGAATTCCATTTATGTATAGGAGAGAGAGAGAGAGAGAGAGAGAGAGAGAGAGAGAGAGAGAGAGAGCGCATATGCAGTGTGCATGGATATGGGGATGCCGCAGATTAAACTCAGGTCTTCTAAAAGACTTGCTCTTAAGCGCTGGACCATCACCCAGACCTGCATTCTTCTTTTTGCTTTTCCTGCTTTCTTTCTTACTGGTTATATCATAGATGTTTATTCTAGGACAACATACACTGTCATTGGCCCTTTTCTAAGGAAAGCAGATTAATAGGCATGTGCATGATCCATGTTTATTCCCTGTTCAGTACCTAATAAGGTTTTGGAGAGGTGGCTTAAGCCACTAACAGCATATGGTGCCCTTGAAGAGAACTGATAATCAGTACCCAGCACCCACACCAAGCGTGCACAACTTCTTGTAACTTCATCTCTACTGGAATCTGACACCTGGCCTCTTGGGCATCTGCACTCAGACACATGTGCCCCCTCACCCCATGGAATTAAAATGTTTTTAAAATTAAAAATAGAAAGGTGTTAATAATATTGTCTAAATATTAAAAATCTAAATTCTGATTTCCTCATACCTTGACTACCCAACTTTCAACTACCAATTGAGTCAAAACTATCAAGTATCAATGAAAACAATGTGACCTTTGGTCTGAGAATTTTTTGATAATTGTACATGAAATTTTACAAGAGAAAGATTGTTTAAGACATGGTTAGGTGGTGCCTCATTTGTGTTTTACTTGGAGATAACAGAGAAAGATCTTGTAAACATTTTGCGTGTATGCGTATCAGAATACACATGTGGAGGGCAGAGTTAATAGACAGCTTGTGGGAATTAGTTCTCTCCCACCACACAGGTTCTGAGGGTCAAACCTGGGTCATCAGGCTTGTTGTTGACAAGTACTTCTACCAACCGTGCCATCCTGCTAGGGAAATCTTTGGCAACTGATAGCGTAGGGAAGACATTAAATGAAGACTGTCTTCTCTATGTATAATTACAAAGCAGAAGCTTACAAGTATGCCTTCAGGAGGGTTGTCTCCGCGTTTTGAATTTTGAAAGATATGATGTGCTGGTTGGTTTTTGTTGTATTGACACAAACCTAGACAACTGAGAAAATGGTATCACCATTGAGAAAATGTGTCCATAACTGGCCTGTAGGCAAGCCCGTGGGCATTGTCTTGATTTATGATTGATGTGGGATGGTCCTGCCCTATGTTGCTGGTGTCACACTGGCTAGGTCCTGAGGGATATAAAAAAGGAAACTGAGTAATCCAGCAATCAGTTCATGTCAATGGCCTCTGTGTTGGTTCCTGCCTCGAAATCTAGCCCTGTTTTTCTGGCTGATGGGCTATAAGCTCTAAGTTGAAATAAACCCTTTTGCCCCAAGTTGCCTTTGTTCGTGGTGTTTGTTTTATCACAGCAGTAGAAACCCTAAAACAGAATTACAGAGTGCCAGGACTAGGAGGCACTAAAGAAATAAAAGAAAAATTAATTACCTTTTTTAAAGACAGGAATTACAGATGGTCCTCCATTCTTCTCCAGGCTAAAAGGGGGTAAAATATCAAATAATAAATAAATGAAGACATCGTATACCCAGAAAACCATGAATAAATAAAGATTCCAGGTGCCATGTTCAGGGGCCTAATGATCTATGTCATACATGTATAAAATTGCATGTATGCTGCCTGCAGCTACCTTATATTTGATCACTTACTCATTTCAAATATTAACTATAACTAAAATGGAACATTGTGTTTGACGTGATGGGAAGAAGGTATGATTTGAAAAGGAATGGCCCATATAGTCTCATATGTGTGAATGCTTGGCCCATAGAGAATGTCTTTATTAGGAGGTGTGGCTTTGTTGGAGGAAGTGTGTCACTGTGGAGGCAGGCTTTGAGGTCTTAAATGTTCAAGCTGGGCCTAGTGACACAGTTGCTTCTGCGGCCTGCAGATCAAGTTGTAGAACTCTAAGCTCTGTCTGGAGCAGCATGTCTCCAGCAGCATGTCTCCAGCAGCACGTCTACCTGCACACTGCCATCCTTCCTACCACGACAATAACGGACTAAGCCTCTGATGAAACATCCCATGATGTCTCTTTACGGTAACAGAAGCCCTAAGACGGGACTCATACTGGATTTTGAGGAAAATAGAATTGAACAGGAACACATTTTCCATTTCCCACAGAGTTATGGGAATGACTACAAAGTATAAATCATTTCTATTAAATTTATGAAAGAATAAAATTAACTTGTAAGTTATCACAATGAATGTTCAGATTGTGCTTTTAGATTTTCAGTTTTTAAAGGATTCTTAAAATAGACTTATCTTTTTCTCTACTTAAAATTAACTTATATAACCATAAGATACTATTAGGTATGATTCCCTTCTTATATCATAATAATAATATATCGTGGGTAGCTCTTTTCCAATATACGAATCCTTCCTACCTGGAAAGACTTATAATTCAGCTCTGTATATAGAAGCATAGAAAACAGTTCACAGTAAGTTGTTGTTTGCACTTCTCATTTTAAAAGACTTTGGTTGTAATGAAATCATAACATTGAGACAAAATCATCTGAGAAAAATTCTTGAGAGAAACTATAACTTTAACCACTCTGTCTATTTTAGCCTTGTTTCCTTCTAAGAAGTTTGGCTTGGCTATGGGTCAAGTCTTGGAAATCCATCTGCAGTGAAGATTATGCTGTCTTCCTATTTAGTTCAGAACTCTCAAAATATATCTTTAAGGTAATGAAGAATAGATTCCTGAATAGGGCATAATATTTATCAGTCTCCCCAAAACTTCTAAAATTAAAACAATCCTGTCTACTCAGGATACCTAAAATATGGTGGTTGTCCTGTCCACACCCACATTTCTATCACTAAGTTGGAATTAAAATAAATTTGAATTGGGCAAAATAATCTTGCATCTCTAGTTCCAGCTACTGAGGAAGCAGAGGAAGCGAGGGAGATTGGAGCTGGGCAACATAGCAAAGTACTATATCCAGAATAAATAGAGTAGTGTCCCTGTGAATGGGAAAGATGACTGACGTTGGAGGGGGCACATATTTGGCATGTCAAATGAGTGTCATCACCTTGATTAGGTTAGAGATTGTAATGTTGATAATTACCTTTGGGTATAAATCTCTACTATCATCAGGAGCCCTATGACCCCTGGAAGTGAAAGACCCCAATTTTTCTTTTGGCTGTAGCTACAGGGTATTGAGATATTAGCCAAGTGTCTGCTCATTAAAAAAAAAAAAAAAAAAAAAAAAAAAAAAAAAAACCAGTGGTGTCACAGGGCAATGGAACCCTTACACTGACAGAGAAACCAATAAGTTAGTATTGGCTATATTAGAACCTCCTCTGAAAGAGGAAAACAAGTGGATGACCATAAATACAACCAATGTATCCGTCTTCCCAGGAAGAGGACAAGGTGTGGTACTGACATTTTTCCTGATGCCCACCATGACATGGAAAATGTGTAGGAGTTCATGTATTAGTTCTGGGAGAGATGTTGGAAAGGCATCCCATAAGACGCTGCTTCCTGATTAGCTGAAGGACACTGGCTACATGCTACATGGCCACCTATTCCTTTCATGCTCAAGTTTAAAGCACCATCATCTATGTCTATAGACCAGCAATTTTTAAACATCTTGGTTTATCTTTTGGGGAATTTTGACAAGGCCAGAACAAATATGACCCCTATTCACAAGAAGGCGGTTTAGAAGATAGTCTTTTTGAGTGCAGTGTTCTGTTTAGCTTCTCACTTCTGCACACTTAACACTCACAGAAAGCCCCACACTTCCAGACTAGACTGTGTAGTCATTGCTCCACTATGGGTAGTTTAATCCCCACAGAAGGCTAGTGAAAAGCCAGTACTCCTTCAGCTCCCCATAGCCTCTTTATCAACCACTCCATCATCTGCATCTTGAGCATTTTTCTTCCTTCACTCTGGAACAAGAGGACTGGTTTGCCACTCCTTAGCACTGACCTGCAGGAACAGGGTTATTCCTAGGATTTGGCTTGAGAAGTGGTATGATCACCCTGTGCTTCACTGTTGCCAAGGGCTCTGCTAAGGTCACATGACAGGCCAGGCTGGTTCTTTTCATGGCTCTTGTACACCAGCAAAACTGTCCTTTATGCTGCTTGGATTTCTAAGCACTTCTTTCCAAGAAAATATGGGGCCAGTCTCAACAGATTTTCCACACCCGGGTGGTAGAATCAGTTCTGGCCCATTTCTATAGGATCTCCAACCTCAGTAATTCTTGCAGCCTTCAAAGTGGCTGTGATGATGAGGAACTTAACTAAGTAGGGTGTGTGTGTGTGTGTGTGTGTGTGTGTGTGTGTGTGTGTGTGTGTGTGTGTGTGTGTGTGTGTGTGTGTGTGATTAGCCTAGAACTCACCCAATAGAATGGACTAGCTGGCCAGGAAGCTCGGGAACGGGGTGGGGCACTCTTTTTACTCCCCAATGCTACAGTTGTGAGCAAATGCCAGCAAGCTTAGGTGACAGTATAGCTTCACAGCTCAGTCTCCCAGCCAATAGACAACAACTTCCATTTCTACCAACAGCAAGGTAACTACTCACTACTGATCCCTTGCAGGAGCAGTGCTTTGAAGATCATTTGAGATTTTAGCCCCACCTTGAACTATTTTGGAAAAAAAAAAAAACTATAGACTGAAAGGTTTCAGAAATTCTGTTTTGTTTTGTTTTGTTTTTCCTGTAGGAAACTACCCCTCATGTTCATCTTTACTTTGAAACAGGGCCTTCTATTTTGTAGGGTACTTTTCAGAAACAGTTATAACCAAACCTGATCTTTCCTGGGCATAGACCTGACTACACAGAAAATAAATCTACTAACTTTGCATAGCCCCAGCTAATCATGGAAGTGTGTCAAGGCAAAAATAAAGTGAATTTTACTATTTTTCCTTGATGGAATAATGCACTTAAAATGAGGAAAATTGTTTAATACTTAACATTAAGCTTTAAACAGAAACATGCTGCTGTTTATTTTGATACAGACATTGATAAACCAAAAAAAAAAAAAAAAAGACACATGGCATTCAAAATTAAATAAAAACGGGCTTTGGCAATGAACATTTATTCAAGGTTAAATTTCTTTTTGACACACAATATGCATTTCGAGGGGAGTTTTACACACTGCACCCCTAAAATCTAAGATCTTTACTACTGCTATCACTTCTGAAACTTCTTAAAAAGGTATATAGTACCTTAAGGATGGAAGTCCCACGCTTTGCTGCCTTTGAAACTCCTTTAGGAATGCTGGGTTGATCTTCGCATCTCTACTGATGTTATTTGTTATACGCAGGAATTGGTTTGGCTTATTCCTACACTCAGTTAACAGAATGCGGAAAGCATGTGCATTGAACGTGAGGTAGCCAAGGGCACAGGAACATGCCGTGCGAACCTGAGACAGAAAGACACTGCTTACATGTTTTCCTAATATTTTATTATGTCAAAATGTAAATGACAGAAAAATTGCTATTTTGCCATTTTAAATGACACAATTCTCCAGAGCTAAATATATTCATATACACTTTTTGAACATTATTTTGAGTTCAACTCTCAGTATTTGTCTTGAATTTTTAATAAGTGTTTGGATTGAGACTGTCATATGTAGCATATGTAGAATTTCTCTACGTCAAATAGGTTTATCACAATTTTATGAGAGGAAATTTAAGTAGTGGGCTCTGAAGGCTCAGAGATTATTGATTGTGAGTGATGGAAAGAATTCAAGAGCCAGGGCTGGCTAGCCAGAGCTAACTACAGGAAACAGTGTCTTCTACACACTGCAAAGCATTTCTCCATATGAACTCAAAATAGTTTCAATAGCAAGCACAAAACCCATGCAAGCCCAACCCAGATCACACTCCAGCACACAATCCCACCCATAGCCACAGAGCTATTGGCAAATGTTAGCTGCTGGGATAGGAAGAGACAGCTTCCTCTTAAAGAGTCAGCCCTGGGGGGCTGGAGAGATGGCTCAGCAGTTAAGAGCACCGGCTGCTCTTCCAGAGGTCCTGAGTTCAATTCCCAGCAACCACATGGTGGCTCACAACCATCTGTAATAAGAGCTGATGCCCTCTTCTGGTGTGTCTGAAGACAGCGATGTACTCACATAAATGAATAAATAAATCTTTAAAAAAAAAAAAAAAAAAAGAGTAAGTCAGCCATGCTCCAGTGGAAAGCATATCATTGGGAATCATTGGAGCAGGACTGAAAATTGTGTCAATGTGGGAGTGGGGATGGGTAAAGGAAAAGTTGGAAAGGAGAAGAAGAGAAATATGATGAAAACACTTGATATGATATTCTCAAAAAATCTAATAAAATTATCTAGCCTATAGCTCTAATCAGTTCTGTTTAACCCTAGTTTGGATCTCAGCACCCACAGTTAGGCAGCTTACAACCACCTGGAACTCCAAGTCCAGGGGATCCAACACCCTCTTCTGGTCTCCATGGACACCTGCATCCACACACACACCTACACAGACACATACACACCATATTAAAAAGAAAATAAATCTTAAGAAAATGTCTATAAGCTGGGCATGGTGGAGTACATCTTTAGTCCTAGCACTAGGGAGGCAGAAGAAAGCGATCTCTGAGTTTGAGGCCAGCAAGGTCTACAAAGTGAGTTCCAGGACAGGCAGGGCAGTTATACAGAGAAACCCTGTCTTGAAAAACCAAATAATTTATTATTATTATTATTATTATTGTTATTATTATCAGTATCATTATTATTAACTTGTGTAAACATGAGCATCAGATATGGATATGGATATAAACAGATGTCAGTCACCAGGTAGGAGCGTGGTAACTCATGCCTTCCAGGTCACTCATTCCATGTCCAGCTCATAGCCTCTGCCCCTATTTTTAAAGAATACTGTTAATTGCCCTTGATTTCTAGTCATTGCTCACAATTATCTGTGAGAATATTCGACTTCATTTTAGAACTACTTAAGAATATTAAAAAATGAAAATAAAAAGGATCACTCATTGACTAAGTAACAAATTCCTTTTTTTTTTTCCTTCAAGAATGGTGTTTGTCTATTTTCTTCGTATCTAGTCTCCATCCTAGAAAAGCAGGTTAGATTATTCATTGTAAAGGGAGGTTTTTTGGTTTTTTGGGTGTTGTTGCTGTTGTTGTTGTGGTTGTGGTTGTTGTTGTTTTGTATCAGATGCTTGATAGGAAGATTATTTTTTGTTGGATATTTTATTTATTTACATTTCAAATGTTATCCCCTTTCCCAGTTTCCTCTCTGGAATCTCCCTATCCCATGCCTCCCCCCTTCCTGCTTCTATGAGGGTGCTCCCTCACCCAGCCATTCTTGTATGATACTTTCTAACGTTTTAGCTAAATTTCTGTTTCATCACAGTGTATTTATTTATACACTGAGTATTTAAAATTTAAGCTATACAAAGCACTGAATATTATTATGGCACTTTCTTACATCCATATAATAATTTGTTCTTAAAATATGGTGCCCTTCACAAATCTGCATGTCATTCTTTCACAGGGCATATTCTAAATTTCTGTGTAACCTAGATTGGTTTTGAAGTAGGAGGAATCCTCCTGTCTTGGCCTCCTGGGTGCTGATATTACTGGCATGAACTCTGACATGAAGTTTGGAGGTTCAATCTTGATTTTAGAATTAAAATAGCCCATTTCACGAGGTGGTTGGTTTGTTCGGGTTTTTGTGTGTGTGTGTGTGTGTGTGTGTGTGTGTGTGTGTGTGTGTGTGTGTGTGTGTGTGTGTGTGTTTTAGCTCAGATTAATTTGAACAGGTTTTAAACATTCTTAAAAACATCTTACTAAGCATCCTATTGGAGAGTATCTTCTTTTTAAACTCACACTGCTTTTTGCCGAGGCAACTGATCATAAAGCATGTGTAAGGGTATGTATACAGCTTTGCCCAGAGACGTTCTATACATTTCCCACCAATATTAATCGTCAATTTTCCTTTTCCATGCTGACCTTCTATAAGTTTAAAAGTGTGTGTGTGTGTGTGTGTGTGTGTGTGTGTGTGTGTGTCCATCCCCATGGAGACCAGAAAAGGGCATTGGATCCTCTGGAACTAGAGTTGCAAGCAGTTGTGACCTATCCGATATAGGTGCTGGGACCAAACTGGGGTCCTCTGCAGCAGTGCATGCTCTTGAACCATCTCTCCAGCCCCATAGTTTTAAAATGTTTAAGTATAGTTGTTGTACATGTATACCACTTTTGTAAAATTCTGTTTAAATGTTGGAGTTAGAATCAAAATTGTAGATGTCAGATATGACTAATACTATTTTTGAGTTATTATAAATTACATAATATCCCAAGGAAAAGTGTCGTCTCATGTGGGAGAAGCATGGTTACTGTTTGCAGTACATTCCATTTTACAAACAGCCTTTTCTTGTTACCTCTTCTCTCCCTGAGTACAGGTGGTAACAGAGCCGCTGGATTGTTCCCAGTGTGAGGAAAGCCTCTGGGATCCCAGCTCTCGAGTGAGCCAGGCTAGCTATTAGATTACCTAGAATTAAAACAAAGAAAAGCTGTTATGTTATCTAAAACTGATAACTTTTTGTTCATGTGTTCATTTCATTGTAAAAGATTTGAGCTCCAAAACCAAAATGAAGAAGTCAGAAAAAGTGCACGTGTAAATGTGCGAGGGTCATCCCTGTAGCTGACTGCTCTTCTGTGCTGGGACTTAAACACGTTTATTTATATAAGAAGGAGAAATTTTTAAAGTTGGAAGCTCTCTGTCTTCTAATACTTCAAAATATATTTACTCTTTTTGGTTATTAAGATTGTTTTTATTTATTTATTTTATGTATATAAGTTCTTCTTCAATCTATAAACTGTGCACCACATCTATTTCTTGAGACACAGTAGTCAGTGCATAGCTGAATTCTCACTTTGTAGTCTAGAAATCATTAAAAGTTTGAAATAATAATTAGAGAAGCCAACAGGCCATGCTGAGAGCTGCTGTGTTCCTGCTCAGTGAGCAGAGTGGATGCCCATTGCCCCATGCAGATGTGGATGGTCAGTATTTTCAGGTAGCAGAACTTGAAACTATGCAACAGGGAATCCGACATATTTTAGTTATTGTTGAGATTCCAATCTAAAATATTTTATAGTCTTGGACACAAAGCTTGTTCCTTTGTGTCGATGTCATTAGATTTTTGTTGCTGTTGTAGGTTTTGGTTTTTTGTTTGATTGTTTGCTTGTTTTTTTAGATATTTCTTACCTGTCAGGACAAGAGTAGGAATGTGGGATGAATACAGACTGTCAGATAAAATATTAACACCTCTTGCAGATAAAGTAATATGGTCCACGTCTATAATGACTTTAGCTAATACGATAATCTAAAAGAGAAAAAAGTTACAATTGGTGAGCATTGCTACTCAGATTTTCTTAATCGTTTGTGATTTGAGGGCATTTTTATTTAGTGGGTCACGGGAACATTTGGTGGATTCCAATAGAAGAGATGAAGATAGAGTGAGAGAGAGCACGGGTTACAGTACTTCCCCAAATGGTCCCAACAATGACCATGACAGGCCACATTATTCTTTCTACACTCCTCGCAACAGTTGTCTTGAATGACAAGAGAAGTACTTAACGAGGCTCAGGTTAGAAAAGCTCTGAAAAGAAGAATAAGACATCAAGGAACCTAAATACTGTTCAGGGTGCAAGAACCCATGCAATCGGCTCACAGCCTACAATTAGACTTGTTTTCAACCCAGCCATGTTTCTCTACATAGTTCTTTAAACATGATGTGATTAAAACACTTGCCTGCTGGCATCACAGGGTTGCTACAGACATCAGATGTAACCTGAAAAATTCCATATAAAGAAATCCTAATAATGGACTTTTCATGAGGTAGAGGGGCTAATGTTTAAAGTACTAAATTTCATAAATTAACAAACATTTTTCTAGATTTCCAATGAATAAGTGCTCACTACAACATACTTGCCAATATGAAATGTTAGGGTTGATCCATGTACCTGAAATGCTGCCATTGCCTTCTCTGTTTCAACTTTGGATTGAAGAAAAGGCTCAAAAATAGATAAGGTTATCATTCCAGTTTCCAATATTAAGTACTGTTGAAAACGATTATTGAAGGCAAAAAGGGTTACTGCATAACCTGCTCTCAGGCAGATTTCCTAGAAAAAGAGAGACACCCATCATTTTATTTGCTTCAGCACATGTTCCTCACTGGCTCTCGAGTTACTGCCTATTAAAATGCATTTTATTCTTAGGAAGAGAAATATGACGTTATTGGGGGAAATTTTTAAAGGAAAACAATTGCCTAATATTAACTATCTTAGAAAAAGCCCTCTCTTCATCAGACAGCATTTCAGAGCCTCGCTGTGGTATTGGATTAGAAGGGGGTGGCTGGGAATGAAAAGGCATGACATTAAGCTAAACGTTAAGTTCATGACAGATTTGGGGTTTGTCACCAAGCATAAAATTGCTGCTTGTCTCCCTTGGAAAATTTGATTATCATACCAGTACAAAACCATGACCTACAAAGAGACATTTTGTATATTCTCTCAAATGATACACTTGCAATGTTGCCATGAAGAGCACTTGGTCATAACTAATACTGTTTGCTTAGATCTCCCCCATGTGAGCACACAGAGGCCCTGTGAAGGTCCTACCTTATCTTTTGAGTGAAGAAGATAAAGGACATCCGAATATTCAAATCCTTCATTTTCTTGTAATTCTTTCTGTAGTAAATCATTCCCTAGGACGATGCATGCCAACGAAAATGCCACTTCAACCTAATTATGTGGTTTTCAGAAATTATCTTCCATTCACAGATTACCAAATAATGTATTTCATTATGTAAATATTTATACAGACTAGATTATGGAAATATGATAATAAAGTGTTTTAAGGCACAATTATTGAGTATAGTTCTCTGACTACTATTTAAAGACTAACACAGCTTCTACAGGACTGTTCCTCATGAATTTTAATGGTCAGGAAATGTCCATCTCCTCTGTGTCCAGAGACAACCACACGTTTCCTTCTGAGGGTGCTGGAGGCGGGGGTGGGGTTCCCAGTGACAGTAGGGCGTGTACAGAGATTCAGCCCTAATCCTACATATGTAGTTGAATCCTTTCCACTTCTAAACATAATGTTTAAGTGTTTGCTGGCCTGGGTTTAAAAGCTGTTTTAAGTTGCTAATGGTTATGGGGCTGTCAATATGTAAGGGACTGCCTAAGAATTTAAGCAAAGTTTTATAAATGTAGCATCAAGACAGAGTTGTTTTCTTCTAGTTTTTAGAATCATTTAATTTACAGTTATCTTCTATTCGGAAGCTGAACAATGTACATTTCTGGACTTAACAGGCAGGAGAAAGCAAATGTTGGCAGGGATGTGGAGAGAGAGGAACACTGCTCCATTGCTGGTGGGATTGCAAGCTGGTGCAACCACTCTGGAAATCAGTGTGGCAGTTCCTCAGAAAATTGGAAATAGATCTACCTGAAGACTCAGCTATACCGCTTTTGGGAATAAACTCAAAAGATGCCCCATCATGCTACAGGGGCACATGTTCCACTGTGTTCATAGTGGCCTTATTTGTGATAGCCAGAAACTAGGAAAAAACCCAGATGTTCCACAACAAAAGAATGGATATGGAAAATGTGGTTCATTTACATAATGGAATACTACTCAGCTATTAAGAACAAGGACATTGTGAGTTTTGCAGGCAAATGGATAGAACTAGAAAATATCATCCTGAGTGACGTAACTAACTCAGACCCAAAAGGACATGCATAGTATGCACTCACTAACAAGTGGATTTTAGAGGGAAAAAAGGTACAGAATACCCAGGATACAATTCACAGAAATCAAGAGGGTCAACAAGCTGATGGG
The DNA here is from genome assembly GCA_028551405.1 of Uromys caudimaculatus. NCBI lineage: Eukaryota > Metazoa > Chordata > Mammalia > Rodentia > Muridae > Uromys > Uromys caudimaculatus. Next base: position 40,694,635 of record CM052709.1, on the reverse strand, counting down.
CCCAAGTGAGGACGCCTCAATCCAATTGGGAGGGAGAAGAAAGCAATCACAGGAGAGGGGGAAGCAGGGAGGGATCTGGGTGGGAAAAGTGATGGAGAGGGGAAGAGGGGAACGTGATCAGGTATTGGGGGGACAGGACTGAAGCCCTGAGGGCCAGCAGAAAGAATAGAAACAGGCAACCTTGGGAGGTAGGAGGTTGGGGGAACCCTCCAGAATGCACCAGAGATGTGGGAGGTGAGAGACTCTCAGGACTCAGAGAGGGACTTAGATAAAATGTCCTACAGTGGGGAGAGGAAACTTCTAAGTTGAACTCCAGTAGAGAGACAGGGCATCATGTGGAGGGATGGAGTTGCCATCCCACAGTCAAAAACTCTGACCCAGAATTGTTCCTGTCTGGAGGAACTGCAGGGACAAAAATGGAGAAGAGCATGAGAGAAAGGAAGTCCAATGACAGGTCCAAATTGGGATCCAGCTCAAGGGGAGGCCCCACAGCCGACACTATTATTAATACTATTGTGTGCTTACAGACAGGAACCTATCATGACTGCCCTCCAAAAGGCCCAACAAGCAGTGGAAAGAGTCAGATGCAGATATTTATACCCAATCAATGGACAGAAGCTGCTGACTCCTGTGGTCAAATTAGGGAAATGCTGGAAGAAGCTGAGGAGGAGGAGGGCAACCCTATAGGAAGACCAGCAGTCTCAACTAACCTAGACCCCCGAGATCTCTCAGACAGTGGACCACCAACCAGGCAGCACACACCAGCTGATATGAGGCCCCCAACACATATACAGCAGAGGACTACTGGGTCTTGACACAGTGAGAGAAGATGCACCTAACCCTCAAGAGACTTGAGGCCCCAGGGAGTGGGGAGGTCTGGTGGGATGGGGTCTAGGGAGTTGGGGTGGGGTGGGGACATCCTTTTGGAGACGTGAGGGAGAGGAGGTATGGGAAAAGAAAAAAGGAAGGAAGGAAGGAAGGAAGGAAGGAAGGAAGGAAGGAAGAGAAAGAGAGAGAGAGAGAAAGAAAGAAAGAAAGAAAGAAAGAAAGAAAGAAAGAAAGAAAGAAAGAAAGAAAGAAAGAAAGAAAGAAAAGCATAACTATTGTGAAATAGTCTGTCCACTGTAAAGTCTAATTTTCAAGAAAGTGACTGAAAGTATTTAGGTTATAGTTTACCAAGCTTAAAAATTTTTGAAAAAAATGGACAAAATGGAAGTTTTCCATGTGGAACTTCCATAGTCTTATGAAATATACTTTAAAGGTCTATATAATTTTTATTTATAAGTGATTTGTAGCTTATGTTTACCCATATTTCCCACTGAACTATCACAATTAAATAATCCCTTTTGTATCCTGAAAGGGGTGGCAAGTGTCTTATAATATCTTTTCTTAAAATGTGTCTATAAAAGGAAATATTACTATTCATTAATATGTTAATCTGTATTTTTCTATTTCTCATCATATCTTGAAAGACCTGATAACTTATGGTATATCTTTTGCAATATATCTATAAAAGGAACTATTTCTATTTATTATCACATTCTATATATATTTCATCATAACTTACAGAGTCCCTGGCAAATTATAAGAAGAAAATGTATTTTTTGTTGTTATAATTTCCTGCTTGGCCACTGAAAACTTCCTGAATGTCTATGGCTTTGGTAAAGGGTTTGAATTGATGCTGGCTTATTAAAGGCATGGATGGAAGAGGGACTAACTCTCAAAGACCATATAGTAGTTCGTTATAATCCAGAATTTAGTGTGTCGGCTGACAGTGTTGGGTTAGTAGGTACCATGCATCCCACTAACTGAGGAAGAAGGACGCTGTCCTGTCAATACACAGTGAGTGACTAAGAAGTAGCTAAAGAAGAAGTGTGTAAGACTTTCATGTCATACTTGAAAGAAATAATATTTACTACATTAATCTTTTCTGCTTAAAATTTTAGATTTTTGTTTTAAAAGTTAAGTTGTTATTCTTGTAAATTTGCATAATCTAAGATACAAATTATGTGTAAAGGTGTTGTATATATTGCATTTACTGTGTCAGAAACATTTAAAACCTTAATATATACCTTAATGTTAACTGAAGGGTGACTTCTTAGTAGCTGAATAAGCACTGGAAAGGCATTCTCCTCTACGACAAATTGTTGACTCATGGGATTGCTCGTGTGGGCCACACCTGTAAGGCTCTCGTAAGTCAATGACGTCATGGTTTTATTTCATATGGTAAATTTTAGAGTCAAACTTAGCTTGATTTTGGTTGATAAACTATCTTAAGGTAATATGGCTAGCAAATTTTAAGAACATGGTATATTGACACTATTTCAATACTCCTGCTTTAATTCTTTAAAGGGCAGAATGAACAACCATGGAAAATTCATTATTAGGATTATAAATGGTTTTATAATAGAGACACAGCATGTAAATTTGTAAAATGCTACATTGCTAAAGAATAACAGCCTACATTGCTTAAAAATACTATATCCTGGTAGTCAAGTTTATAGTTATTATTTTCTATTAAACGTTTCTTAATCAAAAAATGACTAATCACGAAGTTAAAATTTCTAACTTTCTTAAGTTGCATATGGTAAAAAGATAAACATATTGTCTTTATAATATTCTATACTTTGAGTTTCAATCTAATATCAGAAGAAAAGCCAATGTCATTCTTGTGAATATGCATAAAATTTTAATTTTGTTTTGCCAAGGAATGCCATTATGTATATTGTAGGTTTATATACTTAAATATGGTGTAAATATATTTATATGTAGACTATATAAATATAGCAAGCTTATATACTTAAATAAAAAGTACAAGTTTAAGCTTCTCTAAATATTGACAAAGAGCCAGCCATTTTGTTATTTGGAAAGTTTAAATTAACTAGGGGGAATGGGCTGACCAATAGCCATTTTATTCTTTTCTTCTTCACTACCCCCATATAAGTACAGTTGTTAGGTGGATGATCAAGCAAAGATAGATAGATAGATAGATAGATAGATAGATAGATAGATAGATAGATAGATACATATAGGTGTTTTTTATATATATATATATATATATATATATATATATATATATATATATATATATATATGTTACCATTTACTAGATTTGTTTGATTTGTGTGACTATGTCTATGTATGCTTATGCGCCAGCTGGAATTGCAGGCAGGGTTCTAAGAATATGGATGCTAAAAACCAAACTAGGTCCTCTGGAAGAGCAATAAGCTGTCCTAACAGCTGAGCCATCTCTTTAACCCCCATTTACTAGAATTTTATTATAAGAATATATATCATAGAGTCTAGCTATGAAAGAGACACTATTTTCTGGATTATTTATTTCTTTTAATAGTTTATGAACTTCTACAGATGTTTTTCATGAGCAAGGAATTAAAATGGAGCTGCTAACTTCAACGTGTGGATACTTTTGAGAAAACACAATTAAGTGGAGAAACAAGCATGCACAAAAGTCTTCTCTGTTGTTTGCAAGACATCCACAGACTCTACTCTGACTCATTATTGTCAGCAAAGAACCCAGATTTTATTGATAGATCAATCACTAAATGTTCTGCATTTTTTCATCTACCCTAAATGTCAGCTCTTTTGCAACAAGGGTCACTTTATATAATCAAATAATTATTTATATAAATAAACAAGAATTGAAAAAATATAATTAAATATTTACTTTAATTTATGACTCTTGACATTTTAAACTTAAAATAAATGGAATTATATTCAGTTCAAAATAGTTAATGCTCATTGTCTTCATTTTCTATTTTACCTTGAATTCAAGAGCAAGACAGATATGAAATTCTTAAATGTCACCATTTTAACTGACCAAGGTCTTAGATAAACTATTTATAAATCTTTGAGATCTCTTATAGTATGAATAGTGATAAAGAAACAATTTCTACTTCTCTACCCAAGTCTTATTTTTCTTATAGTATTTAAGAAATTGAGATTATATACAAACCAATACAAATGGACCCCACTGCTCTGATGACGCTCAGAAGTGTGCCTTCGGCTATCTTATTAATCCTCAGCAGGCGAACCAGAGGTGCAATGCCGTTACCTTCACATATTTGATTCTGATGCAGCCTACTGTCCTTACTTAGAGCTATGACTGCTTCACCTCCTGGTAACAAAAAAATAAGAGATGGCTGTGGACTTTGGTGTCTACTACATCAGCAGTTATGCAAAGAAAGCAACGTACCTACATACTGCATCTTAGCTGACGGTGACAAAAGCATGTTTATTATGAAGTTGTATCCAATCTGCTCTGCCATATACTTTTGTTGTTTCAGTGTTTGTCCTGCCAAGGCCCAAAGTGCTATGGCTCCTTGCTCCTTAACATCTATTTGAAAGGCCTATTAAAACAAAAACATGGCATTCATTCAGTGCATGTATACTGAGCACATTACAGATTTACAGTTTATAAAATAATCATTCAAAATTTTGTTTGATTTTGTTGATACAATTCAAAATAAAATAAACCATCTAAGCAATTGGAAGAGTAATGACAAGATCCCTACCTTGAGGAGTTTTAGGAGGTCCTTAGTTAATTTTTTTTCCAGAAATGCCTTCTGGATTAAAGGGTTGCAGTTTGCCAGTGACTCCACAGCCATTGCACCTTTCACTTGGACACTAAGCTGCTTCCCTTTAAAAAGAGCTACCAGGGGGGGGATAGCCCCTTCCATTGCTATAGCGTCCTGCACCTCCTTATTGTCACGGCCAACCTCAGCGATCGTCGCTGAGGACACTGCCTTCAGCACATCTTCAAAAAAGCGAAGAGTAAGGAAACAAGTCATTGAAAATGTAAATATACTATATCTCTGGATAGTTCCACATATTACAAAATCAAGTTTATAAATTCAAAGAAAAATTTAGAAAACAAAAGTATAAATAAACTGTCCAGGTTCTTCATTTAGATTGTCTTGTTCACTAATTCTTATAGAGAAACTTTGCATATTTAGATAATTATAGACATATTCAATATAATTGTACTACAAATGAATTATTTTCTACATTCTTTTATGGACATAAATGTCACAAATGCCTTCTAAATAGTTCATCGATGGTCATATCACATTGAAAATATATGTTGCTTCAAACTTTTCTCTGTTTTAAATAATTCCAGGAAAAATTTTCTTAACATGTAGATATTTATCAATACATTTTTCTTTAGCGTAGAGTCTCGAGAATTACTGGAATAATTCAGCACATTTCAGTAAATCAATTTCTAAAGGGATCAGTAGCATGTTATTCTTTCATAATCAGAGCTCAGGCAAATCAATTTGACTTTGTCTTCTTCAAGATAAATATTATCATTAAAACTGAATACGTGAAACTTACTAACTGGGTAGACAAAAATGGCACTTCATTCTAGTTTATTCTTACAATTGACAGAAAAGTGTAAGAGTGAGAGAACTTAAATACTTGACCTGCACTTAGAAATCTAATACATTGTTACATTGATTTTATATATGTATCTATCTGCAACTTAGTTTTGCTCACTCTATCCATCCGTGCTTGTGCGTGCGTGTGTGCGTGTGTGTTATTCTGCCTTGGCTAGCTTGAAACTCACTACGCAGGCTAAACTGGCCTCCAGCTCACAGAGATCCACCTGGCTCTGCCTTCCTCCTGCTGGAATTGAAGCAGCTTACCACTATGCCAGGCTACATTTTGGTTTCCTACATTTGTGGTGGGAGCACGAAGGCCTTTACACCCACAGATCATCAGGGAAGCCAGGAATTTTAAGCACACAGGATTGTCCTTTTAATGGAAAGGACATATAACATATTTTTCCATCCAGAAGGCTGGGAGTGTAGGCGATTAGTAACCTGGTGATCTGTATTATCTGTAGGGTCAGATCACGTCAAGTTCCCACAACCAGGACTGACAGTGGCTAATAGCCCAAATGACCTCTACATTATTTGTATGACGGAGACCATGCCAGATCCTTCATTAGGCTTTGAAGCTAATACATGTAGCCTATCTCTAGAACCCATCTTCTTAGGAAAAATGACATGTACTTTGAGTTATGTTTTGATGTAATTATGCCTCCTTGTGCACAAGGGCTTGTATTACAACACCAGGAAACTTTTTTCCAAATTATTCTTTGTTTAAATATGCTGGCAATAAACCACCTGGCATCAGAATCCTGAAGTTTGATCCAACCTGGCTTACGAAGTTAGGCTAAATTGAGTTTTCCTTTGTCTCTTCATAGATCGTTTTGCTGTTGATCGTGATGTCTACAGGACTCCACACACATTTGAGGATGCGTGTAGCACATAGATACACAGAGCAGTCAGTAGATGCAATGCTTTAACCATATTATATCTGCTATCCTGTAATGTCCTCTACAACACTTTTCTCTCAGATTGACAGCATGAATTCCATTTCTGATGTCTACATTTTCTATAATCTACAACAGTTCTTTAGTCTTTCTTTACCATTGGTGACTTAGACTTTTTAAATGTATATTAGTCGTTTATTTTAAACCTCAGTTCAGGTTTATTTAATGTTTCTCATAATTCAAGATATGCACCTCCACTCAGGACATTTAAAAAGTGCCATCATGTTCTTTGATGGCAGTTCATATAGTGTTAAGTGATGTTCATCTGTTTTCATTAGTGATATTAATTAAGATGCCCCAGTTTCTATACTGTTTTGTTGCTATTATTGCCTTGCTTCTAATTTTAAAAAACCCAGAACTTTAATATTGTGTAAATAGTCAGACACACCTTTAATCCCAACACTTGGGAGGCAGCTGGATCTCTGTAAGATGCTAGCCTGATCTACCAAATGAGACCTTGTCTTAATAATAATAATAATAATAATAATAATAATAATAATAATCTTGATCAAGATTTGCCACCAAAATTGAGCAGAAATTTTCAAATTTCCCTTAACCAATCTTAAAATTTTTATAAAATATTAGCTTGCCAAATCAACCTTCCTTTCTTAAAAAACAAAGTAAAACAGAAATCATGAACCCACTTTGAGACTATTTTCTAATAATTATTTAGCAACCTGGCTCATAGCAAAGAGAATTGGTTGTTGAAATACTGAAGTTATAAGTAAAATTTAAGCAGAGGGAAAAATAATTAAATTTTAAATTTAATTTCTTTATACTTCTTAAAAAGAAGAGTACAGATTACCATGTAGAAAAACAATGCCTTTATTCAGGTATTAGACCTAACAGGGAATTCTATTTTTAATATTTTTATTATTTTTAATTCTATGTATGTATCTGTGCACATGATTGCAGATTTCCACAAAGGGCAGGGGCATCAGATGCCCTGGAGCTACCTAAGGTGGAGGCTAGAAATTGAACTCAGATCTTCTGGAAGAGCAATACCTGTCCTTAACCACTGAGCCATTTTTCCATCCCTCAGGGAAATATTTTATTTATTTGCATTAATTTTTGTGAACTCATTTATTTAAATTACTGCTATAATTACTGCTTTTATAATATCTAGAACAGGCAGAGAAAAAAGAGCTAGTCTCTTTAAGTTTCAATTAATGATACCAACAAAGATTTTAAAAATGTAAATGATTATACTGTGTAGAAAAACTATCCCTCCGTGCTGCTCCTCAAGTAGCCAGTAGATGGTTAGAGGAATAGAAACACTTGGAACAGGAACTTAAGGGCTGAAGGGAGGCTTTAAGAGTCTTTACTACATGATACAGACTATTAGAGATGATACCTGCATAAATTTGAAATTCTAAAATAAAAGTAAGCTCTCTGCAACATTTCCTTTATCTTTTACCTTGGCTTCTCTATTAACCAATATTTTTATTTTGTATTTATTTTATATTTATGTATGATGAACTATGGCAGAAAGGCACACAGTAAACCAAGCAGGAACGAAATAGGATACATTTTCACCAATGTTTCTGTGAAAAATATAAAGCTCATACTATTACATACACTCACCGGGATGAGATTGTTGGTACAGAACCTAAATGGACCAGTTGCAGCAGCTACAAAAGTGTCCTGATAACTTCCCTAGGGTTCCTGGAACTGAGGTGCACTTTAGAAGCAGGCACCTGATGATTTTCTTGAATTTTGATATCAGATACATAAGAGCAAATCTTAAGTTCCTGGTGTACATTGCAAAATAGCTTCCAATGATTGAAATACATATTTATTCATACAAGAAGAAATCTCCTCCTCAAACATATTATATGCTCTATTTTCATTATTCATGCTAATATTTTTAATTATGCAAATTTCTTGTTAAACATTTTAATATACTTTTGAGAGTCAGTTATTTCTCCAAACTTTGTAATTTTAAGTTTTCTAGATATTTTGGGTTATATTATGTGCCTAGATTCACTCAAAGATAAATCCAAAATATTTGTCAATGGGCAAATCCAGATCCATGTTTGCTTCATTTGGTAAATCTGTCACTTTTAAACAAACAGGTTGAGGCTCACCAGAATCAGAACTCAGAAACTGGATGAGGTACTGGATGCCATTATAGTCTCGCATTGCTCTTTGGTTGCCTTCATTTCCCATACATAACACCCGGATACAGTTCATTACGTTCACCAGCACATTTTCTTTGTTAAGGGTTAAGAGATTTATCAGAGCTGGAATTCCATTCTAAAAAGAAACAAAGAGAATTACATTTGAATTAGTATAAGATATTGATACAATTTTGTTTAAAAGTCTGTAAGCTCTTTGTAAATACATCCTTATTTAGAAGAGAACAATTGCTTATAAACAAAAATGTCTACACAGTAAGTTAACTGAGTAATTCTTACCCAGAAAACTACAATATTATTGCAGAACTAGAATAAACACATATATATGCATTATCTGACTCAATAAAATGGAAAGGAGTAGCACAGCTTAAGTGTACTGCATACACAGAAAAATTATCATAGTTCTGGCTAATTGCCAGAATCAATTCACAAGAGAATTAAGTAGATAAAACTGAGTAACTCAGAGTTGGACTTGGGTGTGACCATATTTTCTTTTCTTTCTTTTTTCTTTTTCTTCTTCTTCTTCTTTTTTTTTTTTTTTTATAAAGGGCAACATTTAATTGGGCCTGACTTACAGGTCCAGATATTCAGCCCATTATTATCAAGACTATATTTTCAATATATTGTCTAAAGAACTGATGTGATGAGACACAGCAATCAAAGTTTTTCAAAGAAGTTTTAAAAAATGAACAAAAGCAAGTTTAAAAGAAAAAAAGAGTACAAAGAAAATAAGATAGAAGTGTTTCCCACCATCAGAAACTCAAAGTAGAGCATTAAGCCTGACAGAAGGTGCATTTTATAATGCAGATGGTTCCATTCCTACTGAAGAAACAACTCTATGAAGCTGAAGAAACAAATCAAGTAACTTCATCTGTAGGTATCTAAAGAGAGATCCTAAACACTAGTGCACACAACAGGGTAGGTTTTATTTGAGGAAGTAAAGCATAGCAACAATTGCTTGGTGTTCACCAAAAGCAATTTTTTTCTAATTCTTTCTGGTATACAATTGGGATATATTTCTCACACAGAATTAATATCTTCATTTAAACAAGAAACAACCAGTATATACTATGAAAAGTACTCCATCTTCTCACCACGGCTACTCTAAACTCTGTCAGTGCCGAGCATTAGGCCCCCTAAGCCCACTATGCTACAGACCGGCACTCCCCTAAATGATTGCTGCTGGCGGAAATGCTTTCCCTCTGCTCTCCCCATCATCGCTAGTAGTTTTGTTACTGTGTAACAACATGTATCTCTATCTTTCTACTTGCTGTGTGAGAGTGTTGCTGTTGATCTAAAACACAGGTTCTATAAAACAGTACTCACATATTTGGCAATAACAGTCTTGTTTTCACACTTAGCGATATCATATAGAATAACAGCACAGCGAGAATGGAGTTCAGGTTCATCAGAAGCCAGCAGGTTGATCAAAGCAGGAATTCCTTCTGCCTCCACCAAAGCATGCACTACACTTACGTGAGTTGAGATATTACTCAGCAACCCAACAGTTTTACACTGCAGTTTTATTTTGGGACATTTTAATAGATTGACCAAGGCAGGAATAGTGCCTGTAAAGATAAGACAAAAATAAGCATAAATTATTCAAAATCATTTATAAGTGACATATCCTAACAGTATTGAAGTAACATTCATGGTATGGCAATGTAAATAATTACAGACAGTTCTACAAAGTATAGAATAGCAACTTGAAGTGATGTAGAAATAATTATGTCTTATCTACAAGATAGTGGCTTTTTCTCTTTGCATATTCGATTTCACATAACATGCATAATCATATACTCTATATTAGTAAATCTAAACCAGTTTTAAAATACTGAATTTTGGCCTATGAGATTTGATAATCTTTTTATGTAGATAGGAACTCACTATGCAGGCAGTTCTCCATCTTCCTGCCCCATCATTCTAAATGCTGGGATCACAGGTGTGCAGCACCATGCCGACATACCACATGGTACGGTTCTTGTCTGGGTACTCATTTGTCTTTGTGTGGCAGTATTTTTTTTAATTATTTGAATGTGTCATATGTTACCTTAAAACTAAATATAAAAAAAGTACTGATCTAGTAAAATGTAACAGTAACCTCATTTATTATAATTAATCAGTCATTGGGCGTAGAAAACTAGGCCTTTAGTTGAATTTTTGTTAGGTTTATATCAGTCTAGTTGATAAGAAACCACACCATAGAAGACACACAATGTTCTGAAAAATATGAGTATAATAGAGGCTCATTTATTTATCTACCTGAAATGGAACCATCTATTGTTGACTTTTGGGGGGACATAGAGCTTTTTCAAACATGTTTTTAATGAGTTAGAAAAATTTAAGCTTATTCAATCATCAATATTCATGCACCATTAGATGTGTACTTTAAGGAAGTAGGTACCATGCTGGATAGTTCAGACATTCCCATCATAGTAGAAAGCTGTAGTGGACAGTGCTGCTCTCAGAACAATTCCATGAAGCCAATCCATTTGATTAATGAATAAACCAGGCCAGAGAATGCAGAGAATAGTTCTTGCTAAATGCAGAACTATTTATAAACCTAGACTGACATTTTCTTCTAGTTTTCAGTTTAAAAAATAAGTTGTGCAAGTTTAGAACTGGAATAATTTGTAAATGAGTAATTATAGCAATGCTGTGATGGTGACAGTTCTCTGTCAACTTGACATAATCTAGACTCACCTGAGAGTCTCAGTGAATGAATGTCTGAATAAGATTAGCCTATATGTGGATAATTGTTTGGATTACTGCTATAATTGATGTGGGAACTCACGTACATCAGTTGGCGTTGGCAACACCATGACGTAGGCAGGGGCTCTTGAACTGTAAGTATAGAAAGAGGGCTGGACACAAAAAGGCATGCATGCACACATTTGGTCCTCTCTGCTTCTAACTGTGGGTGTATGTGACTAGCTAACTCGAGTTTCTGAATCCTTGACTTCCCTGTAATGACAGATTGTAACCTGCAATTATAAACTAAAATAAGCGCTATCTTCCCTAAGTTGTTTATTGTCAGGATAGTTTCCCAAACCAATATTCAAGTAGAACAACTAGTTGGATAAAGTTAGTTTTATTACTTCTTAAAATTTTAAGTTTTTAGTGAAATAGAGTTCCTCTTAAAAAGTATATAGTTTATTTTTGATCATGTGCAGTTTTCACATGAAAAATAAGACACAAAGTTCACAAAAGTGATCTCAAAGAAAAAAAGAATCTTTAAATCAACTAAAAAGTGTCTGTTAGAGTTAAAAACATATTTTTAAAGCAGAGTTTGATTGCATATGCTTGTAAACCTAGCATTCAACAGACTGTGAGGCGAAGGAAACCACAGCTGACACTGCTAGTGTGGCTAAGACCCTGAGACTAGATAGTCATGGACCTTAGGGGAGACCATTATCATTCTGCTAAAGGAACATGACAATCAAATGATTCCTAATGAACACTGCTGTTCTCATAGGCCAGTGCCTCACTCAGCCACATCAGTAAAGTTTCCTCTTGCTTCTCCAACACAAAGACCCACAACTGGACAATTTGCAGAGAATGAGAGATTTTATAGCACTTAGTCCTAAATAGGATGTCTTCACCAAACCCTGCCCCTAAAGGTTCAGGGATCTATGTAGAGGAGGAGGTGGAAAGACTAAGAATCACCTATCCTGAGCAAGAGGCTACCAGCATCTGAAACCCACTTGCAAAGAGAAACTTAGGTTTCTCCAGTGGAGTCTCACTAGGTATATCAACCATGCTCCCAGGCAGACCCTATGCCCAGCAGTAATTGGCCAACAACAACAACAACAACAGCAAAAAGAACCCTGTGGTATTTTGTTTAATTTTGCTTTCTTTTGACATTTTTGTCTTTTCAGATTTTTGCCTGCTTGTTTTTATTTATGTTTTGTGGGTGCTTGTTTCTTGCTTTGTTTTTGTTTCTTGGGTTTTTGTTTTGTTTGCTTGTCTTTTGTTTAGAGACAGAGCAAAAAGAAACAAAGTTGAGTAGGTAGAGAGGAAGGGAGGATCCAGGAGGAGTCAGGGAGGGAAAAAACATGATCAGATATATTTTATAAATTTTTTTAATTAAAAAAAAGTGAAGCAAGAGGATTACAAGTTCAAGGCCAGCCTAGGCACACTCTCTCTCTCTCTCTCTCTCTCTCTCTCTCTCTCTCTCTCTCTATATATATATATATATATATATATATATATATATATATATATATATATATATATATATATATATATTTATAGTCATAGTTATAAAGTTATATATATTAAGCTAATATATATTATATGATAAGATAAAGTTGGAGAAAACCCAAAACTTAGGTTTGCAAATTTTGCAAATACATATATTTTATATGTATATATATAATTAGGTTAGTGGTAGAGTGTGTGCTTTACCTCTGACACCAGAATTAGTATATATATATATATCCTATATATAATATATTTAAATGGTTTACCTGGGTACAATATAGCTCTACTTAAAACATGATAAGAAAAAGATAGTAAATATAATTGATATCACCTGCATCCAAAATACATTTCCAGTATCGATCATTTGCTAAGCAAATGACTTCTAAGGACATGACAGCCATCATCCTTCGTTTGAAGCTTTCACACTGCAACATTTCTGGGAAGTAGTCAACAGAAAAACACAGCTGTAATTCACATCAGAGGCAACGGAATGGCTGACTTTGTTTTTATGTTGGTGAAGTGAACACAAGATCACCAACTGCATAGGCTGTTATACCTCTCATGAAGCAAATAGGTAATGGGCCTCTGCCATAGGATCCTGTAAAAAGTGTTATTACTTCATCAAAGCCAATCCTGTGAGCCCAAATAGAGCTGCTCTGCACAAGCTGATCGTCTCGGGCACTTGTGACAGTAACAAAAGCTAATCTTTGAGGTTTATAATATATATAATTACTGAAAAATATCCTAAATTATTTGTCTTTGGTCTGAATCAATAATACTGCCTAGAAATACAATTCAAATTCACTTGAAAAATAATATATTTTTCATGTGCCTATGATTAGCTTTGAATAAAATTTGAGATTTTAAGGGTGGCAAAGTAAACTACTTTATCAATATGATGTTAAGAGTCATTAAATTATTTATATGTTTCCTGAAAATGATTTCTATGATTTTTAAAAATCTAGCATGAATCTAAACTCCAGACAAAAAAATGGAACATTATATATGCTCTAAACAATGTCTATGGTATGGAAAAATATCTTTCCTTCAGTTCTCTCTGACCTCTACATTCAGAAGTGGCCTGGTCCTTACTGAGACTGCTCTGTTCTAAATTTTAGCTTCTACATCAAAGGCTAATAATTAAGCTGCTTCTAATTATTATTCTGCTGGTGTCATAATCATGTAGTTACAGGACTTTGTAACCATGGCTACTGTAAATAGTGGCTACTGGGAGTTATATATGCTATTAAGTGATCCTTGTCAAGGGTCAGACTTAGAGGTATTTGTGATGGTTGTCTATTATAAGTCAAGTTGATCCTCACAGTTACTCTTTTAAAAGATTGAGATGCAACAACATATGTGCATAAAAATAAACACTAAGACATTTCCCAGTATATCCTTGGGCTGATGTACTCAGAAAATGTCTTCCAAGATTGGTGCTGACTCCATTTTGAACAAATAGTTGGACATCAGTTTTTAAAAGTGTGTGTTTGTATGTGTGTGTGTGTGTGTGTGTGTGCGCGTGTGTATAGTGTTTCTGTGAATGTGTGTTTTTTGTGTGTGCATTCATAATCATTTGTTTATATGTATTTGTTATAGTATTTGTATGAAAATGTTTTGTGTGTGTGCATTCATGTCCATTTTTTGCATGTAGTGTTTGAGTGAATGGCTTTGTGTGTGTGCTCATATGTGCATTTGTACGTATATGATTGTTTTGTGTATGTGCATTGATGTGTAGTGTGTGTGTGTGTGTGTGTGTGTGTGTGTGTGTGTGTGTGTATGTGTATTTGGTATTTGTGTGAGTTTGTGTTTTGTTTGTTCATAAATATATATTTGTATTGAGGGGTGGGGTCCAGAGGTCAACATCAAGCACATTTCACTATTTCTTCTCTACCTTAAATTTTTGGTTTGGTTTGGTTTGGGGTTTTTGTTTTTGTTTTGTTTACTTGATTGGTTGGTTTTGGTTTTTCAAGACAGTTTCTCTGTTTAGCTCTAGCTGTCCTGGAATGTAGACCAGGCTAGCCTCGAACTCACAGAGACCCACCTGCCTCTGCCTCCTCAGCATTTCCAACGAACCTGGAGCTCATCAGTTGACTCGGCTGGATGGCCAGCAAGCTCCAGGAACTGGCCTGCCTCCCATTTTTATTGTATCATGTTCTCCTTGTTTTCCCTTGAGTTCTTGTCTGCTGCTTAATCTTCATGCAATTTTGGGGGGTCTTGGGAATGAGTAAAATTCTATGTATACATTAAACTAACCTATTACCCTTATCTTTATAATAGTTCTAGCTAGGTTAAACACAAAGTTGGGGAAAATTCTCAAAAAGTTTTGCAAACCCGAGTGCTAGGATTATAAAAAGACTCCAGTGTCCAGCTTTTGTGGTGTGCTTAGCATCTGGATTCGGGCCCTTGGGCTTACACAGCAGGTGCCTTCCTGAGCCATCTCAGGAGCCCAAAGAACCAAGCTTCTTAAACCAGAAGAGCCAGGTTGAAATAGTACGTAAATCTTACCCAATGGGGAAACATCTGTTCTCATTCTCCATCTCTTTTCTTTTTACTTTAACTTTTATTTTATGTTCACAATTCCAAATTAGATACCTCTAAAATATATGCAGCAAAATATTGTGATTTTGCACCCACTTCTCTGGGTTTACCTCTCTAAAAACAGTACTTTAGACTGTGTGGTCCCTAGATCTGCCTACTTTGACACAGTGCTGCATCTTGCTGCCATGGCCTTAGGCTTTGTGTGTGGCTTCATGGTATGGGAAATGGGAAACCAGCTCAGTGTTGCTCTGCCATTCCCTCATGCCCATCTCCTCATACTTATAGTTATTACTTGAATCACTAGTTTGGATTGACATCACCTATACAATATCACTCTCAGCTGGGCATTGTAATAACCTATGATGTTGTCTTATTTCTCACTATTATTTTTTTTAATTAATCATTCCATTCATTTCCATCTCAAATGATATCCCACTTCCTGGTTAACCCTCCACAACCTCCCCCCATCCCACATCCACCCTCTCCCTCCTCTCCTTTGCCTCCATGAGGGTGCTACGCCACCCACCCACCACTCCAGCATCCTCCTCTGCTGGGGCATCAAACCTTCACAGGACAAAGGGCCTCCTCTCCCATTGCTGTCAGGCAAGGCCATCTTTTGCTACATATGTATCCTGGATTTAATCTTTCCCTATTTGAGATTCACCTTGGTTTTCCCTGACTCAGTGGCATTTTTCTCTGCCTAATTAAGTCTGGCTCCACTCTGGAATGCCTCTTTGCTGTCACCCTTTCTCTCTGCCCCCTGGGGCCTTCCCACTTCTGTTTCCAAGGAGAACAGCAGCCTCAGCAGCTGCTGGCCTTTCTGGCTGGGCTCTATGGAGAGCCCAGGCACTGCCTGTTTTCCAGCCTTTGGAGGATTGTGAGGTGTTTGAGAAGTTCTCAGTGTTCCTAATGATGGCTTGGGGTTCTCTGGGATGCTAAGTGTAAGAGGTGGCCGCCTGGTTCCATCACCCTGTTCTCTTGAGTCTTGACTGCTGCTGCAGATACATTGTTTAATCTTCATGTAATTATAATGAGGCTTGGGGGAGGAATAAATTTCGATATGTACATTCAATTGACTGTACAACCCTTATCCTTATTTTTCTGGCTAAACTGAACACAAAAATTTTCATAGAACATTCATCAAAATGTGAAGAAAAATTTTCAAAAATGCCTCTAAAATTAGGAGGAAAGACCCTTTGCTACTTAAGCTTGAATTTCCTCTTTTTCTTTCTTTCTTATTTTTTCTTTTGGAATTCAGTTTATTAATGGAGAAAATGATGTACTGACTTCTAAGAAAGTTGGGAAATAAGAGTAAATATCATTGTGTAAGATATAGTTCATTTTGGCCACAGATCTTTAAGTTAGAAATCAAACTACTTTTGCACACAAAAATATAGTTCCCCTTATCAATGGTACTATTGTTGATTTCAATGCATAAATTTATTTTATGATCTTTAATTTTAAAGATATACATATTCTGTTTTCCTTATTCCATTTCAGCATATTATAGAATAATCAGAACATTTCTTTACAATGATATCTCATGTTCTATACTCACCCACCAGAGTTTTCCAAACTGGAAGCTCAGGGATATTCAGCTCTATTATGTACTTGAGTACCTCTGTGTGAAAAGTAAGCACTGACAGATGGATAATGTTGTTTCCCTTTGTGTCTGTTTTTCTCCAGTTTGCACCAAGAGAAAACAGGTACTGAATAGTGTCTAGGGCTCCGGAAGTGGCAGCAAGTAACAGTGGAGTGCACTGATTCCTAAAATCAAGCACACATTGTAACAGTGTTGAGCACACGTACAGCATCACATTCCCTTTTATTATATTGCTGAAAGAACTCTAATTTATACTGTCCTTTTGACTTCCTTCAGATTCCTTTTGACTTCCTTCAGATTCCTTTTGACTTCCTTCGGATTCTTAGTCTCTGAATTCTACAGATTTGCCTTCCTGCCAACCTATCCTTAGTAGTCATTTCTTTCCCAATTATTATACCTTATAATGTGTTTGGAAGTTGATACTATACAAAATCATTAAAATAAACTATCCTATCTAATCTTTTCAGCAGTTCTATAAGTTAGTGGAGACGTATCAGGTAATATCAGTCCACCTTACAAATATCAAATAGATTTGATAGTTGTCAAGCACATTTTTAAATATTTTATATTCAGTTGCAAATCCCAGTTTCCCCATTGTAGCAGAAACTAACAGTATGAAAACTGATTGTTGTTTTATATAATGAAGATCTTTGGGTTGTGTGCATGGTTATCCAACCCAGTGTTCCATCTCTCATCTTCCCTCATAGGTAGGTAGGTGACAATGCAAACAAGTGCGTCTAACAGGACAGTAGGGGAGGTTGCAAGGGCACCTCTGTGGAGAGAAGGGAGCACGCTGATGCCTTCCATCTGTCTTTTTACTCCTGTCTATAATGCAGGCAGGAAAATGGACATGGCAGTAGTTGCCATTTTGTACTATGGTAGGGAAGTCATATGTTAAGGAGCAATAAGAAAAGTCCAGTGTCCCTCAAACTTCCAAGCCAGTATGCAAATAATAGACACACAATTTGAAGCCTTAAGACTAAAGTATCCATTAATAGGTTTAGGAAATCAAAATAATCACCTGGCCTTTGGATTTCTAGGCAATCCTTAGGAAAAATTTACACCTCTACTTTAAAAATGGCTCTTCTGCAGAATTATGAACAGAAATTGTTTCCAACTTTTTTTTCTTTTTGCTCCTATCTCTGCTAGACACATGTAGTTACTTCTGCTGAGATACATTCTATCTACCTTGGTCTGGAACTACCTGGGGATTATACAGGAAACAAGAACAACTTTCTCTTCCTTAGGCACATGGTTAGCCTACTAAGCCTATCTGTGAAGCTGTACTATTAATACAAAAGTTAGAGAAATTCCCAGGATCCATTCTTTATTCCTCTGGGAGACACACATAGGTGGATGGAAGCTCCAGTCTTTTTAAATTCTAAGGTTAAACAGTAAGAGAAGAAGATGAGGACCAGAGAGGACATCAGTGCTTTGCTACCTTTCAAATCCCCCAAACTAATTATGCCCTTAATGTTGATGGTAGTCAGGAAAGCAGAAGTTCCTGTTCTTACAAATGTTCAATAACTCACTCTGCTGTTGCCTCAGCCTCTAGCAAACTAGGATCCTTCCTACAGAGTGTAATGACGATGCAGATGTTATCATAGAAGGCAGCGAAATGGATTGGCATCCAGCCTCTTTTCTCAGTAAGTGTGTAATCAGCTTTGAAACAAAGTAGACAGATGGTTGCTTCCAGCGAGCAAGCTTGTGCAGCCAGGTGCAGAGGTGTTGGACCTGAGGGAACAACAGTTACTCAGTATCAAGGAGATAGCACTCCTAAAATGAATAAACAATAAATAAACATGCCCTTATGAGCTCGACCATACCGCTTAGTGCTTTATAATATTTTAAAAACTCAAAGTAAGCACTAAAACAATTATTTGGGCAATCATATTTCTTTGCTTAACTTGGAATGTCTGGAATAATCATACTTTTTATAAACAAAAAATAACATGGGAAAATATATGTATTTGTATATAATACATTCTTATTTTGAAATATAATTTTTTAGTTGTCCAGATTAGTCCTTAAACTTTCAGTCTTCTTGCTAAAGGGTCTTAGGTCTAGGTTTAGGTGATTAGTAGCCTTTATATCACATCTTTGTCTATAAAATATGATCTAAGTCTATGCATTTAAAATCAATATTTAGCTGGCCCCATCTCCCATATTCTGGGTAATGGATCCCGAAAGCCCTATAGCTGTTGATGGCCCCTATTTGGTTCATATGACTATCTAGAAGTAACCACAGACTTTATTATCAATGACTCTGGTTTGCAAGGCCCAGAAACTAGGGTGCCCCAGTTTCCTCTACTTATTGCTAGCCAAGTGCAGCACACACTTGTGTACACTTGACCACTCTCAGACTCTTGGCGGTGCTGAGCATGCTGTGTGGACATTCCAGGTCAGTGTGACATAAGACGTCTGACCAGTGTGACATAAGCGTCTGTGTCGCTTGTGGTTTGAACAGTGGCATTGTGAGCAGCCTCAGGACCTGACTACTCTCTGGGACCTCTGGCAAGCCAAAGCTTGTCCCTGACAGAGTGTGAGGTCTCATCATCACGTGTACTGTGGGGGAAGGATAGACCTCGCCACTCTGCATTGTGTTACTCTGAAGACCTTGGACAGAGCTTATAAAGAGACAGCAGACAGTTTGTAATCTTTAGAATGTAACAGACAGTTCCACTAGTAGAAGGTATAGGAAGAGCAGGACAGCTGTCACTTATATTTACTGTGACTGAATCTGATAGATGGTTTAAAAAAAAACTTTTGCCACCAAACTAGATTAAGAGTTCTAATAAGCTGGCTGGGATTGGTGGCCATAGATTGCATTATGAAGAAGTTTGAGACTGAAGGACAATAAAGAAATGAACCACAAAATTTTTTAAATACTAAATTTAAAAATTCTTGCTTCGTTTTCCAGTTTTTAGTAAGGTGTATATGATCAGAAGTCACAGCTGTTGATCAACTCTTAATTACAAATATAAAACTCAACAGAAAATTAACAGGCCTTTCAGAATTCATCACAGAAGTGACGCCAGAGGGCAGATTGATATGCTCCAAATTGTAAGGTGGTCCAGAAGTAGAGCAACACGACTATCAGAGGTGCCATCAAGCGGGACTTCCAACGTGCCAGCAGAAGGAAGGCTGCCTGCAGTTGATGATTGCTAGAGGCTCGCTGTAGGCAAGCATGAGCACTGAACCGTCTGAGAGACCTGTCATGTGAGCTTCCACCCACTTCCTGCTCGTGGGGAGCCCTGAAAGCAGCCGGAAGGAGGAGAAAAATAAGATCGCGTTCCCTGTATAGCATGCTCTTCGGTGTACTCTGTCCCTTCACTGTCGTAGCACCTTGTCCCTTTCTGCCCTTGCCAATATGAGCCTTTCATCGTACTTGTGGTTTTGTTTTGTTTTTATGAAAGAATTCTTCTTTAGTTACCTTATGTAGACTCTGAAGGTATATGGTAAATCTCTTACATGTGTAGAAAGGAAATGGAAATTTGAGGACAAGGATGCTTTTGTTTTGTGCTTTTATATCCAATGCATATCTCAAAACTTTGACCAAGAGTAATCATTCCTCAGAGCCCATGCATCATTATGACCCCTAGATGGCAGGGTGTTTAAATTATATTAACTTGTCTGTGGGAACAGGATGTAAGACATTGAATTCAGGACCTTGCATGTGCTGGGTAAGCACCATAGAGCTGAGCTACATCCCCAGCTCTTAAGTGCTTATGTACAAGACCAGAAAACCACTTTGGAAACTGAATTTATAAAGCAAGTCTAGGTGGTAGCAAACTCCTAGTTCAATATTATAAAAAAAGAGTACCTAACTTATGAAAATCAATAAACATAGGCAGAAAAATTATACTTCAAAATTAAAATGAAACCTCATTATTTTACATTTTATGCAACAAAACATTTGCAGATTATATACTATAAAATGTTTTATCCTTTATTTTTGATGAGGTAATTGTTCATTTTCAAGACAGAATTTCATGCAGCCCAGGTTAGTCTCGAGTTCACTATCTAACAAAGAATGACCTTGTACCCTGCTTACTGCTGCTGTCTCCCATGTGCTGGAATTACAGGCTTGTAACACTACACCCAGCAAAAGTTTTAGCATATACAATAATCTTTTAATATATACACACACTTCACTTATGCCTTACCATTTCTTTCTTTTTTCATATCCACTTTGGATGAATCTGCTTAAAGAGAAAATCCACATAAAACATGATTATCAATATATAGGAGTTTCCTAAGCTAGTCAGAACAAAATGACAGTGTATTGATACAGAAAGCAGGATTACATCAGACAATGTGGAGAACAGTTTCTAGCAGAGACATGAAGGCTGGAAACTCTCCCTTTCAAAAGCTGATCAACACTTGCAGCTGGGAGATTGTGCTGATTTAGCAGTAATAGTGCTAGCAGAGTTATTTCTTTATCATACTGTGAAATGTACCTATTTATCAGCAGATGGAAATCTGAGGACAAGGATGAATAGAAGATTTTTAATTACCAAAAATTCTTTTCACATTAAAAAGTGTTTAAAGGACAACGGGCTACTCACTGCATTTAAATCATTGAATTCTGCTTTATATTAATTAGGCTTATTCAGTACTGAACAGTTTGAAAACTGAATGAAACCTTGGCTGAACATGATGAAGCGTCTCTGGTTGACGTTGAAGTTGGCGTTACACAGCTGACATATGATAGAGACGCGATTGTGCAGGGCAGCATGGTGGAAAATGGCGTAACCTGCTTCATCAGAAACATTGATTGTGGAGCTTGAGGTTTTGCGGCTAAATGTGTGGAAAACAGCAGACAGGCCTCTTTCAACAGCAGACTTCAAACCAAATGGGATACTCTAAAATTATTTAAAAGATCAGCATTAGTTTTTTAAAATGGTATTTTTAATAAAAAATACATCTAAAGTTTTCTTTAAAGAGAAGAAAGGAACACACAGAATGTTATCAACAGAGTCACAAGAGTGTCATTCAATGTTTGCCATGCTACCACAGGGGACAGGTGAAGAGCTTCTCCCTGGACAATGCTAAAAGTCACAGAGCTACAAGATGTTGAGAGCATGGAAAATATTTGGACAGATTGTTCCCCTTTCTTTTAAAGTAAGCTGTAGCTTCATCCTTACAGACAATTTCAGCAAAGTGGACAGATACTTTTCATGAAATAGTTTAAAAGCAAATGTAGGCTTAATGACAACTCAAGAAAGGTGAGCTCTATAGCTGGAGAGACTTTCTTCTTTCTCTAGTTCTCAGATAAACACGTAAGAATACCATGTTGTTCTTTGAGAAACTCTGATAAATATTTTAGACTAGTTATCAAAGTTTTAAAACATGACTATTTAAACAAATAAATGGAAAGTAAGTACCAGTGTAACCTTTGAAGATGGAGAGTCTATTGATCAGCCCCAGCAGCGAAGGCAAGTCTGTTAAACAGAGGGCTGATCAGGATGACTCTGTCTCACGTCGGCATGCCACGGTACAGCCAGGCGCTGCCACTTCCTTACTGTGTGACTCCTATTGACTCTATGCTTTCACATTTCTCATTTGTATAATAGGAGTGATAGCAATACACGTAGTTCTGCCAAGGAGCTTGCCTATCTATAGTAGTGCTTTAAACATTAGACATGAGTAAATATTTGCCATTCAGATTAACCTCAATCCAGTTTATTGACAATTTGTTTTGTATTTTGCCAAAAAAAAGTATAATCAAGAAGCATAGTGATTTTCAGCTAATAAAAGAGGAATTTTTATTTCATACAGAATTTATTTAAGCATTAGTTCATCCCTAGTACAGATGAAATGCTAGAACAGCTACAGGAGGTCTTCCATTCTCAGAAGGCAACAAGGCGCCCTATTGAGACTTTGTCTGTCAAGCTCAAGCTAATAGACTTCAGGTCCTAGGGGTTCTCTCCTGGAGAAGTGAATTTATGTAAAAGAGAGTGTTGGTGGTCAGAGGTGTTGCTTTCTACTTATTTCCCTGCCTTTTACCTGGGCATCAGAGACTTTGATTGCAAACTAGTGCAATAACACCAACCCCTATTCCAGAAAAGTACTAAGAATACTCTCTCTGTCTCTGTCTCTGTCTCTGTCTCTGTCTCTGTCTCTCTCTGTGTCTCTCTCTGTGTCTCTGTGTGTGTGTGTCTCTCTCTGTCTCTCTGTCTCTCTCTCTTTCTCTTCTCTTATGCCTTGTCTTGTGGGCCCTGATTTCCTCTGGTCAGAGCCCTGCCTCATATTGTCTATCTGGTGCTAGAGCCTGATCTCTCTCAGAGCCCCTGCCATGTTAATATCTGTCTGTGTATCTGTCTGTTCATAGCCACCAATGACTCTTCTAGTAAACTCCATACCCCTAACAACCCATCTCAGTATCTGTCATTAACATCAGATCTTAGACCTTTCACCTCACATAGAATATGGGACATTAACTTATGGTAATAGGTAACACATTACATTTTTTTATAGTAAAATACCTTGCATTTCATAGCTTTTTTAAAACCAAATTTTTTCTTAAATTGCTCGTGTAGTTGAGCTTCAGTCAGTGGAAGCCTTTTCAGTCTCAGGTTATTAACAATTTCATTTATGGCTCCCCACCATTGAGTCTTATAGAGCTGCTGGTAGAAAATTTCAAGCTCAAAATAGATCACGTAGTAGCTATAAAAATAAAAGAAAGGGGCGTGTTTTATACCTGTGGATTAATTTGCTGCTTATTAATATACTATCAAAACTTGCTTATTCCATGATAATTACATACAGAACTATAGTTTGAACTATACTTGATTATAAAAATAATAGCATTATTATCAACTGTTATTGAGACTTTATCTTGATAATTGTCCTTTTATCGACTATTTGGGTTGGTTCTGTATTCCCATGACAGAGATTAGGGGCACTGTCTTCAAGTCACTAGAAGCCTAGTCTCTAGGGAAAAGAGCTATAGGTTTATCTTCCACCTCTGTTTTCCTTTCTCTTAATGTTTTAATCTAATTGTGTCCATAAATTGCTTTTCTGAGGGATAATCATCCTTAAGCCCAACCTGCAATAATGTTTTAGGTAATGGCTCCTTGGCTTTTACTGCATCAGTAGGCTAAGAAACTTCCACCGTATCCTGAGACACAGGCTGGAAGACTTGACGCTAACACAGGCCCTCTCGTTCTGGAGTAGAGCAGCAACACACCTTACAGTCAGTCTACTCCCTGCAGGTATACTTGTGCTTCCCCCCAGAGGCAGCGCTGGTGACTGTGTCTAAAGAGAAGCATTCTGTGAGACCTGTGGGGTCTCTACCACCCTAGAGAGGATTTGGCTGTTTGCTTGTACCCTGAGAGCATCTCTCATGAGATGATTGTGTGATATCCAGGGCAACTGTATAGTAAAGTGGCACTGGCCACATACAGATGCTTTGTGAGAAGCACAGAAACCCCAGATGGCCTGTACTTCAATGTCAGTGGCTAGATATTTCAGCCAGGTAACCTTCATTCAAGTACTGTGTGGTGATATACTTCATGTCTTATTAAGTGTAGCTATCATCAGGGACTTTAGGGAAGCTCATTGGTTTCATTAAGTAGATTTCTGATCAACTTCCCTACATCTACAACAGTACCATGAAACTGGCATGTTCTTCTTCACACTGTGTATTTTAGGACAATTAATCTGTTTCAATAATTGTCATCTTTATAAGTCAGAGTTGTTCTACTCTTGTGGACTGGCAGTTCATTGAGTATCTGATTGTAATTCCATGCCTTTATTCTGTCATGGTGAGAAAACTCACACTAAACCTAAAATGAATCCAGGCTCTAAGTGTTTCTAAGTATGACTCAGTATAGTAACCATTTCTTTAAAATCAAAGAAAGCAAGAGATTTTGAAATGCCCTGTTTTGAGTTGTTCCCATTATTCTCTGGTCTAGCACTGAGAGCCGTGCATTATGGGGGGAAAACAAGCAGAATGTCTAAAAAAAGCTGTTTGAAATTATTGGAGTTTTAAGGTAGCATCACTTTGAAAACAATTACTGGGAAAGGAACTCTTATTTCATTGATCAGTGACAAATCTAACTTATGTTATTTGCCAGGCATGGTGAGAAACCTATCTGAGAGAGTGCAGCACACACTCAGTCAAAAGCAGGAGTTATCAAAGATGGCATTCACAGAGCGTATTTGGTGCCGAGCAGGAGAAAGCAGAAAATCTGGGCAGGAAATGAAGAAGCCAAAGGTTTTTCATTGAAGTTGAGAATGCTGGCCAATTGGCATATGGAACTCCAATAAAACATTATGCAGAAGGTTGTATTTTACACAGGATGAAGGTTCCCTAGTACTTGATAAGTGAGTCTGGAAAGTACTGATTATGTGTTTGTGGTTTGGATTTTTTTTTTTACTTTTATTTCATGCTGTTTGGGTCTAGAAACATGCTTGTTTTGTATTCATTTTATTAGGTGTGTGTGTGTATGCATGTATGTGCAGAGGTTGAGTGTCTTCATGACTCTTCACCTCACATTTTGAAGTAGAATTTCTCATTGAACCTTAGGCTCACTAACTGGCAACTGTAGCTGGATGGTGAGTCCCTGGGATCCTCCTGTCTTCACCCACTAGTGGTGGAATGACAAGCATGCAGTGCTGTGCCTGGAGTCTTTCAGTGATGCTAGAGACCAGAGCTCAGATCCTCATGTACGTTCAGCAGGCACTCTAACCACTGTGCCAACCCCCAGCACCTATTAGTTTTGAAAACTTGAAATCACATATCTACTTACAATTCACCAACACTTATTCCCCATTGATGCTCATTAGTCAGAAACTAGAGAAACAACTGCCGATGACATCACATTGCAGTGGTTGGATCTCTTACAGAGCAATAGCAGTTTGCATACACCAACTAGACTGTTGCACCAAGGACAGCCTCTCATGACTCTAGCTCTTCTTCTCACTGCTTCCATGCACTTTCAGAATCACTGGTGACCTGGAAGCCTGACAGAAGCTGAGGAGTCAAAGTTCATGCATAGATGTCTGCAGGATATTATGCACCCTGACAAGGACTGTCTATGGAGAATTCAGTAGGTGCTAGATCTTTGAATAAGAGCTTCCTCTTCCAGAGAGATGACAAACAACTTACTGCAGAAGATATTTCCATGGACTCTGCCTATGAGCAAGAGGCACCTTCAGACAGGTCCTCAAACATACTTGCATCTTCACACTGCTCTTTCTCTTTCAGAATGACAGTCACATGGTATCTGACTTCATCTTTAGCAGACGATCAATTCAGAAGATGAAAGACATAGCAAGGTCTGGCAGAGAGGGCTTGGAACTGTTAATATATGGGAATGAGACAGTATGTGCTGTCCACGGCTTTCAGCTGCCTCTTGTAATCTGGTCCTCACCTCCAGGCTTACTTAACATGTGTGCGCACTGAAAGAGCTAAGTCCAAGCTCTAAGGTTATCTATGGGTCGTAGCAAAGCGTGTGAAGTAATAACTAGTTAGGATGCTTTTGAGTCTGTCATTCACAAGATCATCCCTGTTCTAGAATTGACATTCTAAGACCTTAAGCTAGCCTTTGCATTTTGACACTTTCTTATTTTCTGCTAACATTCAACAAGCCATGGCGGGTATGAATGGAAAGCTCCTTACCTCTTTCCATAAAACTCCATGACTGGTATTGAGTAAAATTCTTTGTATCCTGAGTCTTCTGCAAAGGTGCTAGAAACACACCTCCATATTTGGTCTACATTTTTCTAAAATAAAAATCGCACATTAAAAAAATCCTT
The DNA here is from genome assembly GCA_028551405.1 of Uromys caudimaculatus. NCBI lineage: Eukaryota > Metazoa > Chordata > Mammalia > Rodentia > Muridae > Uromys > Uromys caudimaculatus. Next base: position 40,668,030 of record CM052709.1, on the reverse strand, counting down.
AAGAAAACTCAGTAATTATAAGATTCTTTATATGACATGTTATACATGCAAATGAAAAAAATGCCCCAGAGAAATCTGATAATTGCATGTATCCAACTCCTAGTTTGAGAATAAATAAATATAATAAATATGACAAGAAAGGGCATTGATGTGTGTGATGCCATCTAATTCCTGGGTTATCAAAGTTAAGACTGTCTTTTTTCTTGTCGTAATCTTTGAGAAATGTGGATAGATTGACATAGTGTTCAGGAATTTCTTTATTTTTTGTTTTTCCTTTTTTTAAATTAATGAAGTCTCTCTAATGTGTGCCTAGTTCGCGTTTAATTCATGATCCTTATGCCCCCCTAGGATTTCGGGGGTGTGCCACCCTGATCAGCCATGCATTCATGATTTCTATTGTATACTTTAACTATCTAAGGACAAAGATTGCTCACTTGAAATCTGTAAACTCTGTGATGAAAGTAACTATTGTTTTATTTATCAGCTTATTCTTCAACACAGTTGCTTAGAGGTAGTTGCACTTAATTCATGTTTGTTTCAATAATGTGTAAGAAAGATAGTGGCCTGTGAGAATGACTGTATAGAGACTTGTATGGTGCCTGTACAACAGAATCTCTCTCAGTGAAAACTTAAAAAACAGCTGAAACAACAAAATATCTCAGAAGTATTAATAATTCACAAACCTTAAACTCATCCAGAGCATTCTCAACTGGATTCGTGCTAATGTCAAATTCAATTCCTCCGTGAACATGGAAGTACTGATGTTCCTTGTAATCGAAATTCTGGCACTTAAAATCTCGTCCATAAATAAATGGAGGCAGTTCTCTCTCTGTCTTGACCTTGTCATCTCCAGAAACAAAACCAATTTTAATTTAAAATGTGTAAAACACATAGATGATTGTATTTTAGATATATGAATATCATTCATATAAGCATGTAAACAAATATAAAATTCTATATGAAATTAAAACTTGGCAATTACTGACTATAAAATTATTTACTCTCTCTACACGCAGACATTTGTGGCACTAGAGACTATACTCAGGGCCTTGCATACACAAGTGGCCAGTCACTGAGCTCTATCCCAACATCCTTTATGTCTCATTTTGAGTTACTTCACTATGTCACCTTGGATATTCTTGAATTCAGGTTATACTTGAATTTGTGAACCTTTTGCCTAAGTCCTGAGTAGCTGGGACTAGAGGCCTATGTCAACAGGTCCAGTAACAAATAAATAGATAAATGAGTAAATAATACATGCCTAAGTATTTAATTTTTAACAATAAAATAAATTTGTTTAATGAATCTTAAGCATTTCTTGTGGTTTTACTATAAAAGCATTGTCAAAATATTCTGGTTGACATCTATGAGTAGATATTAACATATAATTCCTCAATTATTGGAATTCAAATTCTGTGTTTTTGATAACTATTTAAACAATGACCACAAAATCTCTCTTGAGGCAAAAGAGATACTCTAAAGAATAAGTAGGTATTTCTCAGTTATCTTACTGTACTATTGTTGTACATAGATAGCATAACCACTCTTATAAAAGACTCTTATAAACTCTTATAAAAGACAGCATTTATTTAATTGGGTCTAGCTTACAGTTTCAAAGTTTTATTCATTACCAGAAGAACATGGCACACAGTTAGACATGGCAGTGGAGAAGTAAATGAAAGTTCTCTATCTGGATCCGCAAGCAGTAGGAAGACAGAGACACTGGGCCTGGCTTGAACTTTTGAAACCCCAAAGCCAACCCCTGTGACACACTTCCTCCAAGAAGTCCACACCTCCTAATCCCTCCCAATACTCCACTCACTAATGACCACGCATTTGAGTACATGAGCCTATGGAGGGCATCATTATCAAACCACCACACCATGTGATAAAAATAATCAGCTACTATTACTGGGAAGCAATGAGAACATACATACTACTTATTTGAAATTATTTTTCTAAAATCCCAGCAAAGATAAGATCTATTTTTGCTTATCCTCTTACCTGAAAAAGGTGGAAGTAGACTATTTAAATATGGAACTTTCATCTTCTTTTTTAAACTAAGTAAAAACGGAATCAGAAAACATATTAACTTCAGATAACCTATCCCTCTTCTGATTTCTTTTTTTTTCTCAAAGTGTTTTTGAATAACTTTTTTTTGAAGATACAGTCTTTGTTGTAGTCTCTGGTAAGTACAAATGTCAAGATAATCTTGGTTGTACTTTATAGCATTAGTAAGCCAATAGGCTGTCTCAAATATAAAGATGTTTTCATGCTGTTGAATATGGGTGGTACTGAATGTCAGCTTCATCATCATACTCTCAGCATATTTCATAAACACAGCCTTTTCTTCAGGGCTGTTGGGCTCGTATGTCGGATCTTCGTTCATGTCTTCATCGTAGATCCCATCAAAGTCCGGGTCATTTGTAAGGTCAACCACACCTTCACAGTAAGAAAAGAAAATAGGTAGCAAGAGACAAGCAATAAGGAAAGTTTCCATGAAATTTTCTGGGCAAGACACAGTTGTTGAAATCATGAATTCCAGCTGTGGATGCCTCTACTAGGTTGACACAGAATTGCCCCCCCCCCCAGCAGTCAGGCAGAGATAAGAAGTTTGGTACGACCTACTTTTTTCTAACTGCCAAACTCATAGCTAATAATATATTTATGGAAAAAGAGAGCATGGCCTTCAGTTGTGTGCCCACTGATGATTCTACCAGGGTCCAATTGTTAAACAAAAGGCCCTGGTTAAACAAAGTGGATCATAAAGTAAAACCAAAACTCATGAATCTTGTAAAGGACATAGTAAAGAAGGGGCTATTAATAGGATGAGAGATAGTTAAGGGTTAGGGAAGAGAATACAAGAGCATCATAAACAAGTATAAAATTGCCAAGGAACAGGCTGTATTCAACACCAGGCCTATCCATGGTCACACATCCTATGCACTTTGCCAGCCTAGTGAGTCTCCCAGGATCCCCTTTGCCTGCATCATCCCAAACCTCAGTCCGATTCCTACTTGCACATCCCAGGTGCTGGCCCAGCCTAACAGTTCCCTGAACCTTTACCTTCTCTCATTGCCCACAATCTTCAGGCCTAGCCTCAACTGAACTGCCTGTGTGATAGCCTAACATGGTGAATTCCCAATACCTCAGCCTATCCATGTCATCTCATACTCCTACGCATATCTAAGGAAGTGCATCTTGCACATAAGTTCAAACAGATGCAGCCATTGTCCCATTTCAGGTGCAGCCATTGTCCCATTTGTGCACTTTGCACTTGCTTGGTTACCACTGACTTGGTATCAGCTTCATCCTACCAATCTGAAATCAACACTACCTGAAGGGTTTGGCTTACTATTTCCTCCAACCAAACTTGGGCAACAACAGAAATAAAACCAAATTACAACTCAATAGAGGCAGTATAGCAGAATTTCCCCCAAATTAATTTAAATATTAATATAACAAGAAGCCTGTGATTAGACAGGGAAAAGGGAGGCAAAGCTTGTTTCAGAGACAGAGGGAAAAAAGGAAGATGGAGGAAAAGCAAGATGATCCAGATTCCACATGACTTTAAACAGCCACAGGTAGCTATGAATATCTTATAAGAGATGGATAATTTGTCTTATTTAGGTGGGCAATTTATATCATTATCAATTGGCTCTGAACTTATGTGTGGGCATCTTGTGAATTGAGAATTTATTGATATATAAATCTGACTGATTAATTATAAGCTTCTAGAGTTTTGATTTACTGGGTTAAGGGGATTTGTGACAACTAGCCACAGGGGATAGATGGCTGAGAAAAGGCAAGAGGCTCTGAGGTAGGTGAACCTGAGCTGGGAAGACCACTGTCAGGGGCTAGCCTAGAGGCGGTGAAACTGCGAGCAGAGAGTAGCTGGGTACAGCACAGGATGGCACTTTTTTATTTAATAATATTTCCCACAACAACGCAGCCTAAAATCTCACATCAGACATACAACCCTAAAAAGAATTTTACATGCCTAGGTCACATCACAAAAATACAAACTGTGTGAAGGGTCAATACACTATGTCTCCCCCAAGATCCACCAACCCTATAGAAATGTTCTCCAATGAAAATTATCCAAATGAACACTCAGGACATAGAATTTAAAAGAAAAAATCTTAGCTACGATCAGAGAATTTGAGGAGTTTAAAGAGGACACAAATAGCTCAGTGAATTTAAAGAGGATGGGGATAAACTCCTGAATCACGTCCAAGAAAGCACAAATGCATCGATGAACGAGATAACAAAGAAAATTCAAACGCGTAAAACTGAATTCAGTAACGGGAAGAAAATGGAAATACTAAAAAACATCAAGCCAAAATGAAGATAGACTTGAAATATTCAATAATGCAATTTAAAAAGGAGACAGCCTTTCCAGTAGAATAGATTAAGTAGGAGACAGAATATCAGGACTTAAAGATAAAGCAGATGAATCATACCCTAACCCTAACCAAGAATAGGAAAACTTTTTAAGTCACAGGAAAGAAATACACAGAAATTGGGTCACCAAAAAGACCAAATCTATGAATTATAGGCAAAGATGAAGGAGCAGAATCCTCAAAAGTATCACAGGGGGGGAAAAAAACCTGTTCCCAAATTAAGGAGATATAGCCATAAAAGGAGCACACAGAACACAGACAGGACCAGGAAAGAAACTCTTCATAGCATTTTATAGTTAAAACACTAAATATAAGAATAAAGAAAGCATATTGAAAAAGAAAAATCACAAGTCATATACAAAAGAAAGCCCATCAGAAAAACAGCTAACTACCCAGTGGAAACTTTAAAAGCAAGATAAGTCTAAACTAGTGTGCTCTAACTTATAACAGACCACAGATACAAACCCAGACATTTACCTCGCAAAATTATCAGCCATAGTTGAAAGAGGTAACATTCACATTAAGGCAGGAGCATGGCAGCGTCTAGACAGGCATGGTGCTAGACAGGAGCTGAGAGTTCTACATCTTGTTCAGAAGGCAAACAGGAGAAGACCAGCTTCTGGGCAGCTAAGGATAAGGATCTTAAAACCCACACTCACAGTTGCCACAGTGACGCACTTCCTCCAGCAAGGCCACACCTCTGAGTAGTGTCACCCCTGGGCCAAGCATATACAAACCATCACATCCATGAGACAGAAAAAGTCTTTGAAAATCACTATCTTACCAAAAAGTAATTTGTAGATTCAGTACAATCCCAATCAAAATTCTCATGATATTCTTCACAGAAATAGGAAAAATTTTCTAAGATTCATATGGAACCACAAAAGATCCTGGAGAGCTAAAGCAATCTTGAGCAAAAAGGACAATGATGGAGTTATTACCATTCCTGATTTTAAGCTGGAAATAGCAATAAAAAACAGAATGAACTTGGCACAGAAATGGATATATAGATCAAAGGAAGAAAATAAAAGTCCCAAACGTATGCACATAGCTACAGCCATCTGATATTTGAAAAAGATGTCCAAAGTATACATCGTCTGAAAGATAGTATCTTCAACAAGTACTGGTGGGGAAACTGAGTGTATATATGTAGAAGGATGGAGTTAGACCTATATTTATTACCCTGCACAAAAAGCAACTCCAGGTGGGTCAATGCAGGACCTGGAATGCTGAAACTACTAGAAGAAAATATAGGCAATACCCTCATCATACACGTGCAGGAGAAAACTCTTTGTAGGTCTCTGTGTAAACCTGCTGGAAGATTGATATCCAGAATATACAAAGAACTTGGAATTCAAAAAACAAATTACTCAGTTGAAAATGGTCTATGGATCTGAATGGAGTTTTTAAAAGAGGAAATAAAAATGGCTAAGAAATATCTTTTAAAGTGTTCAGCCTTGTTAACAACCACAAATTACCCCAGTCACAATGAATCAATGGCTAAGTTCATGAAAACAACTGACAACAAAGACTGGCAAAATCCAGGGAAAGGGAACCCTTCTCATTCACTCCCGTTGGAATTGAAAACTGGGACCGCCACCATGGAAGAAAATTTGGAGAATTCTTAAAAAAATTAAAAGTAAATCTATCATATGACCCTGCTATACCACTCCTTGGAGTGCCTAAAGGACTCAATAGCCTACTCTAGAGATACTCAGCCATGTTTATTGCGCCTTTATTCACAATAGCTAGGATGTGGTAACAACGTAGATGTCCTTCAACTGATGAATGGATAGTAGAAAATGTGGTAGATATATTAAAATAATATTCTGTTCAGTTGTAAAGAAAAGTGAAATTTATGGATAAATAAATGGAACTGGTAAATATTGTACATCGGTAATCCAGATGCAGAAAGCAAGGCCATATGTTCTGTCTTATTTGTAGTTCCTGGCTCCAAATCTTTAGATCTGAGTATATAATCTGAAGTATTAGAAGAAGCCGGGAAAGTAGAAAAGCATTGTGGTAAGGCAAAGGGGAAAAGAGTTCCTGACAGGACAATAGTAGGGGGCAGGTATAATGGGGAAGATGGGAGTGGCTCTTAACTGGGAAGGAGATAGATAGAAACCCTACGAATGTTTTTAAAAGCCACAGGGCAACATATTTTGTAAGCTTAAAGTATAATAACTATATATATATAGGTATACATGTGTGCATATATATGTGAAAGTATGTATGTATATGTCCTTTTTAATTGTGTTATAGCACATAAGATGGCAATACTTCCCCTAAGAACCATGCATGATCACAATAAGATTTATGCACATATGCAGCATGCACAGGGCCTGTACAGGTTCAAACCAGATGGGGTACCAGCTCTGAGAGGGGGAAGTGGATATGGGCTCCATCCTATAACTAAGAAGCTATCTGTAATTGGCATTGCTTGCAAAGGATAAACTAAATTTTCTACAATGCAGTCTCACTGAATATACCTGCCAGACTTCAGAGTAGGCCCCATGCCCCACAGTAGATAGCAACACAAAATTAACTCAGTGGTATTTTTGTGGGGTTTTTGTATCATGTTAATTCATTTGGGCACTTTTTGTCTTATTGGTCTTTACTTATATATTATGGTTTCTGATTTTGCATTGTATGTGTGTATGTGTGTGTGTGTGTGTGTGTGTGTGTGTGAGAGAGAGAGAGAGAGAGAGAGAGAGAGAGAGAGAGAGAGAGAGAGATTCTAAACTTCTTTCATCTGTTTGTTTGCCTGTTTGCGTTTTAAAGAGAACAAAAAAGAGGATGGAGTTGGGGAGGTGGGGACGATTTGGAAAGAGTTGGAGGAGGGGAAAAGTGTGAACAAAAACTATTTTATGAAAAACGTCTTACCTGCTGAACTAAACTCAGAATATATATGTTTAGTTGTTTGAGGCTTCCCATCTGGATCAATGTCCATGATTGTGCGCCACAACTCAGAGAATCTGGTTCGTTTCTCTTTGGGCATGTATATTCCATGCCACAGGGCTTTTAGCATATAGTCAATGTGGATCAAAATTTGTCCAATTCTGGTATCATAATAAGCTGGAGGTAATTGACAAGAAGAACTCTGATCAAAATTAGCTTCTAAACTGATTGAAGGAATTTGATTTAAGCAATAAATTCCAATGGCCAACTCCCTTAAGATCTGATGGACTTCCCTGTAGTCTAAGTGGGCAGTAGGGTCCACAGGAGTCAATAGGATGGCAGTGGAGAAGCCTACGTTATTCATTTGACTCATGAGCCCAGATGGGATATCTAGTTGAGAACGGACATCATCCTTGGCAGCCAGCCAGCTGACTATTGCTGTTGTTAATAATTCTTGCACTTCACTTCGATCGTATTTTTCAAAAAAAGCAGAGGCATTTCTTTGCACTGCTAAATTTTCCAGGTAGGTTTCTTCATCTTGTCCTTGATCAAATCTAACTATTCCTTTTTTTACTATTCTTAACATTTCTAATTAAATCTAGTATGTTCTTTTTTGAAGTTTCTGCAAAACAGGAAAAGACAAGCAATAATATTTGTCATGGCAATGAAACTGTATTTTTCTAGAATAAATATGTACTTTTCATCTTTCTAAAGTTAAGTACAACTATACTTTTTTTCAACCTCCAATTAATTGAATCACAAGAAACTTAAATTTTAATTATAATTCTTAAGGTTGTAAAAATCTTTAACATCAATCAGGTTAAATTACTTGGAAAGCTCTGCTTTTCAGTCAAAAGTTACTGAAAAATCCTCAGTGCTGTCAAAATTCTACCAACAACTGACCACACAGACAGTTGTCTCATAAGATAGAGAACATCTTAGTTTGTGTAAGAACATTCTACAATGTTTATACAACAATGAAATAGCTCCAAACTCTTCCCATCTGTCCCAATTAAGTTTCTATTGCTCTGATAAATGCCATAACCAAAGAAACTTGTGGAGGAAAGGATTTACTTGGCTTCTAGGCCACACAGCCCATCAACAGTGGGAAGCCAAGGCAGGAACTTGGGGACAGACTTCAGTAAGAGGGCATCTTGTGGCTTCAGGCTTTCTCACTTTGCTTTCTTACACACCCATAACCATCTGACCAGGGATAATGCCACCCACAGGAGATGGGGTCCTTTCATATCCATCATCAATCAAAAAATATCCCACAGGATTGTCTACAGGGCAATATGATGATTTGATTGCTTGAGATTTTTCTTAAATGACCTGTGCCACTTGGTAAAAAACTAAACAGAACATCATTAAATGGCATGTGGCTGTATTTTAGGAAAACATTAAGTCTGTATATGAGAAGCTACTGCTTTGTACTTTTTCATTGTAAATATTTTTAACTACCTCCTCCTCCTCTCTTTTCTGCCTTTTTACTCACTTTCTTACACATTGTCCTTCCCTTCTTAGAAGTTCTTGAGACCTGCACACCCTCCCTCTCTTGTGGTGTTTCAGCCCAGGTCCTAACCTGAGCTGTTAGGTTTGCTGAGCTGTTCCTCCCACGTACTTCTTTATTCCGGAACAATTGAATGCTGCTTTCACAATAGTAACTATTATTCCTTTCTGAGCATCTAAGAGTTTACTTCTTTAACGCCATTGGCCTTCGCTATAGTGATTTTTGAAATTTCGCCTGTATCAAAATCACCTAGACCTTAAAATACCTGTTTCTGGATCACACAGGGGTGGGGCAGAGAAATTGTATTTTGCAGTCAGTGCTGACACTGTGTATAGAATTCAGCTTGTGGGGGCATTTTTCTACTACTTTATAGATGCCAACATGTAAACTTGGGAGATCCCAGGTCATGATGGGGTTCAAAGTTTAGAGAACCGGAACCCTGCTCCAAGACTTGCGATCATAATCAACAGCAACTGCCACGGTCATGGGAAGACAAGAAAAGGGGGAGGCCTACTTGGAAATGATTGTCTTGTCTAGGAGAGCTGCTTCGACGATGGTCCCTAAGATATTCCCAGGAATAGACAGCCGTTGCTTGGAATGGCTTCTCGATGGTCCTGAATCGCCCACCAGAACTCCAGGGCTCGAGACACTCAGGGAAGCTGGGAGGGTCTTACCTGTGCTGAGGGCTAAAGCTGGTATGAACTCCGGGAAAACCGAGCCAGCTAAAGCTGTCCTAGGGCCTCCCACACGCAGGCTGCGCCTTAGGCCGAGAAAGTGCGTGGTCTGCAGCTGGGGCGACCTCTGTACACATTGCCCGATGGCCACCACCTAGTGGTTGATCCCATGAGGACAAACCCTCTAACCTCTCTCTCTAGGTCTTAGCTTAGCCCCACACTGTCTCCACTACTGTGCATTTGCTTATAAAGGAAACAACAGAAACTCTGGAGTGTCATGGGCCAATGCAGGGCCGAGGCCCGCCTGGAATCCTGTTATGCAACAAACATTTACTGAACATCAATTATGAGCCATACAGCATGCTGGAGAATGAGACCACAGAGGGAAAACGGCAAAATCCCAAGTGCTTGCCAATGTGGTGTAAGATGCTGACAGTACCAAAAGAACATCTATCCAGATGCCTGTGGAGAGACTTGGAAAATAAGAGCTACCCATGCAAACAATTGCTTAAATCACTCTTCTGGGACAGGGTGGTGTTGAAAGTTTGATTAAAAACAAACCACTCTACTGAACCCAAGGGATGTGGGCACAAAATGAGTATGCAAAATTGGCTGAGACACAGTGCAGAATTTTGAGTTTATCCCAGATAACTGGGCTAAAGTGTTAACAATGGAGGTCAGGTGCAGGGTGATGACTAGAGTGCTGTGAAATTTGAGGTGAACTTTTGGTAACAAACACATTATGGAGTTGCAATGTGCTAAAAATAATGTGTTAGGGTGATCCTTGAGTTTTTATCAGGGTGTCAAAACAAGATTAAGTTCAACTGTGAACATAATTCACCTTAAAGTACCAGAGAAACAAAGAAATTATCAGATACATCTTTTAGGTATCAGGAGTGGATTAAAACTGGCAGCTGGGATGAGACATATAAATTTATGTACGCTTAAAGTAACGGAAGCCAGAGGAGTGGTTGAAATCACCAAGGGAGAACATATTGTTGATATCTAGTACAGAAACCTATGAAACTTAAAGGTCAGTTGGAGGGGAATCAGAGTTATATAATAGGACCCTGTTTCAAAAGGAGGGGAGTGGATTGAAGGAAGGAAGGAGGGGGCAGGGAGAGTCAGAGAAAGAGAGAGAATGCAAGGGGGAGGGGGGGAGGGAGAGAAACAGAGAGGAGCCAGGGGGGAGGCGGGCAGATATAGAGGTTAGGGTCAGCCAAAGACAAAGGGATAGCCTGGAAAGCCTGAGTTTCATCTGTCATAAGCCAGGGGATATGTTTCGTGCATAAGGGAAGAACATGGCCAACTGTGTTAGTTGCTGCTGCCAGGTCAGGGGAAGTCTAAAGTTACCTCCCCTGAATTTTATACTGAGCAACGAAATTCTTAGTGGCTAAGGAAGAACTTAGGCTCATGTGTAAAACTGCATTCACCAGGGACTCGGGCATAGAAAGTCTTTGTCAGGTTAATCTGCCAGTCTCCTAACAATTTTTTACTACAAATAAAAGGATCAGAAAAGTGTCTGCCCTAGATATAGATCCAAACAGTAATGTTACAAGGTGGTTACTACCTCAGGTGTACGTGGGTGATACTGAACTGTGGTGAGCTGAGATGGGTGTAGGCAAGAGATTGTCAGATTGCTATCAGTGTGATACACAACACAATGAGTGACAGAGACACTTTCTTTTTTTTTTTTTCCTCCTTTTTTATTTTCGATACTTTATGTACATTTCCAATGTTTCCCCTTTTCTGAGTCTCCTCTTTGGATACCCCCTGTCCCCTCCCCAACCCACCTCTAGGAGGGAATTCCACCTCCCACCCCCACCCCCGTCCACTCATCCCCATATTCCCCCCTTGACATTCCCCTTTACTGAGGCCTCTAACATCCTCAGGCCCAAGGGCCTTTCCTCTCTCCCTGATGGCCATCGAGGTCATCCTCTGCCACATATGTGGTCCAAACCATAAGTCCATCAATGTGTATTCTTTGGTTGGTGGTCCAAACTCCAGGAGGACCGGGGGGGGGGGGTCAGGCCCTCTTGCTCCCTCCATGGGGCTGCAAATTCCCTCAGCTCCTTCAGACCTTCCTCCAACTCCTCCATCTGGGACCTCACTCTCAGTCCAGCAGTTACTGTTAAGTGAAACTTAGGCATTCTGAATTTTTGGGCTA
>CM052709.1:40638597-40655878 GCA_028551405.1 Uromys caudimaculatus | reverse complement strand
GCCCCAGTAAAGGGGAATGTCAAGGTGGGACTAGGGGCATGGGTGGGTGGGTGGGTGGGAGGTGGAATTCCCTCATAGAGGTAGGGATGGGGAGGGGATAGGGGGCTTCCAAAGTGGAGACCCAGAAAAGGGGAAACATCGGAAATGTAAATAAAGTATCAAAAATAAAAGAAAAAAAAGAAAAAAAGAAAAAAACAAAACAAAACAAAAAAAAGAATTGTTTTCGCTATTCTGGGTTTTTTGCTTTTCCAGATGAATTAGAGATTTGCTCTTTCCATGTCTTTGAAGAATTGTGTTGGGATTTTGACAGAGATTGTGTTGAGTCTATAGATTGCTTTTGGTTGGATGGCCAATTTTACTATTTTAATTCTGCCAATCGATAAGCATGGGAGATCTCTTCATTTTCTGAGATTTTATTTGATTTCTTTCTTGAGAGACTTGAGGTTATTTCACTTGTTTGGTTAGAGTTACCCCAAAATATTTTATATTGTTTGTGGCTATTGTGAAGGGAGTTGTTTCCCTAATTTCTTTCTCAGCCTGTTTATCATTTGTATAAAGTAAGGCTACTGATTTACTTGAGTTAATTTTATATCCAGTCACTTTGCTGAAGTTGTTTTTTAGCTGTAGAAGTTTTCTGGTAGAATGTTTGGGGTCTCTGATTACAGTATCATATCATCTGCAAATAGTGATACCTTTACTTCTTTGCCAATTTGTATCCCCTTGATCTCTTTTTTGTTATCTTATTGTTCTAGCTAGAACTTTGAGTACTATATTGAATAGATATGGGGAGGGAGAGTGGCCATCCTTGTCTTGTTCCTAATTTTAGTGGGATTGCTTCAAGTATCTCTCCATTTAATTTGATACTGGCTGTTGGTTTGCCATAAATTGCTTTTATTATGTTTAGGTATGGGCCTTGAATTCCTGGTCTCTCCAATGTGTTTAACATGAAGAGGTGTTGTATTTTGTCAAATGCTTTTTCAGCATCTAAGGAGATGATCATGAGTTTTTTTTTTTTTTCCCTTTGAGTTTGTTTATATAGTGGATTACATTAGTGGATTTTTATATATTTAAACAACCTTGCATCCCTGGGATGAAACCTACTTTATCATGGTGAATGATGGTTTTGATGTGTTCTTGGATTCAGTTTTCAAGAATTTTATTGAATATTTTGCATCAATATTCATAAGGAAAAGTGGTCTGAAGTTCTCTTATTTGGTTGGGCCCTTGTGTAGTTTAGGTATCAGAGTAATTGTGGCCTCATAAAATGAATTAGGTAATGTTCCTTCTATTTCTATTTTATGGAATAGTTTGAGGAATATTTGGATTAGGTCTTCTTTAAAGGTTTGGTAGAAATCTGCACTAAAGCCGTCTGTCCATGGGCTGTTTTGGTTGGGAGGTTTTTAATGACTTCTTCTATTTCTTTAGGGGATATGAGCTTGTTTAGATAGTTTACCTGCTCTTGATTTAACTTTGGTATGTGGTATCTATCTAGAAAAGCATCTATTTTATCTAGATTTTCCAGTTTTGTTGAGTATAGACTTTTGTAGTAGGGTCTGATGATTTTTTGAATTTCCTCCACTTCTGTTGTTATGTCTCCCTTTTCATTTCTGATTTTGTTAATTTGGATACTGTCTCTGGGCCCTTTAGTTAGTTTGGCTAGGGGCTTATCTATCTTGTTGATTCTCTCAAAGAACCAGATTTTGGTTTTGTTGATGCTTTGTGTCATTTTTTTTTTTGGTTTCTATCTGGTTGGTTTCAGCCCTAAGTTTGAGTATTTTCTGCCTTCTACTCCTCTTGGAAATCCAAGACACAATGAAAAGACAAAATCTAAGAATAATAGGAATGGAGCAAAGATTCCCAGCTCAAAGGACCTGAAAACATCTTCAACAACATCATAGAAGAAAACTTCCCCAACTTAAAGAAAGAGATGGCCATAAATGTAGAAGAAGTCTATAGAACACCAAATAAATGGGTCCAGAAAAGAAAATCTTCTCGTCACATAATAATCAAAACACTAAATGCACAGAACAAGGAAAGAATATTAAAAGCTGCAAGGGAAGAGGGTCAAGTAATATATAAAGGCAAACCTATCAGAATTGCACCAGACTTCTCAACAGAGACACTAAAGGCCAGAAGCACCTGATCAGAGGTCATGCAGACTCTAAAAGAGTACAAATGCCAGCCCAGGCTACTGTACACAGTAAACCTCTCAATCAATATAGATAGTGAAACCAAAGTACTCCAGGAAAAAACCAAATTCAAACATTATTTATCAATCCAGCCCTACAGATGATTCTAGAAGGAAAACCCCAATACAAGAATGGTACCTACACCACACACACAAAAAAAGATATTAATCATCTCATAACAAAGCCAAAAAGGAGAGAACCACATGTACATAATGCCACCCACAATAACAAACATAATAGGAACTAACAATCATCTGTCTTTAATATCTCTCAATATTAATGGACTCAACTCACCTAGGAAAAGACATAATCTAAGAAACTAGATTTGCAAACAAGATCCAGCATTTTGCTGCATACAAGAAACACACCTCAATAACAAAGACAGACACTACCTCAGTGTTAAAGGCTGGGAAAAGATCTTCCAAGCAAATGGTCCCAAGAAACAAGCTGGAGTTGCCATTCTAACATCCAATAAAATAGACTTTCAACCAAAAGTTTTCAGCAACATGAGAAAGGACATTTCATATTCATCAAAGGAAAAATCCACCAAGAGAAAGTCTCAATTCTGAACATCTATGACAAGGGCACCCACATTCATAAAAGAAACTTTACTAAAACTCAAAACACACAATAATAGTGGGAGACTTCAACACCCCATTCTCACTAATGAACCAGTCATTGAAACAGAAATTAAACAGAGACACAGTGAAACTAATAGAGATTATGAACCAAATGGATTTAACAGATATTTACAGAACATTTCACCCTAAAACAAAAGAATATACCTTCTTCTCAGCACCTCATGGTACCTTCCCCAAAACTGACTATATAATTGGTCACAAAACAAGCCCCAACTGATACAAGAAGATTAAAATAATCCCATGCATCCTATCAGATCTCCATGGCCTAAAGCTGTTCTTCAATAACAAAAAACAACAGAAAACACACATACCCATGGAAACTGAACAACTTTCTACTCAATGATAACTTGGTTAGGGAAGAAATAAAGGAAGAAATTAAAGACTTTCTGGAATTCAATGAAAATGATGGCACAACACACCCAAACCTATGTGACACAATGAAAGCAGTGCTAAGAGGAAAACTTATAGCACTAAGTGCCCTGGTAAAGAAATTGGAGAGATCCTATAGTAGCAACTTTGCATCACACCTCAGAGCTCTGCAACAAAAAGAAGCAAACACACCCTCCTTTCCTTATTTACTGTCTTAGCTACTTTTCTTTTCTTTTTATTTTCGGTTTAAAAATATTTTCTGTTTTTCATTGCAGTACTGAGATTTGAGCGCAGTACACAGGTCTACTCCTGACCCAACACTTGCAGCCTGTACATTCTTAGCTTTAAAATGAAAACAAAACAAAAAACAGATTCTTATTAGAAACCTAAAGGGTTACATTAGGTAAAAGTCCACATTGTTATAAATCAGTGGTAAAAAGCTCAAAGATGATTGTATACTTAAGACATCTTTCAGATCTAGTAAATATTATTGTACTTTGTTTTTGTTTCATTTTTTGATTGTTTTAAAGCAAGTCTAAGCAGTTAGTTTAAACTGTTTTACTATGTATTTGAAATATGTGTGTGTGTGTGTGTGTGTGTGTGTGTGTAATCATTCCATTTGTTTACATCTCAAATGATATTCCACTTTCTGGTTACCCCTCCACAAGCCCCCCCATCCCACAACCTTCCTCACCTTCCTCCCCTTTGCCTCTATGAAGGTGTTCTCCTACCCACTCACCTTCTCCAGCCCCACCCACTCCATGAAACCTCCAAAAGATCAAGGGCCTCTCCTCCCATTTATGTTAGACAAGGCCATTCTCTGCTACTTATGTATCTTGAGGCATGAATCTCTCCCTGTACACTCCTTGGTTGGTAGTCTAGTCCCTGGGAGCACTGGGTGGTCTGGCCAGCTGATGTTGTTCTTCCTATGGGGTTGCAATCCCCCTCAGCTCCTCCAGTCCTTCCACCAGCTCCCCCACCAGAGTCCCTGAGCTCAGTCTGATGGTTGGCTCCAAGCATCCACATCTGTATTGGTCAGTTGAACCGCCCAAGGGGCAGTCATACTAAGATCCTGTAAGCAAGTGCCTCTTGGCAATGGCAACAGTGTCGGGTTTGGTGTTTGCAGACAGCGAGACCATGACCAACACAAAGTGTTTAATTGGCAACTTGTTTACAGTTCAGAGGGTTAATCCATGACTATCATGGTGGGATGCATGCAGCAGACAGGTATGGCCCTGGAGCAGCAACTGAGAACTTCCATGTGGGGACAATAGCCATGAAGTGCGGGGGGGGGGGGGGGGAGAGCTCCAACTGGAAATGGCATGAACTTTTGAAACCTCAAAGCCCACTCCCAGTGACACACACCTCATAATCCTCCCCAAACAATTCCATCAACAGTTGATCAGGCCTTCAAATATATGAGCCTATGTCTCCATTCTCTTTCAAACTACCACATTTTCTTCTTTTTTTAATATGAAGAAATTAAAGTTCAGAGGTCCTAAGCAAGTTGTTCCATGTCACTGGTCTGTCAATATTGACAGATATAAAATAGAAATTAATGAGTTATAATGCTAAGTCCCTAAAATCAATGATCTCTTTCCTTTGAACACTGGCTTTCTGATGGGCAATAGAAAACAACTGACTGTCCCATCACAACAGCTGGTGAACATTGCACAGTGCCTCAGGTGAGTCTCCTTGCCTCAACTGGTCAGAAGACTCCTACTGGAATGCTCATTCTGACTCCTAGACCTTTATTTTGAATATGCTGATGTAAGAGGTTTGGGACAGGACACAGACACTGAAATTTTTAATAAGCACATAAGATTTCTTATCCAGTTATGTTTGGGGATCGTTGACTTAGATGATGTCATAGTTTCCATCTTCGGGTGCCAGTAAAGAGGTCATAAAGAACCAACCTCATCAAAGTGACTTGTGTTCACACCTGAGGAAGGAGGCCAGTGCCAAAGACCATGGGGCAGAAGTAAGTCAAGGGGTGCTGATAAGTCAATGAGACTGAAGACTTGAAAGGCAAGGGTCAGTAGAGAGGCCAGTTAGAAATGAGTTGGCAAATAGCAGTATGCTGGCAATGGTGTCTTCAATTAGAAAGAAACAGTGATCTCACATTGGGTGGAGCACCAGACATGATGATAAGAGGTGCTTATTTCTCTGAATAGTTCTGACTATTGCTAAAGCAGTAAAGGATCCTATGCATTAGTAAAAATGCAATGGAGGCGTTTTCAGAGCACTGTACATAAGTGTAAGATATAGTAGACCATGCAACAAAATGATGAAGACGATGACAACCCATTTGAAAAACAGAGAGTCCGAGTTAAAATTAAAATGCAAGGTGATTTTGTGATAGGATATCAGAACTGTGAGCATCTTTAATAGAAAAACCTTGATAAAGCTACAATAGTTAGATTATGCTTTCATAGAGGGGTTTTGACAGACCTGGGCCTCAGAGTGGCCAGGATCTAGACAGACACAAAGAATGGAGACATGAACAAACAAGTAACCAACAAGGTGAGAAGCATGAAAAGCAGGCTTCTCCTCAGCAAAGATGTAGGTCAGTGATCAATTTAATTGAGGGAAGAAAGGCAAGGGCTAGAGAGATAGGAAGTTTGAAGTACCTTGAATGTCAAATAGTGAGATTTAAGTATGTCCTTCAGAAATAAGGATTTAGTTATTCCTTTCTTGGATCTTCATCTAAGGAGGAACATTCCAGTGTTTCTGGAATGAGCCCTTGTGAAGAATCGGGTTAAGGTGTTGGGAGTAAAAAGGGAAAGAAATGCAGTCAAACAGCTTGCGCAGAATTGGGTGAGGGACTTGGCAGGGACAAGGTAGGCAATAAATTTAGACTTTATACTTTTCAAATTCACAGTATGCAGTGTATTTTTATGATAATACTTTTTTGTTCATCTACTCATCCAGGTAGCATTCACCAAGATGTCTTCTTCATTGTCCTAGAGGATCCTAGAGGTGTCATGTGTTTCAGTATTTCCTTTTCAAGTCCCCCTGGGCATACATCAAGGCACTCAAAAAAGTCTACAGATTTTATATATATATATAAAAAATTAGGCTACATTTATTTTCCCCTTTAATCCTTTCAAAAGTCTGATAGAAGATGGTTTCTTTCATTAGATACAAATCACGGATCAAACAAACAACTGGCAGTCTGAAAAGTTAATTCTCCTAAAGATAAATAGTGGACATGGATTCGAGCAGTTTGAATCCAGAGAGCTGTGTTTTAACTCTCATACTATATGGGAAATCTCATGAATGAATGACAGATAATATTTCTAGTTCTATTCCTGGGCAATAATTCCTGCACATTCCTGAATCCGTTCATCGCCTACACCAATTGGCTTCTCAATACAAGCTGCATCTGTTCTAGCAACAGACAAATCATAGACTGTAATGAACAAAGCTGAACTTTGTTGCAGACAATTCAAGTTTATTCTTTCTCCCTTCTGCATATGGAAAAGTTGAGCTTAAACATGAAGTGTTAGTAAGTGAAGAGACAAAATATAAACAAATGGGACTACCTGAGAACAACGGCACAAACCTCACCATACAGTCAATTAACCACTTAATGCAAAGGTGACTCAGTTTGGTGAATTAGACTCAGTTCTGGAGCCTGTCCTGGGTATGGTTGTAGGACACACCAAATGCTGAATGACAGCTGAAGGAGAGCAGTGTAATACAAAAGTTAAGGACTTAGAGCACAGACTAGACTGAGACTAAATCATGACCTAGTGCAAAAGGTTTTCAACATTCGCAGTTGAGTTTTCTCACCTGTAGAGTGTGGAGAGTCACAGCTGTTAGGAGGATTAACTCCATTGATGTATTTAAGGGCTTGAAATCCAGTCAATCAAGCTTCTAAACTTGAGCCATCAGCCCTTAAGCCATATCAGCCTAGAATTGTCATCATCAATATGATTATGTGATTATGTCTATTACATCACCATGTAAAAACATGAGTGACTTAAGGAGACACTAAAGATAATAGACCCCGCCCCAAGTTACAGTAATCTAGGCTGAAAGGCTAAGAACCTTCATTAAGGTAGTGGCTTTATAAGCAGGGCAAAGTATTACATACCCATAATCCCAGCACTTGAGAAGCTGAGTCAGAAGGATCATGAGTTTGAGGTCAGTCCAGAACACATGACAAGACCTTGTCTCAGAGGTGTGTGAGGGAAAATGTGTTCAACACATAGTACATACTTGGATGAAACTGTCCCTCTGTAGCAATGTGATGTAAAACGACTAACGTACACAATGAAAAGGACCAAAGTAAAATAAAAAACACCATCACCATCAACAAAACCCCCAACACAAACAAACCACAACAACAGTAACAAATCAGGGTTGAAAGGGACTGAAAAAGCTAAGGGTGCTAGCAGAGCTTAACAATATTATCATTAAGTAGATGAAGATGCAAGTAGACACTTAGCAGTGCCGTGCTGACATTGGAGCACAGCAGTCGGAGGGGAGACTTGGAGTACTGCTGCTCCCACCACAGTCTTGATATAAACTCTAGGTGCAAGTTTGGTAAAGTATTGTGTAGAATACTTCTACAGTTCGTGTCTCTGGTTTGATACATCTCCTGGTTTTCTTAAGATGATCAACTGTTTTGGTTTGGTTTGGTTTTGAGTTTTGTTCTCATTGTCATCAAATACATAATCCTCCTGCCTCAGCTCTTAAATGCTGAAATGGCAGGCATGTACCACTATGATTTGTTAAACAAGCTGACTCTTACATGCAGTCCTAAATGTCACAATGGTTGGTAATCTTACTGCTCAAGTAGTTAAGTGACTCTTTTAAAGTCATTATCATTTATTATCAGTGAAAATACTTGAATTAATGTTTTTAATAGCTCATCCAATATTTCTGAGATTATGTTTATTATCACCTGATTGCTTTAGTAGAACTTAAATTACTAGGCATCAAAGCAGACACAAAACACCCAACCTTTGTTTCTTGAGATTGCTGTTTCCCTGAGTTCAGAGTTCAGCTTTTTATAGTTCCTTTTAGAAGCTGTACATTCCTAGAAGGTGACTAGTGATGTGGTCACCTCTACATCAGAGCTTAGCACAACTTTCAATCTTTCAATGGCATTACAGGAACTAGTAACACATGGTTCTTTAGGCAAACAAACAGGTTAAGAGTCAAAAGTCCCTCTTCCCCACTTTCAGTAGGGTTTATGTGGCCACTAGTGATCTAGGATTCACTATGAGGACCAGGTTGCCTTCATTTTTACTCTGTGGCTAGAGTGCTTTGACTATTGGCTATCAACATTAGGGACTAGGTAATTCTTTGTTGTGGGGGTGGCCCTATGCTTTGTAGATGCGCCCTCTGTATCCATTATCTGTACCCACCAGATGCCAGCAACAGTCTTATTTTCCAGGCTATTAGAACTCAAAGTGGTCCTGACATTGCCATGTATCACCAATGGAGAAAAGAATCCCCAATTAAAAGCCACTTGACCTCCACACTGCTGATTTTAAACCTTATGGAGCGAGAGCATACAACACATGTTCGATCACCGAGGGCTTCCAAGATTGTTGCTTCTTACATATGATGTGATAATTTAACAACTGTATGATTTTACAAAGTGAGTTATTAATCTAATTTGCAATTTGATATGTAGAAAAAAGTACAGGAGACTTGCTTTTTAAATAAGCATCTTGCTCAAAGTTCTTAAGCACATACTTCGAACCTATTCAACTAAGGCTTCATATGTAACTCCTGTATGCTTGACACTATTCTTACCCACCAAGGTTACAAACACTTTCTTTACTTTCCAGGAACTTTCTGGGCTGGGCATGGTGGCACATGCCTGTAATCTCAGCACAAAAAATGAATCAGGAGGATAAAGACCAGTTTAAGCCCCCCACACACACACACACAAAACAAAACAAATGCAACCCACAGAAAATTACCCATCAACTGGAGAACCAGAGGCAACAGCAAATGCTGCAGTACAATATATATTATAACCAAGACATGGAAATAAGAGAACATAGATAATAGCTTCCTAAGGTTGTCAAAGAAAGCTTTTCAGAGGAAACATAGAATTTACCAAACACAAGAAAATAAAGCCTTGAAGCAGCCTCTGTACATGATTAGCGGCTTCTGTGTGTGATCGGGGCATGGCATTTAAGGCAGAGAGCACGTGTGCAGGTTAGAGCAAGGGAGTTAAGATTGACTGGAAAGTGACTGGGACAGTGGATGAGACCTACGTGCTGTAGGGACTTGAAATGTTACAGACAGAGATCTGAGTCCTGGGGCACCCATCAAAGAGTCCCAGGAACAGCTTTTAAAATACCTAGGTTCTCCTCTGTGGCCCGTGGGCGGAATCGGTGGGCGCTGGGGCTCGTTTTGCCCCCACTCGGGACTTTTCCGCGCTCCTGGGAGAGAGGTTTTCTCCCAGCGCTGCTTGACTATGGGAGCCTGGAGGCCCGGGTGGAGGTCTCCTGCCTCAGCCACCCGCCGTTGGGATCCAGGGGGTTTCTATGCCCGCCTACCTCGGTCCCTGTGTTTCCCGGGTTCGGAGCAGTTCCTGTGAGCTGTGGAGGTTGTCTTGGGCCCACTCCCGGCTTTTCCGGGCTGCTGGGAGGGTATCTTTGTCCCAGTGCTGATTTGCTGTGGAGCCCTGTGGCCCAAGCTGAGGTCCCCCTAAATATGTTTCTATAACAGCAATTATTTAAGCATTGTGAAGGAAGTGCTTAGATCTCCAGGCACAGAAACTTACGGTTTTATGGAAGAATGGAGAAAAAACAGAAATCAAGGAAATGAGTGGCAATGAGTTGGAATGATGGCTAACCTTGGCTGTCAAATTTATTACATATGGAATCAACTCAACCCCAAGCCACTGGACTCACCTGTGAAGGATTTTTCTTGATCATATCATTTGGTGTGGTAAGATCCACCCTAAGTCTAAATCATTTGGAGTGGGAAGACACTAAATCTGGGCCACAGTTTCTGGTGGCATCACACAGAGAAGGTCATCGAAGTAGGAAGTCGTCGCTTTGTGCCTACTTCACTTCCTTCCCTAACAAGTTCAATTATCCTGATACTGAGACACTCCATCCCTGGTATTTGAACCCACCTCTTAAATATTTCAATGTAGACTGAAGACCAGGTAAACTACTAGATTACTAGATTCTAGGCCTTTCTGTCAAGAGAGAGTGTTGCAGACACACACACACACACACACACACACACACACACATCCAGAGAGAGAGAGACAGAGAGAGAGAGAGAGACAGAGAGAGAGAGACAGAGACACAGAGACACAGAGAGACACAGAGAGAAAAAGAGACTCATATCAGTTCTGCTCTCTAGAGAACCCTGATTAATACGGTTGAGTAGCCAAAGGTTGCTATTTTTATTAACATTCTTGTATTTTAGGACTTTTAAAAATAGTTATGACATTATCACCCACCTAACTTCCCTCAACAGCAACATCTTATATAACCATAGACTGTTTAAAAATAGGAAACACTGATGTAGCATCCTTTAACTGTAAATCATATTCACGTTTTATAAGTTTCACATATAATTTTAATGTACAGCTTCACAAAATTTTAGCATGTTTATAGATTTGTAGAACCCCTACCACAATTAGGACATGGCATCACTCTGTCTCTACAGAATAGTTCCTCATGCTTACTTAGACAGGCACTCCCTCCCACATCCCTGATCCTGGCAACCAGTCCATGACTGGTTCTTCATCATTACAGCTTTGTCATACTGAGACAGTTTTATAAATAAAATCATTATATTTTAAGATCACAAATACAAAAATGTAAGCCCAACCAGTTTGAGATTTCTCTGAGTTGTTGGTTTTATCTTTCTACTTTATTTCTAAGTATTCGTCCATTGTAGGAACATACTATAGCTTATCAGGTGTTGGAAACATTTGAATTGTATCTGATCTTTTGAAAATGCAAATAAATCTTAGTCAGCTCAGACTTTTAAAATTAAAAAAAAGAAAGAAAGAAAGAAATACCTAGGTTCTAATGTCCTAGACTGATGAATTGGGCCAGGGCCAGGGGGTAAGAACTAGAGACCAAAATAGATTATTAAAATGGAAAAACATTCCCAACATGGGAGTAAACTAGCAAGCTGAGGGTAAAGACGAAAAAGGAGCCTCATGACCCTTAGGATATTTACACAGAAGCATCTCTACCAGAAAAGCAGTGAGTTTTTCTTGACTGTGTTCTGTTTAATGTATGAAGCCCAGGTGGGAAAGGTCTGTCAACTGGCTTCTTTTATATGTTAATCTACCTGGCCCTGTTCCCCAGACAGGGTTTCTTTGTGCAACAGAGCTCTCGCTGTCCTGGACTCACTTTGTAGAACTGACAGGACTTGAACTCACAGAGATCTTCCTCCTCCTAAGCTAGGATTAAAGAGATGTGCCACCATGGCTGTATGTTAATCTTAATAAAGCTTAATAAAGTTTTCCCCACACCTATTCTGTCAAAGCTGAAGTCTTGCCATGTAGCTCTGACTGACCCAGTATGCACTACACAGCCTCAGACTTGGAGCAATTCTCCTTTTCCTGCCTCTCATGTGCTGAATTGCAGGCATACATCATCACTCCTTGCTTCAACTTTCCCCTGTAGGCCATGAGGGAGCCCTTGAAAGTTTAGCAGATGGGAGTAGCTGTACTTTGATTTAGACGTCATCTAGTCAATTTCAGTTTTACTTAATGAATACCAGGAACTGGCTTTGCCCATTGAGATGCTTGTTAACTACTTATACACACGCAGCTTAGATGTTTAGGGGGGAAATCATGTCTAAGATAAACCCTTGTGCTCCTTGTAGGTGAACTTGCAGACAAAATCTCAAAGTGCCTAGAACTGACTCGGCTAAAAAAATATGGGATGTCACGCAAGTCTGTTCAGTGAGAAGATTTTATCAGGAGAAGATAATTCATTCTGAGGGTTTCAGTGATGTCATTAGGCAATGGGACAAAGATTGTGTGGTGCCACATTGATCGTTTACTTACTGTAGAGTCAGAAAATTCACTTTTACTTGTGAAATATTATACCTTGCTGTTTTCATAAACTATAAATCATTTCAGTCTAAACTTTTAGATTGTGTTGGGATATGGCTAGACTTATCTCCTCAGTTAACACTTAAGTCTTTGTGGATTTCTGATCAATTTATGACAGGATTATGCAGTATATTTTATTAATGTTGCTTATCTTTCAAGCCTATAATAGAAGTTATATATGGCAGAGTTTTACATAGATTTAGTCTATTGCTATGTATTTAGTATTACTAGATTCCTGGAATATAGATTTCAATAAATTTTCATTGAATAAGTATAGTTTCATAGTTATTTATGTGGGATTTATCTAGACTTCAGTTAAGTTTACCATGTTAGTACCCATTAATGGATGGATATGTATGTGTGTGTGTGTGTGTGGTTTTTCGAGACAGAGTTTCTCTGTGTAGCCCTGGCTGTCCTGGAACTCACTCTGTAGACCAGGCTGGCCTCAAACTCAGAAATCCACCTGCCTCTGCCTCCCAAGTGCTGGGATTAAAGGTGTAAGCCACCACTGCCTGGCCATTAATGGATATTTTTAACCAAAAAGAAACAACTTCATTTTATTTGATTTTATTTCACGTTATACAAAGGGAATACATTTATCAAATTGTTTTATTATTATTATATCATAATACTTGGATTCTCACTCAGGTTCAAAGTTAATAAATAAATTTATGACTAAATTACTGGTTTTATTCAAGACAAGGCTTCTCTGTGTAGTCCTGGATGTGCTAAAACTTGCTCTGGTCTTGAACTCAGAAATCTGAATGGCTCTACCTCCCAAATGCTGAGATTAAAGGCACGAGACACTATGCAGGACAAAATTTTAATTGAAGTAGTGAAACTCTTTTTGGAGCTCTCAAGGCTAATAAATTGCTACATATCTATTAACACTGAAGAATACTCTTCACCAGCGTGGCCATGTAAGAACTTGAACAGTTCTTGATGGAGAAATAATCTATAGACTCTAATATTCAATTATCCAAGTTAAGCCCTGCCAGGGCTTTACAATGCTTTCGCATTAATCTAGATGCTTATTATAACTGCACACATGCTCCATGTGAACATGAATTCTTACAACAGCTTAGTCAGATGCCTGGGAGCACAGGAAAACCAGCCAAACATGTCCATAACCTAGGAGATTTTCCCTTTATTCACGCAGAGAACACCTGCTTATTACTTTAGAAAGTTGGAAAACTAAAATATGAAATCAAAATCAATACTGTGCTACTCAACAACTTAAATTCTATTAACTTCTTTGTGTACTTAATTTTAATGTTTTATGTGTGTTAATTTTTTGTGCAAATTTTTTCATTTAAAATTTACACATTCCTGCTTTTAAAATGTGGAAAATACAGAATAGCAGAAAGAAAAGTTAATTAAGAATTGTACTACTCAAAGCCATTGCTTTTAAATGATACCAATTTAAAAATTATGTTTACTTGTAAACAGCTGAAACTCTCTTTTTGCCATTTCAGAGTTAAATTAAGCTAGCAGAAAAATTACCTCATTAAGCCACACAAGAGAGAACTGCAGGTGAAGAAACTATACTCCTGTATGACTAATTTGCACGTAGGCTAACAAGAACGTGTTTTAAACCTCTATGCCAGTTCACAATAACTATATCCTTCCAAGGTTAATGGCTATTGAAAATACCAAGAGAAGACTGTTAGGAAACACACTTTGCAGTGTGTTAACATTATGAGCTTGTTAACTTGCCTTCCTAACTCTCCAGACATCCCCACCCAGTAATACACGCCCTACACTGCATAGCTGCTTGAATGGGGAAAAGTCCCATTGTTTTTAAGAGAGTTTTCTGCCCTGTGTCACTGTGGACCTGGGTTCTCTTAAAATAGGAGATGAACGGAGAGGAAATGGCCACAGTCATGAGAAGTCTTGTGTAACAAGCTTGGAATCCAGGACAACAACTCCAGTTGTGGAAAATGACCAGAATGCTACATGAAAATACAGAGAGATCGTCTCGAATATTCTCTTGTCCTGTGGGACCTTCCCACCCTCTTTTTTGGTGTTTTGGACATAGACAGGCATTAAGAGATAGCAGATGTCACTCCGCACCTTTGTTCCTCCCTATTATCAGGAAGCCATGCTTGCTGTATGGACACTCATGTACCAGTGATTTCCCCATGCTCTCTTACCTTCTCTGGGGACAGAGGAAGAAAAAGTCTGTAGCCTGTGAAAAGGGCTACTCAGAATGAGCCACTTTTCAAATAATCGAGAGGGAAGGATGAGATCTGACCTCCATTGCACCTTTTTGTATATCGCCAGTCTAGGAAAGTGGGAAAGCCCCGCATGTCTTTTTTCAACCCCTAACTACATTTGAGAAGCTGAGGCAGCCCTCCTCCTCAGGAAGAGCTAAGTGAAGCCTTTCCTCTATCTACATCTTTGTGATTCCCTAACAAACATTCCAAATAGCATACAGGGAAGATAGTACTTGGTTATTAAAAAATAAAAACAGTTCAAAAATCCATAAAAACAGAAGCACAAACCTTAGTGAATGTTACTGTGTAAAATTACCAAGATTTAAAAATTTTACCAGTGATAGATTTATTGTAGCTTATATGTACTGTGTATATAAGTAAATAATTTTTTATGAAAAAAAAAAAGATGAGGGCTGGGGAAATAGCTTGGTTAGTAGTTGTTGTACAAGTGTAAGGACATGAATTCTGATTCACAGCACCCATGTATATAAAACAAAATGTCAGGGATTGTAGCCTGCATCTGTAACCCCAGTGATGGCACAGCTCGAGACAGGTGTGGCCAGGAAGGGGCAACTCAGACTAGCTGAAACGGTAATCTTTGGGTTTGTGGAGAGAAAAGGAAGATGGAAAGCAAATGAGAGACAACTAATACCAGCTTCTAGCCTCCACACACACAAGAGCAAGCGCACCCATGTGCGCACGCACGCGCGCACACACACACACATACACACACACACACACACACACACACACACACACACACACACACACGCGCGCGCGTGCGCATAGAAATAATAAAACTAGTACCTGGTGCCTTTGGGATAAATACCCTTAGATGTTAGAAAAAACTGTATTTCTCTGCTGTCTGGATAGAATATGACTGAGCAAGACAGTCTAAGTTACAGACAGTGAAAGGAACCAGATGTAATAGGTATGCAACTTTCAGGCAGCATACGCTATCTTAATTTTTACCAAAATAAAAAGTTTCAAGAATATACAAGTTCAGAGAAAAATAAAAATAATTTTGTATCTTTACCTGTTAAAAATTACTCATTTTGTCATTGGAGACTAGATTACCTTCAAAAGTATAAACAGGGTGTCCTTTGTGCCTTCCATCTTTTGGTAGATGTGCAAATTCCCTTGGGCAAAGATCTCCCAGGCTCCACATGTTTTCACCCTGTCTCTCTCATTCCTTAAGGGACATACTTCCCACCTCAGATTTCCAGAATCACCTGGCACATGGTGAGTTCTAAAGTTTTGGATGTGGGTCTGAATTGCTCTCTGGACAGTTTTGAAGTGTAATTTGCAGAAACACAGAGCATGTCACAGACAAGGAAGTCACCTGACAAGACTACCCACACAGTATAACAGCAGTGTACAAAAACATAAAGCAACAGTAAATGTCTGAACAGCTTCATGTCTTTAAGCATATATTGTCTGATACAGATAAGAATACAGCTATAAATCTGACATGTCTAGAGGATCTGAGACTCTAGTTAAATACTGTTGGTGGGTGACATATTTTAATCTTTTATTGCTGTTCCAAAATACAATTACAAATTCATGGGTTATAAGAAGCTGGTTCTAAGGACTCATAATTCACAGAGAAGATGAGTCACCACCTTAAGTGTCTGCTTAAGGATCCAAGGAGCAAATCAAATCCATGAGGAACTAGCTGAAAGTGTATGCTGTCACACTCATTCCTGGCTTGCAACCTACTTATCAGATTAAGTAATGAATTCCTAAAAACATCAAGCTGAGCCTGAAAGCTCATACTTGAATTGTGTATTAAACCTGAGCTGGGGAGAAGTTCAGTCTGTAAAGTGTTTGTCATGTGAGCAAGAGAACCCAAGTGTGATCTTGGCAACAAACACAGTAAGCAGGGCATATGTAATTCCAGTACAGGAGGGACGAGGTCAATTGGATACATGGGGCTTGTTGACCTAATCAGTAAGTCGTAGGTCCCACTGGGAGACTCAGTATCAGAAAACAAAGCAGACAGCTATTGTTCTGTTATGACACAATGCTCAATGCTGACCTCTGACCTTCTCATACACATACATACCCGTGCACAAGCACAGATGAGTAGGAAAACACATACACGTGAATCCTATGCCAAATCTATACTACTGAATACTCTATCACTTAGGATTAGAGTGGAACACTTGAACTAGTATACTTAAGTGTGGGGATGGATATAGATGTAGATGGAAATCAGCTTACATACAGAGAGAAATGCTAAGCATGTCCAAGAACACACACGAAGACATACTGAGCAAAAAAGCGCTCTGAAGTTACCAGCAGAAGCTTGTCAGTGACAGGCTATTGGAAGGGAACATTGTAAGTATAGCTTGAACCAAAATTTCTTGTCCACAAGCAGTGATCAGAAAGGCAGTTTCAGAGGAGGAAAAGGGCACTCCAGATGCAGACAGTGCCCAAGCTCCCGGAGGCATTCATACCTTCCTTCAGGTTTTTCCACTTAAGTCAAACCTGCCTAGAGTAACCTTTGCTTTACTTAAGTTGAACCCAACTGATTTGGTACTTTAATCGCATCTTTAAACTCAGTTTTTGAGTGTTTAATATTATTTTTTATTGAAACACTTGGGAATTTACTTCAGCTAGCAAAAAACGACACAAATATTTATTTATTGATTATCAGCTATGTCCCGCGCACCTCTCGCCAGCAAGAAGACACGCGACACGCAGGCTTCGTCTGCAGTTCAGCTTTATTCAGCCATTGATGGAGGAGGAACCCCGGGGCCCCAAAATGGCGCTGTTATATAGCCCTGAGGCAGCGTGTCC
>CM052709.1:40615594-40638097 GCA_028551405.1 Uromys caudimaculatus | reverse complement strand
GAGGGACATCTGGGTTGTTTCCAGCTTCTGGCTATTATAAATATGGCTGCTATGAACATAGGGAAGCATGTGTCTTTATTACATGTTGGAGCATCTTCTGGGTATATGCCCAGGAGTGGAATAGCTGGGTCCTCAGGTAGTATTATGTTCATTTTTCTGAGGGTCTGCCAAACTGATTTCCAGAGTGGTTGTACCAGCTTGCAATCCCACCAACAATGGAGGAGTGTTCCTCTTTCTCCACATCCTCACCAACATCTGCTGTTACCTGAGTTTTTGATCTTAGCCATTCTGATTGGTGTGAGGTGAAATCTCAGAGTTGTTTTGATTTGCATTTCCCCGATGACTAAGGATGTTGAACATTTCTTTAGGTGCTTTTCGGCCCTGCAAAATTCCTCAATTGCGAATTCTGTGTTTAGCTTTGTTCCCCATTTTTTGATAGGATTATTTGGTTTTCTGGAGTCTAACTTCTTGAGTTCATTGTATATATTGGATATTAGCCCTCTATCAGGTGTAGGATTGGTAAAGATCTTTTCCCAATCTGTTGGTTGCTGTTTTGTCCTATTGACAGTGTCCTTTGCCTTACAGAAGCTTTGTAATTTCATGAGGTCCCATTTGTCGATTCTTGATCTTAGAGCATAAGCCACTGGTGTTCTGTTCAGGAACTTTTCCTCTGTGTCCATGTGTTCGAGACTTTTCCCCACTTTGTCTTCTATTAGATTCAGTGTATCTGGTTTTATGTGAAGGTCCTTGATCCACTTGGACTTGAGCTTTGTACACGGAGATAGGAATGGATCAATTTGCATTCTTCTGCATGTAGAGCGCCAGTTGAACCAGCACCATTTGTTGAAAATGCTGTCTTTTTTCCACTGGGTGGTTTTAGCTTCTTTGTCAAAGATCAAGTGACCATAAGTGTGTGGGTTCATTTCTGGGTCTTCAATTCTATTCCATTGATCTACCTGCCTGTCTCTGTACCAATACCATGCAGTTTTTATCACTGCTCTGTAGTAGAGTTTGAGATCAGGGATGCTGATTCCCCTACAAGTTCTTTTATTGTTGAGAATAGTTTTGCTATCCTGGGTTTTTTGTTGTTCAAATGAATTTGAGAATTGCTCTTTCTAACTCTATGAAGAATTGAGTTGGAATTTTGATGGGGATTGCATTGAATCTGTAGATTGCTTTTGGCAGGATGGCCATTTTTGCTATATTAATCCTGCCAATCCATGAGCATGGGAGATCTTTCCATCTTCTGAGGTCTTCTTCGATTTCTTTCTTCAGAGACTTGAAGTTCTTGTTATACAGATCTTTCACTTGCTTGGTTAGAGTCACACCAAGATACTTTATATTGTTTGTGACTATTGTGAAGGGTGTTGTTTTTCTAATGTCTTCCTCAGCCTGTTCATCCTTCAAGTAGAGGAAGGCTACTGATTTATTTGAGTTAATTTTATATCCAGCCACTTTGATGAAGTTCTTTATTAGCTGAAGGAGTTCTCTGGTGGAATTTTTGGGGCCACTTATGTATACTATTATATGATCTGCAAATAGCGATATTTTGACTTCTTCCTTTCCAATTTGTATCCCTTTCACCTCCTTTCATTGTCTAATTGCTCTGTCTAGAATTTTAAGTACTATATTTAATAGATAGGGATAGAGTGGGCAGCCTGTCTTGTCCCTGATTTTAGTAGGACTACTTCAAGTTTCTCTCCATTTAGTTTGATGTTGGCTACTGGTTTGCTGTATATTGCTTTTCCTATGTTTAGGTATGGGCCTTGAGTTCCTGATCTTTCCAAGACTTTTAAGTTGAAGGGTGTTGAATCTTGTCAAATGATTTTTCAGCACCTAATGAGATGAACATGTGGGTTTTTTTCTTTGAGTTCATTTATATAGTGGATTACGTTGATGGATTTCTGTATACTGAACCATCCCTGCATTCCTGGGATGAAGCCTACTTGATTGTGTTGAATGATCATTTTGATGTGTTCTTGGATTCGGTTTGCAATAATTTTATTGAGTAGTTTTGCATTGATATTCATAGGGGGAATTGATCTGAAGTGCTCTTTTGTTGTTGCATCCTTGTGTGGTATAGGTATCAGTGTAACTGTGGTTTCATAGAATGTATTAGGTAGTGTTCCTTCCATTTCTATTTTGTGGAATAGTTTGAAGAGTATTGGTATTAGGCCTCTTTTGAAGGTCTCAGGATTCTACACTAAACCCCTTTTTTGGTTGGGAGATATTTAATGACTACTATTTCTTTAGGGGTAGTGGGAATATTTAGATGTTTATTTGATCCTGATTTAACTTTGGTACCTGGTATCTGTCGAGAAAATTATCTGTTTCATCCAGATTTTCCAGTTTTCTTGAGTATAGACTTTTGTAGTAGGATCTGATGATTTTTTTGAATTTCCTCAGTTTATGTTGTTATGTCTCCCCTTTCATTTCAGATTTTGTTAATTTGGATACTGTCTCTGTGCCCTCTGGTTAGTCTGACTAAGAGTTTATCTATCCTGTTGATTTTCTCAAAGAACCATGTCCTGGTTTTGTTGATTCTTTGTATAGTTCTCTTTGTTTCTACTTGGTTGATTTCAGTCCTGAGTTTGATTTTTTTTCCTGCTATCTACTCCTCTTGGGAGTATTTGCTTCTTTTTGTTCTAGAGCTTTCAAATGTTCTGTTAAACTGCTAGTGCATGCTCTCTCCAATTTCTTTTTGGAGGCACTCAGAGCTATGAGTTTTCCTCTTAGCACTGTTTTCATTTGTGTCCCATAAGTTTGGGTATGTTGTATCTTCATTTTCATTAAATTGTAAAAAGTCTTTAATTTCTTTCTTTATTTCTTCCCTGACCAAGCTATCATTGAGTAGAGAGTTGTTCAGCTTCCATGTGTATGTGACCTTTCTGCCGTTTTTGTGTTTTTGAAGACCAGCCCTAGTCTGTGGTGATCTGATAGGATGGAGGGATTATTTCAATCTTCTTGTATCTGTTGAAGCTTGTGTTGTGACCAATTATATGGTCAATTTTGGAGAAGGTACCATGAGGTACTGAGAAGAAGGTATATTCTTTTGTTTCAGGATGAAATGTTCTATAGATATCTGTTAAATTCATTTGGTTCATAAGTTCTGTTAGTTTCACTGTGACTCTGTTTAGTTTCTGTTTCCATGATCTGTCCATTGGTGAGAATGGGGTGTTGAAGTTTCCCACTACTATTGTGTGAGTAGGAATGTGTGCTTTGAGCTTTAGCAAAGTTTCTTTTATGAATGTGGATGCCCTTGCATTTGGAGCATAGATGTTCAGAATTGAGAGCTCATCTTGGTAGATTTTTCCTTTGATGAGTATGAAGTGTCCTTTCTCATATTTTTTGATAATTTTTGGTTGAAAGTCAGTTTTATTCTATATTATAATGGCTACTCCAGCTTGTTTCTTGGGACCATTTGCTTGGAAACTTGTTTTCCAGCCTTTTACTCTGAGGTAGTGACTGTCTTTGTCACTGAAGTGCATTTCCTGTATGCAGCAAAATACTTTGTCCTGTTTATGTATCCTGTCTCTTAGTCTATGTCTTTTTATTAGGGAATTGAGTCCATTGATGTTAAGAAATATTAAGGACCAGTGATTGTTGTTTCCTGTTACTTTTGTTGTTAGAAGTGAAATTATGTTTGTGTGGCTATCTTCTTTGGGGTTTGTTGAAAGAAGATTACTTTCTTGCCTTTTCTAGGGTGTAGTTTCCCTCCTTGTGTTGGTGTTTTTCATCTATCATCCTTTGTTGGGCTGGATTTGTGGAAAGATATTGTTTAAATTTTGTTTTGTCATGGAATATCTTGGTTTCTCCATCTATGGTAATTGAGAACTTTGCTAGGCATAGTAGCCTGGGGCTGGCATTTGTATTCTCTTAGGGTCTGTAAGACATCTGCCCAGGATCTCCTAGCTTTATTAGTCTCTGTTGAGAAGTCTGGTGTAATTCTGATAGGTCTGTGTTTACATGTTACTTGACATTTTCCCTTACTGCTTTTAATATTCTTTGTTTTGTGCATTTGGTGTTTTGACTGCTATGTGATGGGAGGAATTTCTTTTCTGGTCCAATCTATTTGGAGTTCTGTAGGCTTCTTGTATGTTTATAGGAATCTCTTTAGGTTAGGGAAGTTTTCTTCTATAATTTTGTTGAAGATATTTATTGGTCCTTTGAGTTGGGAATCTTCACTCTCTTCTATACTTATTATCCTTAGGTTTGGTCTTCTCATTGTGTCCTGGATTTCCTGTATGTTTGGGGTTAGAAGCTTTTTGCATTTGCATTTTCTTTGACTGTTGTGTCAATGTTTTCTATGGTATCTTCTACACCTGAGATTTTCTCTTCTATCTCTTGTGTTCTGTTGGTGATGCCTGCATCTATGACTCCTGATCTCTTTCCTAGGTTTTCTATCTCCAGCATTGTCTCCCTTTGTGATTTCTTTATTGTTTCTCTTTCTATTTTTAGGTCCTGGATGGTTTTGTTCAATTCCCTCACCTGTTTGGTTGTGTTTTCCTGTATTTCTTTGTGGTCTTCCCAGCCTTGTGCAGGTTGAACAGACCTTGAGTGATTGCCACAATGGACCTTATCAACTTTGGTGGAGTCATCTGCCTTGGTTGCACGTGCAAGTTCCCACTGGAACTTAGAGGATTAGACTGCCATGCTGACCTTGCTTTGTAACATACCCCAGCTAAAACAAAGGATGGGTCCTGTGGGCTTTCCCTATATAAATGAAGTGCTGTTTTCCTTTCCAGCCCCCCTTTTCACGTAAACCCAGTTCGTCCTTGGCTGCTGGATAGTTACATTTCTTTAAGGGATATATGTGTTTCATCTTTAAGGGCTTCTACCTGTTTACCTGTGTTCTCCTGTATTTCTTTAAGGGAATTATTTATGTCCTTTTTAAAGTCCTCTATCATCATAATGAGATATAATTTTAAATCACAGTCTTGCTTTTCTGGTGTGTTAGGGTATCCAGGGCTCGCTGTGGTGGGAGAACTGGGTTCTGATGATGCCAAGTATCCTTGGTTTCTGTTGCTTATGTTCTTGTTTTGCCTCTTGCCATCTGGTTATCTCTGGTGTTAGCTGGTTTTGGAGTTTCTGACTGTTGCTTGTCCCACTTGTAAGTCTGTGTGTCAGCATTCCAGGGAGGCCAGCTCTCTCCAGGGGAATTTTGATTATGGATAGCTGTGCCACAGGGTCAGCTCCTGGGTGCAGATGGAAACCGGAAGGATTCTGACCCTGTCTGACCCTTGGTTCCTGTGTCCTGATGGCTCTCGGCAGGTGCCTCTTGGGCCAGGATTTTGAGAAGTGGTGCTTTCAGGTATGTCAGCACTCTGGGGAGACCAGCTCTCTCCTGGTTGGATTTGAATATGGCACAAGGTTAGCTCAGGGCGCAGATGGAAACCAGAAGGTGGAATTTATTTTTTTAGGAATTAATTTTTCAAAGGTCTATTTGTAATATTTTTCTCAGTAGTGGGAAATAACTCGTGCAGTCATGGGGACTAAGAGATGAGGGCATGTGAAACATCCTTGACCTGTTTCTGAGTTGAGAGAGAAACTAGGCAGAAAACTAATGATTGCAATTACTAGGAAAACTAAAAAATAAAACTTTTGTACAAATTTTGAAGGTATTAATTTAATAAGATTTTCTTCATTTATAATGTAATTGGCTTCACTTTATGGACAATTTAAGGTCAGATAGCTGAGAGAGGCAGAGGGAGAGGGAGAGAGGAGTGGGAGGGGAAAGGAGGAAGGAAGAGGAAGAGAGCAGGGAGGGAGATGAGACTGGGAAACAATAGACAAGAGAGAGGAGTTGGAGGAGGAGGGAGAGGTGTGCCTGCATTAAAGCACACCATCATTCTTGGATCTACTTCTTACTGGCTCTGCCTATACTTGTCAACCTAGGGTGGACCAAATTGCCTCCTACATCATGGCAGATGAGTGTCTTTACAAACTACTGTGTTATTGAGTGTTTGCCCAGTTCATCATGGAATGTGAGACATTAGCTTTTATTTGCAAAGAATATTTGAAAGAAACAAGCTATAGTTCCTTGATTTCGATTAAAATGGCACATATATGTGGTAGTAATTCGTTTGAGAGTGGGATAGGTTGAGAATTGCATTATGGGTCAGAACCTACCACTGTTCATTGATTCCTGAAAAGATTCAAGATGTGATGGACAGAATTGAATACAGATAATTCTCAGATGCTTAAAGATATTTGAAAAGTAAAACAAGTGAGTTTTCTTTCTTGCCTTTATTATGTGTGTGATGTGTGTGAGGAGGAAAGCACATGAGCACACTTGAATGAGTAAGACATATCCACCACCTACCTTGTTTGAGATCTTGACTGGTGCTTACCTTCCAT
Organism: Uromys caudimaculatus; assembly: GCA_028551405.1. NCBI lineage: Eukaryota > Metazoa > Chordata > Mammalia > Rodentia > Muridae > Uromys > Uromys caudimaculatus. The sequence goes on along the minus strand of CM052709.1, from coordinate 40,631,740 downwards.
CTCATTGTGGGTAGGAGCAATGGCGTTACAGTCTTGTGTTATTGTGCTGGGCTTTATGTGGGCTCTGGGGATTCGAACTCAGGTCACTATGCTTGTACAGCAAGCACTTTCACCTACTTTAGCTCTCTCCTCAGCACAGAAATTGATCTTTGATCCCAAGGCTTCTCAGTCCGAGCATTTATATTACATACCCAAACACTAAAGTTTTAGCTATAAACAGATAGGCTTCTTAAGTTCTTGAAGTACAAATAAAATCAAATGAATAGTTTTTGTAGGGAACTCGAAGTCCACTCAAGACACCCCAAGAGCAAGTTTTCAGCACAAATGAGATTTATTTGCTTCAGAGGGGACAAGAGAGAGAGGAGAAAAGGGGTAAGGGAAAAAGGGAAGGGGGGGAAGGGGTATTTGTCCTAGGAGGGGACAAAGGACTGTGTCTGGATAGAGAGGAGACAGATGTGACTCGTAGCAAAATGGCAGTTTATAAAAGTAAAGGAGAAACCCTGTGTTAGGTTGAGGTATTTCATTTTAATTGAGTATGTAAATTAGGTGAGCCAAAGAGGGTTTTGGTTTGCTGGACTTCAATACTTTGACAGGTGGACCTTGGTAGTCAGACTCAGGAGGGGGAAGTGGCTAGATAAGGGACTAGCTTTAGGAAGGCAATCTAATGTTTTTTAGCAAGGCAGGGGGAACGTGGACAAGGCCTGCCAGAGCCATGCTGACCATGCTCAGCCCACTAGCATCTCTTCATTTTTCCCCCTTATTAGTTGACTTAGCTAGTATAGTAATATTGGGCCCATTTTTGTCAAGTACCATTTTAGTATAATTATTTTACATATGTTATAGTTTTACTCAGGACAGAGAATTCATGTTGACACATTAATTAATATCTGTCAATTCTTTTTTTAGCATTAATATTAAATTCAGAGCATTAACCATCCATATCAAATTGTCAAATATTTAAAATGCCATAGTTATATTTGAGATCATAATATATCAGCTGGTTTTCTTGTATGGTATAGCTTAGTACTTAACTTCACAATAAAATATAAAATACTCATTAAACCGAGACCTTTATCTCTGTATCAGAGGGGTTTTTTGATTTTTTTTTTGTTTGTTTTGTTTTTTGTCTTCACAGCTTGGCATAGAGGCCCCATGATTGCTACAATCTCATAATTAAGCATCATTCCAGAAACATGATCATGGTAAATTCCAAGTTTGTTTTAGAGGCTAGAAACCAATCTTTCCCTGTAACATCAACCACTGAGTGTTAGTGCCCTGTGAGTGAGCCACAGCACAGCCTTCAGCTCAGATCTGCAGTCTCATTGACTTCGCCCTGGCTTCCCATCAGCATCTCCCAATGAACTTGTCTGTGCCGTGCAGTTATGTCGTGAACCACAGTGCATCTCCCTGTAGTAAGCCTGGGCCTCCACTGTTGCTGCTGAGCTTCCTCTGAATCAACAGCTTTGTCTTCAGCTGATGAGATCAGGGTTCTGCCTGCTTTTTTTGACCTTAAGCCTGTGCAATCCTATAATTTTGATAGCATATCTATGCAGAAGCATGTAACTAATTATTATATTTATCCTTATATATATATATATATATATGCAGATAATAATAAGGTCTGTGAAGACCATGGTGAATCATTAGGCATTTTTAATAAATAATAATTTGTCGGGATTAAATGAGACCTAAGATGTTTTTGTTTTCAATGTTAAAAACAATGAAGAATGATATACAATATGAACTTTAATGAGTATATTACTCAAGCATCATTTAAAATATAATTTTATATCAAGTTGAAACTTTCAAAATCTTTATTATATATATGCTTGTCTCATAGTAACAAGCTAAATATTATGTTGTGGATATTATATTATTTCTTAGCATTAAATACAAAAGAAATCAGTCTTTAAAAATCCTTCCAGCAAAATTACTTTGTGGGCATTTTACATTTTCCTTATAGAAATCTTCACTTGAAATTCATCTTGCTGCTGTAACCACTTCTGTACCCATCGCAAATGTTTGCTCTTCTTCAGATATTTCCTAATTTGACTATTTCATGTATTTTCTGTCTAAATTTCATTGGTTATTTGTGTGCTTTAAAATACTTTTAAGGGCTGGGAATGTTTCATTTGGTAAAGTTCATTCTGTGAAAGCATGAGGACCCAGGTTCTGATTCCCAATACCCACTTAAAAAGCTGGATCTGGAGGCACAGGCCTATAATTCCTAGGGGCAAAGACAGGATGCTAAGTACTTGCTGGCTAGTAGTTGTAGCAAATCAGTGAGCTCTGGGTTCAGTGAGAGAGCCCCACTCAAAAAGTCAGGTGGAGATGAGGCTTGAGAGGGCCTTGGCAGGTAAGTACACAGGGTGCTCTTGTAGAGGACCTGAGTATGATTCTTAGCACCCAGATGGTGGCTCACAATTGTCAGTAACTCTGATCCTAGGGGATCCAACACCATCTTCTGACCTCCATGGCACCAGACACACACATGCTGGACGGACAGACAGACAGACATGCAGACAAAACATCCATACACGTTAAAAAATTTAAAATTAATTGTAAGAAAAGATAAGGTGAAGTGTGAGATAGAAAAAAACACATTATAAACTAAGATTTTATTAATTTCTTTTAATACAAGGGCTCATGTAGCCTAGACTGGCTCTGAACACTCCAAACATCGGACGACAGCCTTAACCTGAATGATCCTCCTGTTTCCCCTGGTCTACCTCCTGAGTGCTAGGAGTACAACATGAGCAAACATGCCCGGTCTACATGTTGTGTTCATGCTAGGCAAGCATTCTGCCAACCAGACTGCACCCCCATCCTGCTTTTAATTACACTTTAACTGTTTAAAGTGCTTTTGATTGGGGGGGTGTATACAATTCTGACTTGGATTAGAAGGAAGCAATAGGGTTTTGTTTTTCTACCTGACACAAGTTGTGAAAACTGACAGTTGATGATACTGCTCAGAGTTCAGAGTCATTGTCGTCCTCTTGTTCTTTCCCATTAGATGGCCAAAAAAAATGATCATCACAGCATTTAGTGCACAAAGTGTGGAGCCAGGTGGTGTGAGTGCCAAACAAAGCTCCTCAATTCCGCCAGTAGGCATCTTGTATATCTTGGGGCCCCCTTTAACTGTAGGTAACCCTGCAGAGTCAGTTGTTATTTTTCCTTGCTTCTGTTTGAAGATGAGAGCTGAAAACTAGGAACAACTATAGTCGATCGTGGGTTATTTACACTTAGTCCCCCCTCCTGTGCATGCCACTTCATCTCTTACTCCCAGGAGTCACCCTAGTATTATTTATTGAAGGAATTTACAGTTGTATAGGAACTGAATTATTTTCAAAAGTCTTTAAGCATAACAAAACATATATTTGGAGGAACTGATTTAAAAATAACAGATTATAAATAGTGTGTCTTTTAGAGTTATTTTTCTCAGGAGTAGGAAGACTTCTGGGGATCTTGATGTCCCCGACTTATTTCATGGAGCATGGTTGTTTCCTGCTGATTCTGAGTGTGTAAGTTCACATATGTGGATGCCAAAAGATCTCTTCAGATTTATTCAAACAGAGTTAAAGTCAAATTGGTCTTCAACTCAATACTGAATCTGAGGGTCTACTATATTATTTCTTTTTTTACCTTAAAATACTTTAGCATAAATATTTTATTAATTTTTTTTAAAAAGGCGAGTAGCCACACAAAGGCTTTCAGAATTAGAACCTAGAATCTAGATCTATGGTTGGGGGGGAAGGTGGAGGAATGGGGTGGTGGGAGGTGGGGAATGGGGGATGGGAGGTGGGGGATGGGGGAGTGGAGATGAGGGGTTGCTCTGTTGGAAACATGCTTGCTTAGCTAGCATGTATGAAGCCTCAGGTTCTGTTGCCAGCACCACATAAAAGTAGACATGGTGATGCTCTCCTGTAGGTAGGACTCATGAGGTAGGAGGAAGTAGATGACAAGTTTGATATTATCCTCACCTACATGAGTTTGAGGCAGCCTGTGATATTGAGACCCTGTCAATAAGAAACAAATAAATAAATCATAGTGAAGCTATCTTAGATTGAGTAAAATATTAGAAAAATTATAGTGGAGGCATATTTTTAGTACTTGTGATTACTTTAGATTTTGAAAGGGTAAAGGAGTAATCTGCTGTAGTCAGAAGTGTCTTTAAGCACAAAGATGAAAGACAAAAATACATGACATTCCTCAGTTAATAACAGTAACTTGACATGTTTATAGGAAGACTTCAATGCAAACTGGATACACTGGCAGCTTTTTTCCCAGGTGACCAAATGGGCAGGAACTGACTCATAAAAGCTCAGAGAGCAAGTTACCAACATAATCTGAGTTTTAGTCTGTGGCTATTCCTATTTTATGAAGCTACATATGCTCACACTTTTACAGAGGACATTTTGCTAATTAATCAACATCTATTGAGTAGTGACCACATATGAAGTACTATTAATAGGTGCTGGGTCCCCGAAGATGAGTAAGTCTAGCTTGTCTCTTCAGAAAAGCTTGGAGTCAGTTGTCTAACAATAGAAATTGACCAAGTGGTTACTTTTAGAAAGGGAGCAGGCTCTCCTGCTTTACTTGGTGGCAGGGTGGCAATTTGTCATCAAATTATCCTTATATATTTTAAAACTAGATTTGCTTATTCTATTTGCCTACCATATACCAAAGCTACGAGTGCATGTGGATATTTGAGTAGAATTATAAGCATTTTGAGGCAAAGACACAGAAATGTCCTTCTGGAAGCTTTCACGTGTTCAATTGTTAACAGAATACACTGCCTGTTCCACTTTAAAGTTTCTTTTTGAAAACTGAAATGACAGCCGGTTCTGAGCCACGTGGTCCTTGCCATTGTATGCTCTCTAGGTTGATTTCCTCTCCTACATGCATGTTAATTCTTCCCTTTGAAGATCAAAAGTCCTTAGAAAGCTGTTTCCTTTTCCCATGAGATCTGTCCTGTGATGACCTGTTATTTCCTTGTTTCCCAGACAGATTCCTAGGTGTAAGGATTGGATACTCCTCAACCATCAAGTTCCCTCCTGCCTCAGGCTACAGTGTGTCCCGTTAGCTTCCATCAACACCAAACATAAACTTCCAGAATGGATGGGTGCGCTACCCACCAACAGTGACCCTGAGATACTGCTTTTTGTTGCCCATCAACTGTTTGTATCGTGCATAGTTGCTAGATTACCCTAGCCCAGTTAAATGAACGTTACAGATGCTTGCTAGTTATCTGTACTGCAGTTGCCAGCAGGAACAGTGAGGAGCAGAGCCATGTTTGCAGAGTCCTGGAATGTGCTTTGGACCTTACATTCTAACTGTGTGTTTCTCATGTTGGAAATCTTCATTAATTCAGAAAAATAGTGATGTGGATGATAAAGTTCAGACCTCAACGGCTCCTGACTCTGTTTTACAGGCTAAAGTCTTCTGCTCTTCTCTCATTCTCAGCCTGGTGCTAAGGATGCTCAGTTGCTGTTAAGCAAGCTTTAGCCCAAGCTGGTGATGGCTAATTCCCCACCTGCAGGACTGGTTGTCAGTTTCTTCCTTACATGCTTGTTGGGGCAGTTATTAAAGATTCTACTCTTCGTAGAGGTAATTAAAATCATTGCCATGATTTTTTTCTGGGCTGAAAGCAGATAATAAAGGAGGCAATAAAATCAGGCAGGTAATATGCCCTGGTAACAGAAATGGCTAGCATGTAACCGTTTTCAATCAAAATTTTATTTTTTATTTTGGATATTCTTCAGGCTTTACAATTAGGCAATTATGCAGCTATATTTATGCAGAGATGTCTGTTGACAGGTGGCAAAGATGTGCTCCTTCTCAGTTCAGCTTGATACTAACTCCCCAAATGTCCTGTATTCCAGCCTCTTTTAGTCTATTTGGTTGACTCAAGGTTTATGGAAGATAAAATTGTGTGTTTTCGTGTATACCAGTGCCAAGGAGGTCGGTGACAGGCTTGGATGTTGCCCCTCAGGTGTTACAGCTGTGAGTAAATGAGTCTCTAACTTGTGGTCTACCTAGCATCTACAAAGAACAGGCACAGTATAAAACTGGCTGAGTACTATGACAGATATACAGGTTATGTGCAGTCCTGTGCTCGCACTACCACGTTACTGGTTTTAGAAGTATAAACTGAACTATGATCAAATAGCATAAGTTCTCTTTGTTTAACAAGTTCTTTCACTGGCCTGAGACTTTTTAGAAATAGTGTTATTATCCTAAAAGTCAGGTCTTTTTATACATAAGCACTTGGTATTCAAATTATAAGTAACTAAAAGCTAAGTATAAGCACAGCATAAGCAGCAAGCTGTCACATACCCCCAGGAGTCACTGGGGCTCTCTTTGTGGGTATTGTGGCGGTGGCTTTTTTGTTTTCTTTAAGCAGAGACCTCACTAATTCAGGCTGGCCTGGTATTCCTTACATAGCTTAGGCTGTCCGAAAACTCACAACTCTCCTTCTGCTCATGTCCCCAGCACTGGGATTACAGGCATGAGTCGCCATGCCTTGTCTTTTTAATATGAATAAACATTTGAGGCCTAGGAGAGATGGCTGTGGCTAAAAGCACTCCTTGCTCTCCAGAGGACAGGAATTTGGTCCCCACAACCAATTATAACCCCAGCTCCAGAGGATCCTATACCCTCTTCTGTCTCCTTGCACACCAACGTGTAGGTGGTATACATTCACAAGAACACAAACACATAAACAAATAAAAACAAGTCTTTAAAAGGTTAAATATAGGGTGTTGACCTTTCTTTCATCATACTCCAGGTACTTAAAAGATAAACTGAAAACCAATGCCAAAAATATATAACACAACTCCCAACCTCTTACACTGAGGGATCATTTACTGGCCAAGGTTTAGTTTTTTAAGTTTAAAAGCTCAGCTGAGGTGAGTCTGTGCCACAGTGCTCCATACCCAAATACCGCCTGGAGAGAGCTTGTCTCCCAGGAGTGCATGCATGCCTGTGAGCACAGGAAAGACTATCACTTCTTCTCAGAGGGACCCCCAGGTACCTCAGGACACAGGAACCAAAAAGCAGCCTTGAACAGGATCCTTCCAGTTTCTTTATTCACCTTCCAGTTTCTGTCTGTGCCCAGAGCTGATCATTTGCCAGAGTGCTCCACAGGTAAGACTACCACTTCTGCTCAAATTCCTGGCCTAAGAGGGACACACCCAGAGCTATCAGGACACAGGAACCAAGGAGCAGCCTGGGGACAGGATCCCTCCAGTTTACATCTGCACCCTGGAGCTGACCCTGTGCCACAGTTCTTCATACCCAAATTCCTCACAGAGAGAGCTGATCTCCCAGGAGTACTGACACACAGGCTTTCAAGAGGGACAAGCCACAGTCAGAGAGAGCAAAACCAGCTAACTCCAGAGATAACCAGATGGTGAGAGGCAAGGGCAAGAACATAATCAAGAGAAACCAAAGCTACTTGGCATCATCAGAACCAAGTTCTCCCACCACAGCAAGCCCTGTATACCCCAACACACCAGAAAAGAAAGACTCTGATTTAAATCACATCTCATGATTATGATAAAGGGCTTTAAGAAGGACATAAATAACTCCCTTAACAAAATACAGGAGAACACAGGTAAACAGCTAGAAGCCCTTACAGAGGAAACACAAAAATCCCTTAAAGAATTACAGGAAAACACAAACAAACAGGTGAAGGAGTTAAACAAAACCATCCAGGATCTAAAAATGGAAATAGGAACAATAAAGAAATCACAAAGGGTGACAACCCTGGAGATAGAAACCCTAGGAGAGAGATCAGGAGTCATAGATGCAAGCATCACCAACAGGATACAAGAGATAGAAGAAAGAATCTTCGGTGCAGAAGATGCCATAGAAAACATTGACACAACAGTCAAAGAAAATGCAAAATGAAAAAAGCTCCTAACTCAAAACTTCCAGGAAATCCAGGACACAATGAGAAGACCAAACCTAAGGATATTAGGTATAGAAAAGAGTGAAGATTCCCAACTTAAAGGGCCAGTAAATATCTTCAACAAAATTATAGAAGAAAACTTCCCTAAACTAAAGCAAGAAATGAACATAAACATACAAGAAGCCTACAGAATTCCAAACAGATTGGACCAGAAAAGAAATTCTTCCCATCACCTAATAATCAAAACACCAAATGTACAAAACAAAGAAAGAATGTTAAAAGCAGTAAAGTAAAAAGGTCAAGTAACATATAAAGGCAGACCTATCAGAATTACAACAGACTTCTCACCAGACACTTTGAAAGCTAGAAGATCCTGGGCAGATGTCATACAGACCCTAAGAGAACACAAATGCCAGCCCAGGCTGCTATACCCAGCAAAACTCTCAATTACCATAGATGGAGAAACCAAGATATTTCATGACAAAACTAAATTTACACAATAACTTTCCACAAATTCAGCTCTACAAAGGATAATAGAAGGAAAACGCCAACACAAGGAGGGAAACTACACCCTAGAAAAAGCAAGAAAGTTGCCGGGCAGTGGTGGCGCACGCCTTTAATCCCAGCACTTGGGAGGCAGATTTCTGAGTTCGAGGCCAGCCTGGTCTACAGAGTGAGTTCCAGGACAGCCATGACTACACAGAAAAACACTGTCTCCAAAAACCAAAAACCAAAAAAAAAAAAAAAAAAAAAGAAAAAGCAAGAAAGTAATCTTCTTTCAACAAACCCAAAAGATGACAGCCATACAAACATAAAAATAACATCAAAAATAATAGGAAGCAACAATCACTATTCCTTAATATCTCTTAACATCAATGGGCTCACTTCCCCAATAAAAAGACATAGACTAACAGACTAGATTCATAAACAGAACCCAACATTTTGCTGCATACAGGAAACACAGCTCAGTAACAAAGACAGACACTACTCAGAGTAAAAGGCTGGTAAAAAGTTTTCCAGGTAAATGGTCCTAAGAAACAAACTGGAGTAACCATTATAATATTGGATAAAATTGACTTCAATCAAAAGTCATCAAAAAAGATAAGGAAGGACACTTCATATTCATCAAAGAAAAAATCTACCAAAAAGAACTCTCAATTCTGAACATCTATTCTCCAAATGCAAGGGCACCCACATTCATAAAAGAAATACTAAAGCTCAAAGCACACATTGCACCTCACATAATTGGGAGACTTTAACATTCCACTCTCATCAATGGACAGATCATGGAAACAGAAACTAAACAGAGACACACTGAAACTAACAGAAGTTATGGACCACATAGATTTAACAGATATCTATAGAACATCTCATCCTAAAACAAAAGAATATACCTTCTTCTCAGCACCTCATGATACCTTCTCCAAACCTGACCATATAATGGGTCACAAAACAGGCCTCAACAGAAACAAGAAGATTGAAATAATCCCATACATCCTATCAGATCACCACAGACTAAGACTGGTCTTCAAATCAACAAAAACAGCAGAAAGTCCACATACACATGAAAGCTGAACAACGCTCTACTTAATGATAACTTGGCCAAGGAAGAAATAAACAAAGAAATTAAAGACTTTTTAGAATTTGATGAAAATGAAGGTACAACATACCCAAACTTATGGGACACAATGAAAGCAGTGCTAAGAGGAAAACGCATAGCTCTGAGGGCCTCCAAAAAGAAACTGGAGAAAGCATACACTAGCAGCTTAACAGCACACCTGAAAGCTCTAGACCAAAAAGAAGCAAACACATCCAAGAGGAGAAGATGGCAGGAAATAATAAAACTCAGGGCTGAAATTAACCAAGTAGAAACAAAGTGAACTATACAAAGAACGTTGTTATTTTAAATGATTGTTTCTATGTTTCATTTTTAGAAAAAATCATGAAATTCATCTGGCTTAAAATAGTAGCTGGCTTAAAATAATAACTGAGGCTTCATTTATTTCAATATTTTCCTCGTTTTATTTTCACCATTAAAAATTGCCTAACCTATATTTTTTTATTTTATGATAAAATTAATATTAATGTAACTTTACATTTTGGTTTAGGCATAATTGACATGGCAACATAATTTTAATCTGAGTAGTTTTTAAATGTGTGATTTGAAAAATTCTATTGTGTTTATCCATGTTGAATATTCTTTAAAAGTTTCTGAACTTTTAAGTTATTATGGATGTGCAATGTTAATTATCTTCTATATTATTATCTGAAATTTGTCTTTGTAATACTATTAGATCTTTGATGTATTTTGAAGCACTGCATTTATGGAAAACAGTAGTAATTTTGCATATCATTGATGAATTGATTTTGTAAATCTTTTTCTCTATATTTTTTTCATATAAGAAAAAGATAAAAAAAACATATATAGGAAGCTAAATCAGGTAGTTTTTCTGTAATTAATTACTTTAGTACTTAGCATGATTACAAGTATAATTATGAACATATTAAGGGTTAATCATCTATAACAGCTTATAATAAAAGATAATAATTCTGAATTGAAGCTTTTTTTAGTATTAGAATAGAATTTAAAATCATGAATATAATTCATATAGAGATTGGCCGCTTTGCTTTCCTGGTTCTTACTTAGTACAACATCATAGAATATAACAGTTTCTTGTATGACTCAGTTTACTAAAATAGCAACATGTTAACAATGTTAGCAAAAGGAAGAGGTTAGATGTACATTCTTAAGTCACTCTCTATTAGCCTGAGTAGACCTTAGGTAAGGAAGACCCTTTGTCAGTCGGAGTGCTTAGATTATTGTCTTGCTGAATCGTAAGATGGAAATTCCTTAGTGTTTAAAGTTTGGTGCTTATGGCCGTGGACTTAATTTTTTAGTATTTTATTTATCTATTTATCAAGATTACATATTAATAAAGACATTATAATCAAATATCTTATAAATTAAAAATGTCCTATAGTCTTATAAACTTAAATATTTTTAAAAGCTATCCTTTTTTTAAATCCAGTTTTTTCATTTAAATGTTCTGTAAAACTCCAAAATTTGCTCTTAAAAGACTTTAAAATCTCTCAGTTTTGTATTCCTGCAATATTAAAAATATTTTTTTTCCTTGAGAGTGGCATGCAATAATACTTTTCACAAGGCAAAACCAAGTTCTAACAGTGCAAACAATTCAATGCTCAGTGTCAGGGACTCATTCATGATCCTTCTGGACTTTCCCCAGGGACCTGGCTCACTCTCTGGTCTCATCCTCTGCCTTCTATACCCCAGCCAGCTACATTTTATTGTGGCTGGTGTTTTTTGGTGGTTATCACATGGAATGAACATCTCCAACTTGTCCCCTGTGACATATTGACAAGAATCACCATATGGGTCACTCTTATTTACGAAAGTTTGGCTGCCAGCAAGGTACACTCTTGTATGGGAACACATGGAGGTGCAGGTTTAATACCTCACTGTCTTAGAATTTCATTGCAGTGAAGATACACCATGACCATAGCAAAGGGAAACATTTAATGAGAGCTGGCTTACAGTTTCAGGGGTTTAGTCCATTATCTTCAGGTTGAGAAGGATGCTAGCATGTAGGCAGACATGGTGCTGGAGAAGAAGCTGAGAGTTCTACATCTTGATCCTAAGACAGCAGAAGGGAACTGTGTGTCACACTGTGTACCTGGAGCATATATGAGACCTCAAAGCCTACCTCCATAGTGCCACACTTTCTTCAACAAGGCCCCACCTACTCCAACAAGGCCACACCTTCTAATAGTGCCACTTACTATGGGCCAAGTGTTCAAACACATGTGTCTCTGGGGTGTCATACCTATTCACACCACCATACTCATTAAACAATCACTGTTTAAAAATCCCATTTCATAAACCTTGTTTTTAAGACAGGACAGAAGTTATCATACAAAAATCTATTCCAGTTCAAAGTATCTTGGAGACCTATTATTGTCTCCTTGGCTGACTCACACTACATGATTGCCTTAATCAAGATGGTGGTAAAGCCATATGACATCTTTCATCTCCAACCATAGTAAAGATGGCTGCCAGCCACATGTCTGGCTAAGGATGGCTGTGAGGATATAAGGTGGTGTTCATATCCCCAAATGGAATCGTGCCCTATGTTATGAGACTTAAATTAACTTGTGAGATATAAAAAACCCATATAAATAATTAGGCAATTAGATGAAACCAATAATTTCTCCAGCTGTTCTGCTTTGCTCTTTTCTCTCTGTCACAGTTCTTGACCCCATAGAGACTTTAAAAGCATGCCTGTGTCTGGGAAATGGAGAGCTATAACCCAGTTCCAGAGTCAGCTTTTCAATAATATAGAACACCATAAAACAGCTTTAATATTACCTATACCCAAATGACATTTGAATCCCTATTACATCAGATCCAGTGGCCAGAAAGCTCAGAGATAAATTCTAAGCCCCAGGCCATTATTGCAACAAAAATATCTGAGCTATAACCAAGAAACACAGAACAATGTAAGCTCACGCATTCAAGGGAGACCAGCCAGAAACAAATATGCAGTAGCCACATTCATATATTCAAAACAGACATTTAAAAAAAACCTGCCCAATCTTCTCCAGTATTGCAATTCCAAGGGGCTGGTGGAGGGAGGCAGTGGAACTTTCTGATACAGCTAGAGCTGGTAAGAGCAGTCGCTGGGCAATCTCTTGAACTACCACAGTGACTACAGGGCTTGGTGCTGGACTTGAAGCAGGGCCCACCAACTGGCTTCTACATGGGGTCCTGGGATTTTTTCCAAAACTTCCTATTGAGACCCAAGCCTGGCCCACAAAAATTCATACTCCAAAAGCTCTGCTAACAGATCAAAAATGACAACAGAAAAATAAGACAATATTTAAGAATTGTTGTTGTACCAAGGACCCATCAGTCTGACCAAGAGAAATTCTCTTAACAAATAGGAGGTTGCTTTACGACCTTCATGCACAGCCCGGATGTTAGGAACCAGGCCTCCCAAGTTCTCCTTGGTTTCTGGACTCACAGTGGGCATTTTCAAGCCTACGGCTTGCCCCATCCCTAAGTGTTATGGAACACCTCTATGGTTCTCCAGTTGTTGTGCAGCTTAAGCATTGGAGACTGTCAGAGTTCTTTGACTCCCAGTATCACCTGGGAGTCCTCTGGCCTCCAAGATAGGTCAGAAGAGAAAAATTGATATCTCTGGCTGAATTCCAAATAACCAGAAATAACCAGTAGGCTGCAGAACAATGTGCCTTTGCCCTGAATAGGTATGTATGGACCTTGTCAAATCCTTTCCATTCCCAGATCAGGGTATCCCAGAACCAGAATCTGGAAATCAGGCATAAAACTGTCACAGAAAGCTAAAGAGGCTCATCAAAAATAGGCCTTTATAAAAAATGCTTGTTATCACCGTTTTTTACATTGCCATTCACTATGGAGCTCCGAAGGACCGAAGGCATGCCCTGAGCCTAGGATTCGTATTTCAAAGTATTCATTCTCCAGGTTAGTTCAGCTCTTTGAAGGGCCCCAATATAAAGGATCCAGTGAACATTTCATCTTGCTGGAGCCTCCAAATGTTAATCCTCAGATGTGCTAGAGAAAAAATAGTTCCACATTTTTGAGCCAAAATTGAAGCAAGCTTTAATTAAATACTGGCGAGGAAGGACTCAGGCCCTAGGTTACCAGGGAATGGTCACGAGTCATAACTCAAAAACCCATAATTCATTATAGTTCCTATCTCGTCCAATCAGTGGCAAGCACACCTCCTGTTATATTTCCTGCCAACATACCTCCTATCTACATGTGGTCAAGCACATCCAGTGTAGCTGGTTTAAAAAAAACTTGTTTAGGGAGTAAAAAGAACTACAACTCCCAATATTACAGGAAGTCACCTTGTCCTTTGGCAAGTGGAGCTTACAGGTTACCTTTGGCTCTTACACTTGTTATCCCGGGAGGAACAGCCCTTGGGTTAGCAGGGGGTGCCTGCTGGGGTTGGGTCTGGGACAAAGTAACAAGTTGGGGGAGGAAGGTTAGAAAGGAAAGACTTGTGGGATCCACAAGAATGGGAGCATGAGGGTCAGGGAAGGCTGCCAAGGGTGCTTTGCAAAGAGCTGGGAGTGATACTGAGGGATTAGTTTGAGGAACCAGAGAGAGAGAGAAGAGGTCTGTAGGTAGCCTATCTGGTTTTTTTGGAAGGTATGGCCTGTGGTTTATCAGGGGGTGTCTGGAATTGGGGTCTGGGATACAGTAACAGAGTGAAGGGAGGGAGGTAAGGAGAAGATGACATATGGGAAACACAGGAGATGTAGGAGGGGCAAGGAAGAATGAAGCTGGTATTCTGTTGCAATGCTTGGGGATTAGATTTGGAAAGGAGGGGGAATGAATGGTGAGGGTCTCCAGTTAGCTTACCTGAATCCCTGCTCTGCTTGGCTGGTGTGTTCCCAGTAAATGCCTGTAGGTGTTGGAGGCTGGGATAATAGATGGATTGGGGGGGAAGGAAAGCTGGTGGAGATCTCTGTGCTCTGTAGGCGATGACGTAGAGAGGTAAGAGAGTCTGCAGTGGGTTTTCTGCTACAGACCTGGAAATGAGACAGGGATGTGTGGGGTTGGGGGATGTCGAATCTCAATAGTAAGAGAGGTGTAGGTCTACCTTCAGCCTACTTGTCCTGGGAGCAACTCTTGGGTTAGCAGGAGGTACCTGCTGTGGTTGGGGTCTGGGGTAAAGCAATAAGTGGGGGGGTGGGATGGGAAGGAAGGCTAGAAGGGGAAGGTCTGTGGAATCTACAGGAGATGGGGGGCAGGGAAGGTTGCCAAGAGTATCCTGCTGAAGAACTGGGGATGAAACTGGGGAGCTGGATCTAAGCAAACAGAGAGAGTGGTTAGACTGATTCTTAACTAATTGTAACTGCATAGAACCGGGATTCAAATAAGATCACATTCCGAGATGCTGGTGCTTACAACATCACAATAGTAAATCTGAGGGAATATTATTCTAGTCATAATAGTCATGATCCACAGATCCTCAACATTCAATGAGCAGCAAGACCTGTCGTATGGATCACAACCTTTGAAAATATAAAGATTGATAGATGGCTCAGCAGTTAAAAGTCTGTATAGATGACTGAGCTGTTAAAGGCACTGATAATGTTTTGACCTCTACTGTTTTCATGGCAGCCCAGAACCATCTATAACTCCAGTTCCAGGCAATCCAATGCCTTCCTCTGGCTTCCAGGGGCTTGAGACATGTGTGTGGTGCACAGAAATATATTTAGCAAAATGCCCATACACACGTACATATAAAATAATATATATTACATTATTTAATTGTAAATAAATATATAGTATAGATATTATTTCACTATAATTAAATAATAAATTGTATTTATATATATACATATATAACCAAAACTTAACAAATGAACCCAGGCACTAAGTTAATCGTCCACAACCAACTAGAGAAAGATGCCACTGCTTGATCGTCAGTTAATAGAGAGCTGTTTCACTTCATTTCATGGCATCCAAGGAAGTAACACTCAATCACATGTAATATAGAAAGAATATTCTGGGTGGGCGTGTCAGATTTTGCAAACCCTTTTCTCTTCTCCAATAAATAGGAAACTGTAAGGGAAACTCCCATCCTGCCTTCTGTGGAATTATTCCAATGACACCAGGGAAAATCTCACATCCTGTAAACTTCACTTTCCTATCTTAATAAATGCTTCATATTTACTAAAATTGTAAAACAAGTTATATCACGACGGTGAGTTGCTTTGTTGACACAAATTCTCAAAAATGTAAAATATCTACTCATAAAAAGTTTAGTCTTATCCTTTTATGACATATAACAATTAAAAGCTCTTTTGATATTAATTTAGTATGTGGACTTAACTTTTACTTTATTACCTGATGTGCATATATGCATGCCCTCACAAGTGTGTGTGTGTGTGTGTGTATGTGTGTGTGTGTGGTGTGTGTGTGTATGTGTGTGTGTGTGTGGTGTGTGTGTATGTGTGTGTATGTGTGGTGTGTGTGTGTGTGTGTATGTGTGTGTGTGTGTGTGGTATGTGTGTGTGTGTGTGGTGTGTGTGTGTGTGGTGTGTGTGTGTGTGTATGTCTGTGTGTGTGTGGTGTGTGTGTGTGTATGTGTGTGTGTGTGTGGTGTGTGTGTGTGTATGTGTGTGTATGTGTGGTGTGTGTGTGTGTGTGTGTGTGTGTGTGT
>CM052709.1:40586087-40615094 GCA_028551405.1 Uromys caudimaculatus | reverse complement strand
GTGTGTGTGTGTGTGTGTGGTGTGTGTGTGTGGTATGTGTGTGTGTGTGGTGTGTGTGTGTGTGTGTGGTGTGTGTGTGTGTGTGGTGTGTGTGGTGTGTGTGGTGTGTGTGTGTGTGTGTGTGTGTGTGTGTGTGTGTGTGATGTGTGTGTGTGATGTGTGTGTGGTGTATGTGTGTGTGGTGTGTGTGTGTGTTTACGTGTGTGTTCTGGTGGCTTCCTAGTTACCCAGATTGTCTCCTCAGCCTCCCACGTACAGTTGTGTATACCATACCTAGTTATTTGTTAGCTGTATTTTAGGGATAAATGAGATGAATGTTTTTGTTTGATAGCTGTATTTACTCTAATGCAGGAATATATTTTAAAAGCTACAAATACAAGTGCATTTAGAGGCATAGCTACTATTAGGAATGGAGAAATTATATTCCAAATTTTAAAAATTTATGACACATTACAGAGATCAAATCCTGTCTTTGGAGGGAATTTTCCTCTGGGACCTCCTTACATACGGACACACAGACAGGTTTCCTATTTGCGATATTGTGTTCCCATCACTTAGAAAGATGTACCTAAAAATATCACAACCCAGTCCTTATTCTTCCTAAAAAATTGGCCACCCTGTCTTTAATTTCACAACCACTGGATTCCAGCGGCATGGTTTCCTTGACTTGGGGGCTAACAGCGCCATGATGCTTGATGGATAGTTTGTCTCAGAGTTAATATGGACATACGTCTAAAAGGAAGTTTATCAAAGAGCTGTTCAGACCAGTAATCTAAGTACACCTCTAAAATGTTTACCACCCCACGCGTGTGTGCTATAGTGTCCATTTATACCTGTGACTAGAGTTTCATGCAGTAGGATAGCTAAACTGTCGTTGTACAGATTGCTTGCGAGAGAATTAGAAGCATTTGCTATTTTGGTCTGTATGAAGGCACTAGCTAATTAGATCATGTGGTACAGTTAGGGTGTTTCTGATATGCTTATGTTCATGATGCTTTTACACACTGGGACAGCCTGTGAGGCGGTTTGAGACATATGGCCGAAGGGAGCTAGGCAGTCTCTGAAACCGGAGAACAAGAGAAATCAGAAGTGTCTTTGAGATAAAGAGCATGTGCAGGCAGTAAAGAGTAAAGGTGATAGATTTTTCCTGGGGCTATAGCACAATCTAATAAGGAGAAGCCAATCTAATGTGGTTCATTTCAGTGAGAGATTATTTCTCACATCTCCTGTCACCAGCTCCGTAGGCATCAGTACAGGTGCATACTTGGGGAATGCGTGTAGCTTGCCATCATTATAGTCTTGTTTGAGTTGCTCAGCTGCTTGTCAAAGGAGTCTGTTTTTGAAGCTGTGCAAAGGGACTCCTGTGGCACAAATAAGAGACTTTCCTAATTCAGTTCATCTGACACTCAACTTTAGCTCAGATGATCTGCCCTTCGAGGAGCCTGACACACAGTTAGTCATTGCTGTTGGCCAGCTCACATTTGCTTTAAAGGCAATACTGTGGATATAAAAGAGAAAAACAAATTAGACATGTCTAAAGTAATTGGTACCAAGAAGAAACAGCCAAACTCCTTTAATGATACCTTACATTCCTCATAAGCCTAAAATTATAGTGCAGGTATTTTTCATTTGCTATTATAAATTAGTCAAAACATTAATGTTTTCTACTTCTTAGGATTGCATTATTATTATTATTTTTACCCCAAAGAACAAATGTATCTTAATGCTGAGGAGAATATAAAGCACGTCTTGTGACCACAAGAAATGAGATGCCGTGCCTGCCACAATTCAGCAATTAGTCACTGTACCTGTCAGAGAGAAGGATGGAGATAGGGAGGGGAGAAGAGCTGGTGGGGGATCAGGGAAACCTCAGGAGACAATCGCCGAGGAAGCCGAAGCCAAATGTAACTGGGCTTCTTAAAGCAAATGCAGTATAAAGGCCTTCTTCCAGGTTGGCAGCCCTAGAAAAGCTCTTTGTCAGCCATGCCAATACATTCCTCCTATCTTTGGCCTTTCTGTACGTGTTGTCTCCATACGTGATACTGGTCAGGTGACGAATCCTCCAATATCCGTTGTTACTTTAACAATGGCATCAGATTCAACAACTCAAAAGCCATCAACATAAGTGCAGAAGCCCTAAGAGTTATCTTATTCTGTCTCACATTATATTTGGACTCTGCAAATAAACAAAGGTCCTAAGCTACCTTCATGAGGCATAATATCAGAATCAATTCAATACAAAATCAAAATTGTTGAGCCATTACCCATTTTCCTCATCAGTAAAAAATTCCTGACCCACATAGTAGGATGACATATTAAATTTCTTTCAGATTTATTATTGTGACCTTAAGTTTTATTTTTAAAGTTTAATAGTATTTTATGAAGAAAACATACAACTGAGCATAAGTGATATACAGGAAAGCCTCAGAAAGTTTAAATTAATCTTTCTGCTTTAGTTATAAGTGATATGTGTTCACTAGAGAAGTAATAATATGTGCTCGTTATATAGAAAAATACTATGAGTAAAACAAATATCACCGTGCTAAATTTGATATCAGAATTCAACTAATTTCTTTATTTACACACAAAGAAGCTGTACTTAAATAAAGTTTCCCAAAGACACCAAAACTGCATTTTAGCCAAGGTGGAACTTTGTTCCCTGATTCCTAGTCCGAAACTTGGCCCCAGCAAGCTCACTGTCCGCCCTGAAAGCCCTCTCTGGTTCATTTCATCTTCAGCTTCCTAAATTCTCCTCAAGTCAGTTCAAATCCCAATACCCTTCATCATCAGCTTCAGCACGAAGCCTTCTCTACCACCAGAGGGAAACATACACACACTGTGCGAGTGTGTGTGCATGTATCTGAGAGTACGTGTGTGTGTGTGTGTGTGTGTGTGTGTGTGTGTGTGTGTGTGTGTGTGTGTGTAGGCAAGGAATGGAGCTCTAGAAGTGATTTGTTGTATGACGTCTGCAATCAAAGAATAGTTATTAGAAGTGAGAAAACACAAAGATATTAAAAATGAAAAGAAGCTATGTACAATTCTCAGTAAAATGTTTTATGTTTATTATTGAAAAATTATCCTTAAAATCACATTTCTATTATATTATATAAAGTCCATCTTCTAAACATATTAATCTGTATCTAATATGGTTTATCACCAGTTTAAAAAGAACTGTTGTGATATTGCATAATCTATACCTACCATGGCCCCTTTAAAATTCCATTTAAATTTTAAATGGAATTAAAATTCTCCTCCTCGGTGCCAAGAAATTCTGGAATCTTGACTATCTTAAAGACATTTTTAATCAGTCTTTAACTCCTACATCTTCTAATACTTGTTATAAATCACAGAAGCAAGCAGTATAAAATAAAAGTGGAATTTCTTCAAACATCTCAGTTTCTCTATATCTAAAGCTACAAACCTCAAACTGGACAATGATGCTACATACCTTTAATCCCGGCACTTGGAAGGCAGAGGCAGGTGGATCTCTGAGGCCAGCCTGGTCTACAGAGCTAGTTCTAGGACAGCCAAGGTTATAAAAACCAAAACCCAAATCAAACCAACCAACCAACCAAACCCAAAACCCAAAACCCAAACCATGTTATTTCATCTATTTTATAGTCATAGAAGCTAGGAAAGGGGCACACTGTGGCCTGCATGTGGGCTGCAGGTTCCGTGCCCACGAAGCTCTCCTGCAGTATTAAGAAGTTTCTGCCCAGCTGGGCTGTGGTGGCACAGGCCTTTCATCCCAGAGGCAGACAGATCTCTGTGAGTTGGAAGTCAGGTTGGTCTACAGATCAAGTTCAAGGGCAGCCAAGGCCAGACTTGAAAAAAAGGAAAAAAAGCCTGTCTTGAAAACAAAGGAAACATGTCTGTGCTCCAGGAGGAGGTCTGTAATTATTTCACCCCAACAGCTGTTTTTCCTCCCTTCATTATGCTTTTTGTTGTGCCCCAACTATGGAAGCAGTCCCTTCTAAGGCCCCATTGTTGCCTGCTTTTCTGGTGTTCTTGTCATAGCTTGGTTGACTTACTTAGGGGTATTGACCTCTTCTGTTTCACTCTTGTTCGCCGATGAGCACCATGGGGAAGCAGACACCCCTGGCCTCCTAATTGGCCAGTCTTCCATCTTTACCTGAGGGATGTGAGTAAATTATTCAACTTCTATTTGCACCTGGGACAAAGACAGAGTTATTTCACAGGGTGTTGTGAAGATGAACCGAGAGAGTAACATCTGATAAGTGCCTTGTCTCCTACCTGCCACTTGTGTAGTTCTAGGGCCTTTTGTTTTGCATGCTGCTCGATGCAGATAACACTAATGGAGTGTTTCTGACTACATTCCTGGGAGAGGCTTTCTTTCGAAATGTTGGAATAATTTCAGCGGTGATTTCAAATCATATGGGACTAGAGGGCTTTGTCCGGGTCATGTGTAAAGGCCTTTTTGTTTTCTCCCTAAAGAGCCTTTAACCACAGAAATGTCTGTGTAAGCACAACTCAAGGGTCTAAGATCGAGGAATTGTCCAAGGATTTCACAGCTGTGGAATAACAAACATTATCTTTAATATTTTGCATTCCTCGGTGACATGTAATGATAATCTGTCATTTTATGCTATTTGGTAGCAAAAACAAAAACAAGCGATATAAAAGTAATATTTACTGAATAAAACAAAACAAACAAAATCAAGAACAGGTATAGTGTACATACCAAGAAAAGCTTTGAGGCTGTCATTTGGTCCCTCCTGCACTAAACCTGAAACTGTGTCCTAAGTAGAACATTTTTGCCTTTTGCCTAGAATGCAAACTTTGTGACTAGAAATTTCTGGCCATCTTAGTAGGAATTAGCTTCAAGGGGTTTCTGAGAAGCAGGTATGCCATACAGCAGGTCTGAGGCAGACGACTTGAATAGGTGTGTACACTGAGAACTCTTTGGAGGTATGACAGATCTGGGATTTATACACTCTCTTCTGTGCGGGCTGCAAGCAATTGAGAAATCAAATGAACAGGACCTAGTAGCTGAGATCTGTCTGTTTGTATAAGCCCTAGGAAGGCAAGGCTGAGCGAGGTCTTTAGGGTTGTGGTCAGTAAGCATCCAGCTTTGGTGTTTAGCTGGAAACAAGCAACAAAGGAATGGACTTTATTTCCTAACAGAGAGGTAGGTTAGACAGAAAGGCCTATGGCAAAAGCTAAGAGACCAAAATATTTATTAAGAGAAATTCATATGTATTTTCTGGCTATATATGGAGAAAATTAAACAATGAACCCAGCTCTCTGTTTTAGTTTCCAATATGATATGCAAGATTTGAATTCTGTTTTCTTCTTTCTACATATCTGTCCTACATTCATCCCAGTTCACACTGGGAAAATGGCAAACTTTCCTTTTAAGACACTGGCTTTTTTTTTTTTTTGAAGACAGAGATTTAAAAAATCACATAAAATAAAATTTTCATTGTTTATGTTATTTTAATACAGTTTTGACACTTTGGATAAATTCACAATGTTGCACCATCACCAGTGACAAGACGTCCATCATTTCAAAAAAATGCCCAGTGCCCAGGATCTTGTCATTACCTATTCTTCCCAGACACTGAAGACAACTACAGGCTTCTTATTATGTAAATATAATATATATTTATATAAATATACTTTATTTTGTAATAAATATATATTTAATATTTATATATAAATAGTATATATTTATTATATATTTATATATATTTATGCAGTATATATTTATATAAAATATAATATAGAATGTAAAGAATGAATATTACATATTAAATATATGATTTTGAAATACTATGCATTCATTTTTTTAAAGCTAGAGATGTGTGTGGAGAATGGAGGAGAGGTCACGTATTTATGAAAAGCTCGTCAAGGTCGAATCTCTTAGGACACTCAACCAAAATGAAGAGTTACGAGGATCTCATCTTTCCGCTCATTGTCTATGACTTGAAGTAAGAACCTGAACTTGAATTTCTCAGGAGTCTACTCAGTTTGAAGCTTGCAGAAGTGTCGGACAGTCTTGAAAGGCACTTGAACAGAATCGTGGCTTTGTGCTGCTAACGCTTTGCATCTAATGGGAGTTCTGTCCTCAGCTCTAAGGCTTCCTGTGATAGCTGGTGATAACCCCACTGTGCTTTTCCTTTTCATTTGTCTTAAGGGCTGTGGAGTGGTAAGCATTCCCTGTGCTGTTTTCATTCTGGAGAGCTGGTCAGATGCAGAGGAGGCAACTGAGGGTCCTAGAGGTAAGAAAAAACACAACTTGTAAAGGAAAGAATAGGCTCCTTTTATTTCCCAGCCATAAATATGTGTTAACAACTTCCAACATTTTATTCTGCCTGGGAGATTTAAAAGGTTCTTTAAAAACTAACAGACTTTTAAACAGCTCAAGACTGACACGTGCCTGTCATTCCAGTCCTGGGGAGGCTGAGTTAGGAGGACTGTGAGTTCAAAGCTGGAATGAGTAACTTAGATTCTGTCTCATAAATAACATGTTGAAATGAATTGAGAAATAGTTTTTTGGGCACTTATTTTTTGTTTTTGAAAACTGGCTTAAAACATGCATGACTTGTTTAGTTATGATTAAGTTGGCAAGAAAGTTATATATTTTCTGTTCTGAGAGAAAAACATTGCTTTTGGATGGAATTTTACTTTTCAACCAGTCAAATGTTTCTTTGGAAGGAGGAAGAGCCAGTGATGTCTTGTGACTGAGCTCTGCTTTCTAATCTGGAATGTCAAGGCTAGGAAACTCTGACACTTGTGTATTCAAAGTGTTCTGAGAATTTTTATTCTATTTTCTATTTTAACTCCTTCTATGTCATGAGCTCCAACAATACACTAACTATTCATTCCTAATGACTAGGATAGGAGCTCTGGCCACGACTCAAATATTTCATGCTTTTGCTGTCTCTGGATCTTGCTTATTTGCAGTTTGCTTCACTTAAGGCTCCCACCTGTTGGTACCTCTCTCCTAGTTTTGGCTTCTGAGGACTCCTTGGTGACAATAGGGAACAGAAGCTCCACATCACATTTTGAAGCTCCTGTTACTCAGAGTCTTCTGACTAGAGGTTGGGGATAGCTCTTAAGGAACACAGTATTTAATGCAAAGGACATGGAGGTCCTGTTACTGGCACACAGGGAATCAGGATAGTTTGTATTTTGTAGATCAACAAAATTTAAAGGAGGGGGGAAGAGAGAGAGAGAGAGAGAGAGAGAGAGAGAGAGAGAGAGAGAGAGAGAGAGAGAGAGAGAGAGAGAATTGGCATAATTTGCTGGATGATCCCTTCCTAAGTGCCTCATGTAAGCACACTTTCGGTTTACTCCAAAAGACATTTGGATATACTACCCCATTTTGCAACTTCAGCAGACATAACCGAACCTGTGATAGAGGTGAAAGGACTTAAAAGTTTTGTGTGTAAGGACAGAGAAGGGTTTGCAAAGGACAAAAAGCGGTTACAGCAGTAAACCCCTATCTCTGTTCTGCAGACCTCATTCCAACGAATCCAGCTGCACCCCGCCCGCAAAGACCTTTGGGGCTTCTGATAGAGAGTCCAGATACGAGGCCTGGCTCTTGAGTGGCTCTCTTCATAACCAGGTGTCATTCTGGCGGTGCCTGAAGTGTGCAAGCTGGTTGGAGTTTCAATGTTTAGGATCACTCTTGAAGTGTTGACAAAACTGACAAAGGTAAGTTAAGGGACGGGCTGACACAAGGTATGCCCTGGGGAGGAAAGTGAGGTCATTAGAGGCTTACACCTGGTGAGTTTTCCTTTAGCTATTCACCTGTCCCTCCAGGAGGCTACCAAAAGGGCTTTATCTGTACTAGGCCAGATCCAGGGTCCCAACTGGGACAACCGGTATTCCTGGTAACTGCCGGTCAGCACCTGGGGCCTGTGGAGTAGCCAGAGGCAGGAGCAGCTGGGGTTATAACCCAGAGGGAAAGGACAGTGAAGGGTGCTGCCTCTTGCAGTGCCTGTAGGACCAAAGGCGGCCGGCGTTCGATCCCTGGGCTGCTTAGGGTTGCACTGTGATCTTTGAGCCCCCTTCCTGAGCTTTGATTCTGCAGCTTTGAGAGAAGGCCCTCTTTATAGTTCGGATAAGGAAAACATTCTGCGCCGCAGGCAGGCCGGACGTGACTTGTATTTACTTAGCTACCTGCATTCCGAAGTGTAGCTGGGGGTGGGAGGCTCCTTTTTTTCCACGCCAGCTCCCGCTGAGCTTTGCTTAGGGACTGTCGGGCAATCTGGTGGCCAGAGAGAAGAACTTCTCTCTAGTACCTGCCAATCGGCTTTGTGCAAAATGTCTCTGTAGTGTTCCCTCGGGGTCCGCACACCGTCCCCTTCCTACTGTGCGGGCCACTTCTCGGGTTTCTCCTGCGGTAGCCAAGCCAAAGCGCAGGTTGTTCGCGCCTCCTGGGAGGGCGGTGGGAGCGCAGCTGGCGCGGACCTGCAGGTCCAGCCGGGAGAGGCGGTCCCGGAGCTCGGGAGCTCCGCCCCCGGCTCCCTATAAGTGGCAGCCCGGCCCACGGCGGCGGCGGCGGCGGCGGCGGCGGCGGCAGCGGCGAGAGCAGGCTCAGGGTCTTCTGTGGCCGGTGGACCCTCCAACCCGCTTCCATAAGGCTTTGGCTTTCCAACTTCAGCTACAGTGTTAGCTAAGTTTGGAAAGAAGACAAAAAGAAGACCCCGGTGGCAGCTTTGCTGTTATTCTTTGCCCTAGTTGTCCTTTGGGGTCTTTCGGCACAAGGCTGTTGTGCTTATAGCGGTGGGTGCTATCCCCGGTTCCTCACACCCCTGTGAACAACTCCCCGGGCAAGAGCAGCTAAAGCTACCAGCATCAGAACGAACAAGGGGAGAGCGCCTGGTGTCATGACCAAGGCAAGAGAACAGAACCGTCAAGAAGGATGCTGTGGTGAGTTGAGTAATCGAATGTTTCAAGTGGTGGGAATGCAGGTGGGGTCAGGGAGATGCAGTTCCATGAGGGTTGACTTCGGTTTTGATAGAGGTTCCAGAAGAATGTAAACTCAAAGTTTGAATAAAAGAGCTTACATATAGACAAGGATAGAGTAAACTAGGCAGGGTGAAATTCCTTGCATTAAAAAGCAAACCCCACCGAAGTGAAGGAATGTTGAAACAGGAGTTTCTTCACTGCATGAAATTGGGGCGGTTATTGACCAAGAGGCAACACTGACTCTAAGTGGATGATATTAAGTAAACTGAATGCATCAGTCTGTAAGTGACCTGATAAAAATCACACATAATTACGACCCAAAGCAAATTCTAATCTGAGCACATTTGGGTGCTTAAACATGTTTTTAACTTGTTCTCTGTGCCTTTATAGGATCCTTAGCAAACTACCTGACCTCAGCAAAATTCCTCCTCTACCTTGGCCACTCTCTCTCCACTTGGGTAAGTACATAGTTCTTCAGGCTTGGTTGCATAAGCTGTTGTTTACTTTCATTGGAGACAGTTGTATTAGAGAACTTGCAGTTTTGTCATCCTGTTAAGTAAAGAAATCGTTCTAAAACACACGTTTCAACAAAAGCAGTGTTTTCTTCAAAGATATTTCCCACGGTGTTAGTAAATTTTACTTAATAGTGAAATTCTGAAGCTTTACATAGACTGACAACTGTTTGAAACAAGATCCACAAGGACTAGAAAACTTGCATAGTTACTAGGGTTGGTAAATTCGAATTAGGCCTCCTACTGAACTTCAAAGGTATCTCACGGGCCCTCTTGGGTTAACGTCTGGTACCAGCATGCAGCATTATGGAAACAGAAAAGGGTAGACTAGCGAATACTGGCATATTAGGATTACAGTAGTATTGTAAGATGAATTTAAGACTATCTAACCAAAGATCAAATATCTAAATGATAACAGTTCTGATCTTCAAAGTTGTTATCTGTGGCTACTTAATTTGTGGGTAGTGTGAGCCGTATTAAAAGCCACCACTCAGTGCAAATTAGCTATGGATTCACAGTTCTCCCTTTGGCTTCCTACACGGCTTTGGGAGAATCTCAGTCTTTCTGCTGGTCTGGGTTCCTCTATCAATTCCTTGAGATACTCATTAGCATGCTGGCGGTGTTCAATGTATACTTATTAGAAACTGTCAGGTTAAACAACAACTTTTACTGCTTAAAAGTTAAAACTCTAAGTATGTTCTGTGCATTACAAATAAGGAAAAAGAATTTCAAAAGTATATTTTGAAGTGCTAATTTGTTTTTAATGGAGTCCTCTATTGATTTATCTGTAAGACATGAACGGAAACCATCATATGAGGAAATGTATTCCCTATGCCCTTGGGAAATTATTAAGTTGGGTTGTTGGCTCTCCAAGGAAATCAGTCCCAGATAACTTTTTAGAGAAGCAAGCTGCCATCTTTCTGACTGCTTTCAAAGGGGATGATTCTGCAGATAACTGTATAAACAAAGTGTAATTGGCCAGAGTTGCTTTAGCTGATAGGTATAAGGGGGAAAAGCAAAGCCAAACCGTGAAGAACTCTTTATACATCTAAAC
Source organism: Uromys caudimaculatus (assembly GCA_028551405.1). NCBI lineage: Eukaryota > Metazoa > Chordata > Mammalia > Rodentia > Muridae > Uromys > Uromys caudimaculatus. The sequence continues at coordinate 40,604,588 of CM052709.1, read as the reverse complement.
CAAGAGTTCGCTCTTCCAATTTAATTTAATAATAAGCATTAAAAGGATCAGTAATGGAAGATTGTCTGAAGTCCTCCTAGAGAACCAGGTGCCTTGCTTCTAAACACTGATTAACTTCAAGGTTCATGTGACCTTTGGGTGATAGACTGGGTGTCAGACTGTCCAGAAACATGAGAGAAGCTATGTGTGTTCCAGGGAAAATTGAAAAAGACTTTTGTCAAATTTAAAGCAAGTTCCAAAAGAAAAATGAAAGATGCTTTGTTGCAACCTTATAGTAAACTGAGTAAATGGTCAGGTCCTTGGGAGAAGGAGGATGAAAAGTACCAATAGCACCTGAAGTCATGTGAGGTTAGTGGTATTTTACACCTCACTGCAAAGGAATGCAGGAGAGGAGTGTTCTAAGGAGGTAATTTTGTTTTATGTCCTTTGTCTCTTGTGGGCCACTCTGTTTGGTGTGTGTGTGGGTGTGTGTGTGTGTATAATCTTATTGTGTGTTATTTAATTGTATATAATTTATAAATAAAATATTGTATGTACATTTTCCAATGCTGCTAAACCATGATTCCTTAGATACCGGATGTAGGAGCAGTTGGATAGAAGATTCTCTGAAGTTGGGTTTGTGTTGATTTGTATGGTTTTTAATTTCTGACTTCCTGTCTACTAATGGGTCGATACATTTTATGCTACCATTGGAGTACAAAATAAGTAAGAAGTAGATGCTTTTGTTAAGGCGTCTATCAGTTAATTTAGTATAGACTTTAAAAAGTAACATCAAAAATAGCAATGTAAAGCGATTAAAAAAAAGAAAGAGGAGCAAGTTCCTTCTGTTTACACCCATGTCCTCCAGACTGTTTCCATTTAAGCCCATGTGCTCTGAATTTTCAAGGGTTTACTCCTCTACTCATAAAGGCCACTGTCATCATGTAGAGTGTCACCTGCCAGTCCTTTCTTGTGTTCCTTTTCTTCATAGCATTTGCGGCCACCTATCCTATGCTGGCTTTGCTCTTGTCTCTGTACACTGGAACGCCAGCATCATGAAAAACAGCCAGTGTGTTTTGTATACTGCTGAAGTTTTGATGCCCACAGTAGCATTGGGCACGCCTCAGAAACCATTCTATGGCCATTTATTAAGTAGATTAATTACTGTGGTTACTTATTCTCAGATCCAGCGTGGGTAGATAGGCATGTAAACAAATATCAAAGTATAGTGATATTTTATAATCATTTTGTTTGGTGGGGAGGGCAGAAAATGGAGGCATGAAAGGGATGGGTGAGCGCTTAGTCCAGTGGCTCCCAACCTGTGGTCACAAGCCCTTAGAGGGTTGCCTGGCCCTTTCAAGGGGTCACCTAGGACCATCAGAAAACATAGATATTTGCATTATGATTCATAACAGTAGCAAAGTTACAGTTATGAAGTAGCAATGAAAATCTTATGTTGGGGTCACCACACCATGAGGAACTGTATTAAAGGGCCACAGCATTAGGAAGGTTGAGAACCCCTGACTCAGTCAATATTAACTTAGATGTTAGCCAGTTCTTCAGACTTTTGAAAGTGGATAATCTGTCACTTCTTAAATTAGGATAGCCAGAGAAATTTCAACTTTGTTCTCCAAGCTCTAAATCTCGTGATCATTTTGAATTATAATTGGGGGCTGTATCATTTTTTGCCCCAAGACTTCTCTACCTCTTCACTGTTAATATTTTGTGTCTGGAAATTCTTTTATGGACTGACAGATGCCAGTAGTGTTTACCTACTTCAAGCTTCCTGCAGGCATGAAAGTTATGATAACCCAGAGCATCTACAGACATGATTAGCAAATGGTCTCTGAATAGAATCCATTCCTAGTTGTGAATGGTATGTTTTTCATATTAGCACAAATCAATTTAAATTTTGAATATTTAAGATTGTTACCTTAGTCTTATTAAAATTTAATAGCAGTTGGCTTATCAGTATAATAATTTTCTTCCAACATAGGAAGTTTATTATGAGGATTTTGGGAGGCTTTTGAAAGAGCTCAGAGTTGACATGCTTTCACACAGGGTCAAATATGTAAGGAACTCGGTCTGTGCTTTTAGTGATGATGTTGACAAGACACTGTCTTTCCTCATGTTAACCCATGACATCAAGGCTAGAACTTACAATGTCTTAAAATGTCTATTCTAGACAACTTATACATTAACCTACTTGACTTATTTAAAAGTTGGTGTTAAATTTATACCACACATTATACCAACTAATTGTAAAATTCATTATTTGTCCTTGAACTATGTGAAGATACAGCCTTTTTTTTCAAAATTTATCTGTATTAAAACATTAAAATGACAATTTACTTATATATTTATTTCAACACCTTTGGTCTTATGGGATCAGACTTTTTCCTTCTGATTGTTCTGTTAATGACTTTGAAATTTACTTGTGAGACAGCAAATTGTTAAAAAAAAAAAAAAAAGATAGCCATGTAAACCCATCAGAGGCACAGGGTCCATACCTATCCATTCCTAAATTTAAAAAGCTGTCTTGTATTAGCATGTAAGGTAAACTAATGCCTATAAACTATTAGTAATAAAGCTTGAATCTTTTCCATTGTGCCGGAATGAAGTTTTAACATTAGGCAAGTATTCAATCCATAACTACTGACATGAAACATCATCTGATGTAGCCAAAAGGCACCCATTTGATAAGGTAACAACTTCTTGAGTACAGTGGGCTACAAACTAAAAACATTTCAACCAAGCATCTTTCTCTTGTTTAAGGGGGATCGGATGTGGCACTTTGCAGTGTCTGTGTTTCTGGTGGAACTCTATGGAAACAGCCTCCTCTTGACAGCTGTCTATGGGCTGGTGGTGGCAGGCTCTGTTCTGGTCCTGGGAGCCATCATTGGTGACTGGGTGGATAAGAATGCCAGACTTAAAGGTGAGTGCTGTACTCTCTGGACCAGCCTATGCTTCCTCGGGAATGGAGGGAATATCAGACTAAGAGAGAAATCAGTGTGACTGACTGACTCAAAGAAAGCACTCACACAACACAACGGAAGGATGGGGGTTGGTGGCCACCCCTGGCTTCCAGGTCCTGAGGCTCCTGCACTAGCTAGGGTGTCAGGACACTGACCTAATAGATTTTCTTTCTTTTGGCAATTTGTCAGTGTCAAACGTTAATGATTAACTCTGTAATCAATTTTTCTGGGGATCATGTTAAACATTAAAAGTGTGCTTCGTGCTGGCTTCCCTGTGACTATGAACTACACTAGAGGCTCTCTAGTGTGACGTTCCTGGAAGCAGCTGAACATCTGTCGTCTGGATTACTGTGCTGCATGTAAAGGGCTGTGTGACGGAACTGAAGACTCAGTACTGATACAAGGGAGGATAACGATGTCTAGACTGCAGACAGCTGAATTATAATTTTTAGGGAAAAAGAAGAAATTATAATGTATTGTGCATGTGTCGTACAGGTATGATGGATTAACATTTATTCTAGGATATCAAGATGTAGTGTTTTATATACAAGAGCCTAAAAATAAGTAAGCAATTTAGTTATCTAGAATATAAGAGAAATGTGGATAATTATTTGGAGCTTCGTTAGTAATGCAAAGAGCTGGCCATGCCTGCGTAAAGTCAGACATTGTTATAACTAGTTGTGTTCAGTTCAATATAACTGCTCCCAAAGAGTCAACAGGATTATCAAGTTCTAGGATTTGGTGTTACTAGTACAAAGATTCATATGAAGATTTTCCTGGTTTGAGAATGAGTAGATCAGAACACATATAGAAAATTTTTTCTGTATGCTAGAGAAAACCAAATTCCTTTTATTATATACAGGAATATTATCCTTAGGATTCTTTAACCATAAATTTGTTGAGCATTGTTATGTGTTAGGAAAGTGCTGAGCTGGATGGGAAAGAGGAGTGTGGTAAGATAGGGGTCTCCTTTGTCTGCTGTATAATCAACTCACCAGTCACCCTTCATGCGAAATCCCTGATGCTTATAGAATAACGTCACCATTTCTCCCTCTGTGCTCTTTGAGACCTTGGTACCTTGGTTATTATACTGATACAGTTATAGTAATCTGCCCACATATCCCTCCTTCTGGTGTGTTGGCAATTGGCATCTAATCCTTTGCTATGGAGGAATGCACGCCCAGATGTGTGAATAAGTGAGCTCTATGTTGGGTTTTATTTCAGACTGCCTTCTGAGAGCAGCTTGTTGTCTTAAGCCTTTCATATGATCTCCCAAGCCAGGATAAGTGTTACTGTCCAGGATGACAAGATCTGTAATTATAGCTTATGCATTTCAGAATGCTTTCATGAATATTTTATTTGAGTTATCATCATGATTCCATAAAGGAAAGAAGGTGGATGTTATCATCCACACTTGCCAGGCATAGGCATAAGAAGCATTAAGTATCCGGTTCTAGGTCATCTACCTAGTGAATGGTGGAGTAACAACCACTGGGTTTCTCTCGGGCTTTACTCTAACACTTGGTCTGCATGAAGGATTGTCTGTCTCTAACAGGACTTACAATTTCTGTGATGAAAGGTGTAGCTTAGAATTTTATAGCAATGATACACATATCAGAAGAAAGTTGCTATTTATGGATTTTTGGCAAATGTTTGTGTATTTTTCATTTGTCAAGACCATTTTATTACATTAGGCCTGCCATGTAAGTGAGAGGTTACAGATTCCATAACTCCCCCTTCACCTCCTTTGTAACCTCCTCTGTGTAGTTATTTTAGCCTAAACAGCAAAGACTTAAAAGATGGATCTTATCTGTACAATAGTTCTATTTAGGGCAGCAAACTTTCTAGTAAATATATTAGATGAAAATGCAGTTATCATGAAAGACTTCCGCTAATAGAAGAAAGTCCTGAGAATGTTACATTGTTTGCAGATTTCACAGGTCTCTGTACAGAAAATGACTGAGGCAGAGTTTACTGCTGGAAGGTTTTCTTTGTCTGGTAATCATGCGTATGCACCAGTGTAGTTCAACAACGGTGTGGATGAAAGCAGCCTGCTCAGAACATGCTGGGGCAGTGAGCGTTGTGCTTTTGTTCTGTATAGTGGCCCAGACATCACTGGTGGTTCAGAACGTGTCCGTCATCCTCTGTGGAATCATCCTGATGATGGTCTTCCTACACAAGAATGAGCTTCTGACCATGTACCATGGATGGGTCCTTGTAAGTTCTCTATGGGCCTTCTTGCTGTTTGTTTGTGTGCTTTCAGGGTCCTGAGGATGGAACTCAGGACTTCCTAGGTGCTAAGCATACACTCTGGGATTCTGGGTGACAGAAAATGAATATGTAACAGCAGTGAAAATGTAAATCCTTTATGGTTTAGTAGTACACCTTTTGGTTTTTCTACTGCAGCCTTTTAATATTGATTTCTATGTCCACAGGTTGCTTTGATTCTCTGATGTAATTTTAACAAGTATTTGTGGGATCAATGTTAAAAAACCACCATTATGTCACTACTTTCTATGAACTGTCACATTAATTATTGTTTTTTTGTTTTGTTTTGTTTGCATTAACTACAGATAACACAAATATGAACAGTGTCATGCTCTATAATATCTGTACCATGTATAGAAAGTAAAGTGACTTCTTATGAATGAGATTAAAATGGAAAAAAAATGTAAACTGACATTAACGCAAGGTTTTTGTTGGTGGTGGTGTTGTTTTCATTCCTTAGACTGTCTGCTACATCCTGATCATCACTATTGCAAACATTGCAAATTTGGCCAGTACTGCCACTGCAATTACAATCCAAAGGGACTGGATTGTTGTTGTGGCAGGAGACAACAGGAGCAGATTAGCAGGTAACTTGGGTTATCTTTTCAACTAAATGCATCTGTGGTGCTAAGTAGAAGTAGGAGGCCTTTTACTCTTGATCATCTGGGAAGGTTTTAAAAACAATGCGTGGAAAGGTCAGAGTTTGTAATGTTCTGCTCCAGTTGTCAGACAGTGCAGTGATTTTCCTAATTGTTACCAAGTGAATGTTAGTGTATCTACTATTCTAGCATGCTCTGCAAGTCTAGCAAATACAAGATCGCATTTGGACTTTTCCTTTTTTTCTTTTTAAACTGTGCTGTTTCTGAGTTTCCGTTGTGATGTTGACAATCTGACATGGTATTTTATCCTCATAACTATGAACATTATTACAAGTACTTTAAGGATTGTACCATTGGTATTTTTTTTTATATACCCATGAACAACACAATTGTAGCAAGGATTCTAGAAGTTATTTTCCACTTCAAAAACTATTTGAACAGAAGTTATCTCACATCCTACACAACGTAAGGCTTTTGAAATATGTTTTCAAATGGAAGATAGAATGTGTCTTTAAACAGTCTTAGTTTATTGAAAACACAGACAGGTGGCTCAAGAGAGAGCAAAGAGTGCTTATAAGACAACATACATCAGAACTTCTAAGGCTCCAAATGCCCTCACTTACTTGGTATTCTCCATCTTCATCTCCATTCCTCTCCACAGAGCACATAGGCATGAGCTGGGTTGATCATTACACAAGGTGAAGGAGGAGGGCTACCAGAGCTACAGATCAGCTGAACTGACTCTGCTGGTCATTAAGATAATGAGTATCACAAGCACATTACCCAACAACCCTGGTAGACAAGAAAACCTTTCTTGATGACTAAAGTGGCTTACTCCAGGATACAAAAGGAAAAGATTGTGTGCTGGGGTTAGTAAGTGGCTCTGTTTGACTAGACTAAAAAGAAGATAGGAAGGAAAGCATAGCTGAAAGAGAGCAAAGTCTATGGGAGGCCTGGAACAGGCTTGTCCAGCCTGCCTGCATACGTCCTCGGATAGCTAGGAATGTGGCCCCACATATAGGTAGGAGACTGACAATGTCATCCTTAGCCCTGATCTAGAATGAAAGGAATTTGCCTGAATCATCACTTCCTGGTAGCCGTGTTACAACCTAGAGAAATGCTCCTGGGCTTTAGGGTTTGTGTATGAGGTGAGAGCAGTACAGTGAGTGTGCCCTGCAAGGGATTCTCCTTGCTCCTTCTCTCAGTGTTCATTTACAAAAATAATAATAATAATAATAATAATAATAATAATAATAATTCCACATCTCTTTTGTCACATTGAAAGAGAAGATAAGACTTCATCCTTTTGTTGTTGTTAACTTTCTTTTTTTAACATTATTTTAAGCACATAACGTGTATATTTTAAAATTCAGAGGATATCAAAGAGTCTATTTTGAAAATAGGTCGCAAATATATTTTTCTGAAATATTTGAAGAAAAAAGTTGGCTTCTAGATTATTTTCTTTCACTTATCTGAATTTATTAACTGTACTCATTTTGACCCTGTAAAGTCCATTAAAAAGGTTGTTTTAGGGAGCAGGAGAGATGACTTGGTGTATAAGAGCACATACTCCTCTTCTGGAAGACACTATTCTGTTCTCAGGGAGGCATCAGACAGTTACCAAACTCCAGCAGCAGAGAATCTGACACCCTAGACTCTGTGGGCACATGCCTTTATGTGCACATACCTGCACAGTGCACATAATTAAAAAGTAATTAAAAGAAATGTCTTTAAAATGTTGTTTTACTCCTTCAAATAGCCTTGTTAAAGGGAAATACTCACTCTTTATGTGGTCTTAGTACAATCACACAAACAACATTACTCTGTGTGTCTATGAAAAGATGTTTTAGAACAACCCAAAATATGACTGGCCAATTCTCAGCTAAGCCTCTCTTTACTGTGAATTACTGCATGGTAGACAAATCTAGAACAGGCAGCCTGTTTCCTTCCCTGTGGGCTTTCTCCATTTTAAGAAGGAAAATGGAATGTCTGCTTTCCTCTTCTGTTGGCCAAATCTTAAAGGCTGAAGTGCAGTTACTAGAGCAGTGAAGGAAACCTACAAGCTTTCCGTCCTGATATTTAACCACCGCAGGTGTTAACTAAAAACCATGTTTCAAAACAGGATACAGAGACTTCTTTAGTTCAGAGGGTCAGCAGATGTCTAATCATGGATTTTTTGAGTGTCATTTCTGCAATAAGCAGAATTTTAAAAGTCAGGGGAAAAGGCCATGACTAAAGAAAAATAGAAGAGAGAAGAAAAGTAGTCTGTGTGGGGACTCCAGATGTTGCCTTGGCTTCTGGTGTGGATGTTAGAAAACCAGGTAAGAGACTGGGCTGTAAGGCTCTGTGTGTGTGTGTGTGTGTGTGTGTGTGTGTGTGTGTGTGTGTGTGTGATTGGTCATAAAGAGTAAAATTATGCATTGGCTGTTGGATGATCGCTCCTCTTTCTTTATCCCAGTGTTCGTTGGTTCCGGAGAGCTTTAAAATTGGAAGCTGTGTCACTGAAGGCTAGGACAGGGGAAATCAGTCAGGTAGAGAGCTCCAGAAAAGGCATAGTTTTTCATGTGCACATTCTTTTTGAACTACTCTATAAACTGAGATTTTCTCACTCGGTTTATTGTTTTAAGATATTCTTTTACACACAGTCTGTCTGGCCTCCTTTGCCCCAGCTTTCCAGCCCATCTGCTGCTTCCCTTCCTTTCTCTGTGGGACAATCTTTAGTAACAGTTTCTTAGAGTTTCTTTCTAATTATTCTGAGGAAAAGTCCAGTGGTTTGCTTTGATCAGGCATGGCACATAAATTTCCTGCCTGAACTCTACTGGTTAAAGGCTGGTCTCATATTTTAGGGAGGAGAGCCTGTGAGCGCCTATTTACTCAGCAAATTCCTTTTGAAAAGACATTTTCTCCTGTGTGGTATTATGTACTTATTACAGTAAAAGAAATTATTTTGTGCCATGTTCTGTACCATAGTTATAGCCAAAACAACCAAATCAGAGCTAGGAGGACAGTCATTTGAGTGTTCATATGAGAATAAATCTAAGTTCACAAATAGCGTATGTTTGAATATTCAGAAGACTGATTCTACTCTAGGCTGTTACCAGTAAATGAACAGGTCTTCAAAACTACTGCTTAATTCATTCTTCTCCAAAGATATAAAACCTGTTTTCTTGATGCAAAGCATCATTACCTTCCTAAGTATCACATAAAAGATAAAAACAACAACAACAACAACAACAACAACAACTGGGGTCTTAGAAACTCTGTGTTCTTCTAGGGAAAGAGAAACATGTAATTAAAACATTTCTTGTTGTTGTGATGTTTTAAGATTCAGTTGTTATTACATCAATTATTTGCTTTTTGGATTCAGATCAGTGAGTTACTCAGATCAGCTCCTTGCGTCACCGTTGGCATGTGCACTGGACACCTGCTTGTGGGCAGACGGACATTAAGGGAGCCTCTGCATGGACGGTTCGATGAAACCAATGGAGGCTGCCTTTGCTTTTCAAGTGAAAGGTGAAGAAGATCAAAGTTCTCCCATTATCGTATTCACATCGTACACGCGTAGGCCTAATCAGAAAGCATTTGAAGACTAGAAGGAATGAAGGGAGGAAGAAAGGCAATTTTCCATGAATGTACTCATTAGTCATTGATTTTTCCTTGCCAGCCCAGATGATTGTTAAGGACCGACCTCATTAATCTCACCCTGCTTTGTGCTATAGGGCATGACAAAGGAGATAATTTCCTTAGCTGCCCTTTCTTCATCTTTGACACTGTTGTACATTCCTCGGGTCAAACTTTAGAAAGCTTACTACCACCAAATCTTCCCACCTCATAATACCACTCTTCCATCCTCCCAGCCGTCTCCTTCAGCTCCGAGCCCAACAGCCCTGCAAGACAGCCTATGACTTTCAGATTCTCTCTTTTACCCAGTTTAAATCCCAAGGTCAGTCATGATGGCATGCTGACCTCCCAGGGAGTAGTCTTGGCTCACTTGGCTCCCTCTCCTCTTGTTAGGCTAACTCAGTAACCCCATTTAAATCTAACTTTTCACAGTAGAGCAAGACAGGAGAAAAACACGAGACTGAGCTCAGTCTCCCCTTGAACATGGAGTTGATCTTTTCCTTCATTCAGAGATCAAATATTTTTCTCTGTTTTCAGCCTTTTCCCTCCTTCCTGAGGGACTGCATTGCATTTCCGCCTATGTCCTGCAGGGACTCTTCCACCTTCCTCACGTCCTGCTGGTAGCAAAGTACCCTAGAGGGACACCACTGAAAAATAAGAAAAAATACACACGGAGGGACCCATGGTTCGGACCACATATGTGGCAGAGGAGGGCCTTGTTGGCCATCAGGGGAAGGAGAGGCCCCAGTAAAGGGAAATGTTAAGGTGGGAATACGGGAGTGGGTAGCTGGGTGGGTGGGAGGTGGAATTCCCTCATAGAGGTGGGGAAGGGGGGGGGAATAGGTGACTTCCAAAGAGGAGACATAGAAAGGGGGAAACATTGGAAATATAAATAAAGTATCAAAAAAAAAAAAGAAAGAAAGAAAGAAAGAAAGAAAGAAAGAAAGAAAGAAAGAAAGAAAGAAAGAAAGAAAAGAAAAGAAAATAGTGTTTCCTGGAGTTGGCACCAAGCTCTGAAACCAACATTCTTCAAGCATTTGCCCCGTCTGCGCCACTGTCTTTGAGATTCACAGTAGTTTTCACTGGACCATTGAAGGTCCTTCTTAGTGCTCATCTTTCTTGATTTCACCAGTTCTTAGCACTGGTGATTTTGTTGCACTTTGAAGCACTGTCCCCATTTGGTTTCCAGGACACTATACTCTTGTTTTTATCATCTTGCTGGTTCTTACTGACTCTTCTGACTACTCACCATTGGCATTCCCAACACTTGAGCCCCTGTGTATTTTCTACACATGCTCTCTTGAGATTCCATTTAATGTTATTGCTTTAAAAATTGGCATATGTCCAAAATTGAGTCTTCTCTTTCCAAATCTTCAGCCTCATTTATTTATTTAACCATTGATGGCAACCGCGCCTCTTGAAGTCAGTGGGTCTGTTGAAATCAATATTTCCAAAATCAAATTTGAGTTCTCTTAGACTAAATTTGAGTATTCTGAAGTCACTTGTTTCTCAGCAAATAGTTACCAAGAAAAATAAAAAGAAACAACATTTTGTAGTGCCATCTGTGACTCCTCTTATTCTCTAGTCAGAATCTATAACCTTTAAAGCAGTGGTTCTCAACCTGTGGGTCCTAACCCCTTTGTGGAGGATGTCAAATGGCCCTCTCACAAGGGCCACATATCAGATACCCTGCATAATTTACATTATGATTCATAAGAGTAGCAAAATTACAATTATGAAGTAATGTTGAAATAATTTTATGGTTGGGGGGGTCACCACAACATGAGGAACTGTATTAAAGGGTCATAGCATTAGGCGGGTCAAGAGCCACTGTTTTAAAGGAGCATTGTGTTTGTTTTGCCTCATTTTACATGTTAAATGTATTTGTATGCCTATTTAGGAACATATTTCTATACATATGTTATATACAATTTATATTATATCATATTATATATTTCTTATTGACCTTTCCTAGAAAAATGTTAACTTCATGAAAACAGGGAAAGAGATATGTTTTTTCTTCACAGCAAATGGTTTGGTCAGAGAGTGCCTTCAAGGAGCAAGCCTCTCAGGAGTCTGTGCTGTTGGTTTAGATTAATAGCACATGAATATAGGTTGGAATTCTCACTTACCTGCCTCTTGCACCTACCTCTGTAGACATGAATGCTACCATTAGAAGGATTGACCAGCTAACCAACATCCTGGCCCCCATGGCTGTCGGCCAGATTATGACATTCGGTTCCCCAGTCGTTGGCTGTGGTTTCATTTCCGGTTGGAATTTGGTGTCCATGTGTGTGGAGTACTTCTTGCTCTGGAAGGTTTACCAGAAGACCCCTGCTCTGGCTGTAAAAGCTACTCTCAAGGTAGAGGAGTTGGAACTGAAGCAGCTGACCTCACCTAAAGGTAACTGTGCACAACCACCAGCTCTGTGCTCTAAACTCACACCTTGAACTTTTCAGTGAAGACCAGGTTCTAGTCCAGGCTGTGTTTCCAGGGGAAGCCTAGATGACTTGGATTATCATCTTTGAGACTCTGGGAAGAACTGTGGGTTGGATCTAAAAAGGCTTGGGGTTAGATGCCTGGCCCCTTTTCTTGATGTAAGCAGTGGGCACAGAGACAACTGATTTAGGATGCCTGGAAAAATGATTCATAGAAATAGGAAGACGAGAACATGAAAATTTATTATTTTCTGAGGGGAATAAAATCGCCATTTGGAAACTGTGGAAGGCAGAAAGAGAGGCAGGATTTTTCCAGAATGGAGGCTAGTTTTCTGATAAATAAAATCTTAATGAGGTCTCAGAAAAGAATATACTTTATTTCCCCCAAATAACTTTTATGCTTTATTTGATGAATTTTGCTATAATTTACTTCAGTGAGAGTGTAATATCTAAAAGAAAGAGAGGTTTAAAAAGAGACCAACAGTATTTTTAAAGCAAAACTGGTACTTGAGAATAATTCCACTGCTGTAATTCATAAATTACCAGTAAAAGAAAAACACATTATAACATAGTAGTCAAGGTGTAGTGGTCAAGGAATCCATATAGGTGGGGAATAGGAAAATCAAAAATAATTGACTTTTACTCCTCATGTTCTTCCTCTAAAATAATGATGTGTCTTTATTAACAGATACTGAGCCAAAACCTTTGGAGGGAACTCATCTAATGGGTGAGAAAGACTCCAACATCCGTGAGCTCGAATGTGAGCAAGAGCCCACCTGTGCCTCCCAGATCACGGAGCCCTTCCGCACTTTCCGAGATGGATGGGTCTCCTATTACAACCAGCCAGTATTTCTGGCTGGCATGGGACTGGCTTTCCTCTACATGACAGTCCTGGGCTTCGACTGTATCACCACAGGCTATGCCTACACTCAGGGACTGAGTGGTTCCGTCCTCAGTATTTTGATGGGAGCATCAGCAATAACTGGAATAATGGGAACTGTGGCCTTCACTTGGCTGCGTCGAAAATGCGGCCTTGTTCGGACTGGTCTGTTCTCAGGACTGGCCCAGCTTTCCTGTTTGATCTTGTGTGTGATCTCCGTGTTCATGCCTGGAAGCCCTTTAGATCTATCTGTTTCTCCATTTGAAGATATCCGTTCTAGGTTTATGCATGTGGAGCCAGTGTCCCCAACTACCAAAATACCTGAGACTGTCTTTACAACAGAAATGCATATGTCCAATGCGTCTAATGTTAATACGGTCCATGAGATGAGTACTAAATCCGTCCCCATAATCTCCGTCAGCCTGCTGTTTGCAGGAGTCATTGCTGCTAGAATCGGTAAGAACTCTCTTTCTACATACTAAAAAATTACAAACATCATTTTAGAAACCTAGTGCAGAGAACTCAACAAATTTTCTGAAATACTTTACAGATGTTAATTTAGGCAAGCCCCACAGTTTATATATAGAATTTACTCTCTAAACATGAAATTTCATTTAATAGTTTAAACTATATGTTTGCATGATTATGCGTATAAAGTGTTTAGGTTTTCGGGTTTTTTTCTAAACTGTGTGTATGTGTGATGTGTCGGGAGGGAACCCAGGACCTAATGCATGTTACGTGAGCACTCTAATTCTGAGGTACATCCCTAAATGAATATTTTTAAGTCTTTCCCCATTTCTGTGTGTGTCTGTGTGTGTGTGTTACTGGGAGTCAAAGCCAGGGCCTTCTGCATGCTAGGGAAGTGCCTTGCTCTCCTAAAGACAAAGCGGTTGTTAAGAAATGCCCTTCAAAAGTCTTCTCTAGCTACGTGTATTTACCATATACTTTGCCTCACACATGAGGTTTTAAACTTCTTTCAGGAAGCATTATGTAAAGGCATCTTACAGAGAAGAATTTAAGTAATCATTAATAGAACACTGGTGAATGGCCTCTGAATCCATTCATTCTTGAAACGAAACCATATTTATCGTGTGATACAGAGCAATTCATTAATTTATCAGAGCCATTAATACTCAGTCGAGACAGTTTTATTGGGAGCCCTATGCTACTAAAGCAGCAATATAACAGTGGTTTAAAGTTTCTGTGCTCTTTAGCTGTGGCAGCACATTAGGTCACTTTAAACTTTAGAAGTGTTGGAATTTATAGGCTCTGCATCCTTGATGCTCTTTTAGTCTGAGTAATCACAGAAAAACAAGACTGAGAAGCTTGTGACTCAGCTTTATTGTATCTTGTGGCTGGGAAAATCATTTCTTAAAGGCATTAGTCTATACTAATAAGTTATATAATATACTATATACTAATAAATTATATAAGGCAAAATATGATTAATACTTTCTATATATAGGTAATTCAGAGGTTGTAGAACTTCAATGTGTTTTGTATATATTAATTCACTTGGTACTGTGAGCTATATAACTATATATTAAATTATACACTAAAATTTAACCTTCTAAAATATTCTTTACCATACAGGTCTTTGGTCCTTTGATTTGACTGTGACACAGTTGCTGCAAGAAAATGTAATTGAATCTGAAAGAGGCATTATCAATGGTGTGCAGAACTCCATGAACTACCTTCTCGACCTTCTGCATTTCATCATGGTCATCTTGGCTCCAAATCCTGAAGCCTTTGGCCTGCTGGTATTGATATCAGTCTCCTTTGTGGCAATGGGACATCTTATGTATTTCCGATTTGCCCAGAAGACTCTGGGCAACCAGATTTTTGTTTGTGGTCCTGATGAAAAAGAAGTTACAGATGAAAATCAACCTAATACATCTGTTGTGTAAAATAGTTCAGCTGTGGCCCTGTTACTAGATTGTGGAGAGCATGTGTGCTTATTTTGTACTGCAGAATTCCAATAAATGCCTGCATTTTTCTCTGGTTTTACTACAGCAGTGCCTTAAGGGCTAGGAGCACTAACTAATCTTTGCCAGCAAAGATGGTTGTTTCTCCTTACATGTAAACATGGGGAAATAGGAAGAGGGAGAGGAAAAGTCAGCATGTGTATAGGAAGGGCTTAATGGTAAACTGAGCTTCCCTTACTCTTATGAGTATATTGAATTTTAAAGAGTGGCTGTCAGGTGAGTTACATTATTCCTTAGCAGATATTTATTGTCTACTAGAATGCAGAAAATCAATTCACCCTAAAACTCACTCTTGTAAAAGTCTGGCCACTTCCTTTTTTTAAGATCAGTAATATTTTTCTCAGTTACGTGACAGAAACAAGTTTTTCTCCATGTATGAAGATTATAGTCTGATAATGAGCATTATCCTTATTAATTCCATTGGACTTAAGGCATTTATTTTATGTGGAGGATAAAATACATAACTAGACTTGTTCCAAAAGTTCATGCTAAAACTTTTGCATTTTGACTATCAGATAGGGCAAAATATTACTGTAATGTGTGTGTGGCTTTTCATAAAATGACTCTCAAAATCTGCAGAAAGAAGAAAAGCTGTAGATTTCTAGTGTGGTGCAGAAGGGCTTAAAGCATGTTATTAGTGTGGCCGCAGAAACTGGAAGCCAAGGGTGAGGACCTCACGTGACCAGAGTCACTGTCATCAGCGATCACGAACTATCTTGGTATCTGAGAGAGCTGACCCCAGGCCTGACACCTTACAGGCAGAAAGCAGTTCACGCTTAGAAAGGCCTGCAAATCAGTGATGAGCCTGAATAGAACATTTCACCTTCAGTGACTTGGGCCGATGTGTTTGTTATCTCTGTTTTTTTTCTAGAGTAAGAATAGTCACAAAGTTCCCCTTTCAATATCTTTAAAAAGAATAAAGAAAAAACTGTTTGTAAATATTTTTAAAGCTGTTCTGCAAGTCTCTTTGTAACATGCAGCACCAACGTGGAACTTTGCCTTAACTTCTATGCACTTTCATGGAGACTCCCATGCATGGCTACGAGCACTTTGTCTTTCAGTTTAACCTTTTCCTTCACCTTTCTACAGTATGACATAATGATCTACTATGTTGTAAAATCTTCATAAAATATTTCTATATAAAATGTTTGTAAAATCTTCATTGTCCTTTACTGAGTTGTATTCTCCAAATCTTGTTACATATTTCAAAATTAGCATATAAAAAGTGGTATCATTACAGCCTTTTGAACAAAGTGTGCTGTAGTCAATGAGAGGAGACTCTCACATGCCCCTCTGTATCCCAGCCTCCTCCTTGCTGCCTTCCAGTAACTTCTCCCCTATGTCCTTCCGGCCACATGCTGTCCTTTCTTGTCGCCTGGCCATACCTTGTCTTTGTGGTTTGTAAGCTTACACATCAGCACGCATATCTGTGTCTATGCACACACTGAAGGTGAGAATCGGCACATGAAACAGAACTTGTTGCTCTTTCTGAGTTTGGATCACTTCACGTAAAATTATATTTTCCAGACTCATTCATTTTCCTGGAATTTTCAAATTTTCATTTGTCCTCATAGTGGAAAAGTATTCTATTGTATGTATACGGCACATTTTCATTATCGGTTCATCTCTTCATGGACATGTAGGCTCCTCCCACTTCCTTGCTACTGTTAAGAGAGCAGTGACTAAGGTGGCTGTGCAGGTATCTCTGTGACAGGGTAGAGGCTCCTTGGTTATATGCCCTGGAGTGGTATAGTTGACTCATGGCACTTCTGTTTTTAATTTTTATGAACTCTCCATAATAATCTATATAATGGCTATTAGTTTTCAGTCCTACCAGCGGTGAACAAGGGTTCCTTTTTCCCAGATCCTTGCCAGCATTTGCTATCAGATTTCTTAACGATGGCCATTCTGATGAGTGAGGTGGTATCTCAGAGTACTTACAATCTTCCCTGCTGTGATGACTGGGGATGTTGAATGAGTTTTTAAATTCTTGTTGGTTATTTATGATTCTTCTTTTGAGGGAGTTATTCATTAGCCCATTTCTTGATCAACAGTTTAGGGGAATTTTTTTTTTTTGATTTTTATAGTTCTTTGAAAATTCTGGATATCAGCACCCTATCTGACATTTGGCTGTTTGTTCTGCAAGGCATCCATTCCTTCTGATAGCTTGTGTAGAAACTTTTAATTTCATGTAGCCCAATGTGCTGATTCTTAGGGCCAATCATTTAAGTTGTTTTTGTTACAGGACACATCTGGATTGGATAATGTGTTTTTCTCTATAGAAGGCTACATTTATTGATTTATGTTGCCCTGGATGAAAGCTCAATAAACATAGAGCCCTGGGCACACTCTTTGACTTTGAGTCCGGTCCGTCAGACCAAGGTCAAGTTGTGTTTTTCCTTCTGTAAATTGGCTACCTGTCTCAAGACTCCCTGGATTAAATTAAACAAGTGAGACCACATGAGGCAGTTGAGGATGGTGATATCACAAGGGATTGGGCCTAAGTAGCAGAGGAGACGCTGTGGCACCCTGTGAGTAAAGATACCTTCAGAAAACATCTAGTGACCCTTTACTGAAGATGTGGTCTGGGCACCACACTGTGACCAGGCTTGCTGAGTGCACATTTAGCAGACATGGTGGACAAAGATCCCTTTTCCCCTAAAATTGAGGGTTTCTGATATCAGCCCTTAGCTACAGACCTGCAGATTGCACAGACAGCAGATTCCCACTGTCAGGCTTGGCTGCAATCTTACACAGGCCCTCTGCTCCTTCCCAGAGGTCAAGCTGAGGTTAGATATCCGCTTAGGGTGTTTTACAGCCGTAACTGAAGGTCTGTGACCTTGTGTGATGAATAGAAGCATCTGAGCAGGAAAAGATTCTAGCACTTGAGGCAGGCACTTCGCCAAATGCCAGACCCACAGGAGTGGGTGGAGTAGGGAGTTAATAGGACTTTTACAGCAGCTGCCCTTATCTCTGCAGGCTACTGCACTGAGCAGGAAGAGGAGCATAGGAGGGGAATGTTTACTGCCTGCAGGTTTAGAATTATGTCAGGGCTAGAAGACTAGGAGGTGAAAGAGAAACTCAAAATGCTCCGGTGTCAGTGGGCCAATATAACACAGCGAATTAGAAGTTGGAAAATAGTCTTTTATTTTGTTTGTAATTACATTTTAAAAAGAATTCCTCACTGGGTTCCTACTTGAAAACACATCCACTGCAGTTTGTTAATTTTCATTACTTGCACAAAACGGTGGGATTTGCGGTGACATTTTCAGACCTAGGTATGTTTAGGTCCTACCCACCACTCTATCTCCTCCGTCCCTCCCTTCCCTCCTTTGATTCCGTCCTCTTCTCTAATGGTCTCTCTTCTACTTAAGTGTCTTCCTTTTTTGTTCTTCTAGATTCTTAAAAACGAGGAGGGAAATGCAATTGTTCCCGTTCTGGTCCGGCTTATTTCACTTAACTTTCTTTTTTTTAAATTTTTTTGATACTTTATTTACATTTCCAATGTTTCCCCCTTTCTAGGTCTCCTCTTTGGAAGCCACTTATCCCCTCCCCCTCCCCCACCTCTATGAGGAATTCCACCTCCCACCCACCCGCCCACCCACTCCCATATTCCCACCTTGACATTCCCCTTTACTGGGGCCTCTCCTCCCCCTAATGGCCAACAAGGCCCTCCTCTGCCACATATGTGGTCCAAACCATGGGTCCCTCCATGTGTATTCTTTAGTTGGTGGTCCAGCCTCCAGAAGGACGGGG
>CM052709.1:40575338-40585587 GCA_028551405.1 Uromys caudimaculatus | reverse complement strand
AGAGGGGAGAGGAGGGGTGAGGAGGGGAGAGGAGGGGAGAGGAGGGGAGGGGAGAGGAGGAGGGGAGAGGAGGGGTGAGGAGGGGAGAGGAGGGCAGGGGAGGGGAGGGGAGGAGGGGTGAGGAGGGGAGAGGAGGGGAGAGGAGGGGAAGGGAGAGGAGGAGAGGGGAGAGGAGGGGTGAGGAGGGGAGAGGAGGGGAGAGGAGGGGAGGAGGGGAGAGGAGGGGTGAGGAGGGGAGAGGAGGGCAGGGGAGGGGAAGGGAGATTTTTCTTTGATATGCTATCCTCCTAACTTTTTAAAAGTAGTAATAGAATTAAAAATAGCATCAGTACTACAAAACTAGTCTACCCCCAAGTGTTTAAGACTACATTTATGCTTTAGATACAGAATTTAGATCTTTCATCTTTTTAAATGATTTCAGTTAGATATTTCTTTTCTTTTACTTTCTTTTCTTTCTTTCTTTCTTTTTGAACCTGACGTCTATTGCTCTTTTCATGTATCTTATATTTCTTATTAATACCAAATAGTTACTAATTAAAGACCATTTCTACTCACAACTCATATATGTAACTATAGTTCAAAAGCATTGACCCCAGAAGACAATCTGTGCTCTGGCAAAAAGCAAACATCACATGGTGAAGTTAACGGACTGATAAGGGAGGGGAATCTTGTGAAACACACTGGGCCGAGCTCAGTGCACCACAGTGTTCTCAACATAGAAATACGGAGCTCACTGGGACATTTGAAGCTGAGATAAAGCAAACCTAAGGCAGAGCCCTTCTAACATGCACGCAATTCACACCCCCCATCACCAGCAGTAGATAGCTATTAATGGGCAAATTATGTGTATCCCTAGTTTGCATCTGTAGCTTTGTCGTTTTATTTATGCCATTTAAACTATCTAGATTATATGGCTAGAATTATGCCATATAAAGTGAAGCCTGGCTTCAGTTAGTTGTCTATGTTTGAATTCCTAGTGGCTTAAAATACTGTGAATGTCACAGGATCCCAGGATCCCAGGAGCTTGGTCACACCAGGATCTCAGGGTCCCAGAAGCATCTTGACTCTCAGGAGCTCTGACACCCTCAGAATCTCAGGCTCACAGGATCCCAGAATTACAGGATCCCAGAGACAGCTGGTCTCTGAGGAATTCTGACACAACCAGGGTCACGGGAAGGACAGGCTCCAGTCAGATACAGCGAGGGCAGGTAGCACTAGAGATAACCAGATGGCAGGAGGCAAGCATAAGAACATAAGCAACAGAATCCAAGGTTACTTATCATCATCAGAACCCAATTCTCCCACCATAGCAAGTCCTGAATACACCATTACACCGGAAAAGCAAGATTCGGATCTAAAATCACTTCTCATGATGATGATAGAGGACTTTAAGAAGGACATAAATAAGAAAATAAAAAAAGGACATAAATAACTCCCTTAAAGAAATACAGGAGAACACAGGTAAACAGCTAGAAGCAGGAAACAAACAAACAAAAAATCCCTTAAAGAATTACAGGAAAACACAATCAAACAGGTAAAAGAAATGAACAAAACCATCCAGATCTGAAAATAGAAATAGAAACAATAAAGAAATCACAAAGGGAGACAACTCTGGAGATAGAAAACCTAGGAGAGAGATCAGCAGTCAGAAATGCAAGTATCACTAACAGAATACAAGAGACAGAAGAGAGAATCTCAGGTGCAGATGATAGCATAGAAAATATTAAAACAACGGTCAAAGAAATCTGCCTGCCTCTGCCTCCCAAGTGCTGGGATTAAAGGCGTGTGCCACCACTGTCCGGCTCTGGATGCTTTATTTTTACAACGTACAGTTGTTTACTTTGTGTGTGAAGGCAAGCTTTTTGCCATGGTGCATATGTGAGAATCAGAGCACAATTTTTTTTTCTGAGTTCGAGGCCAGCCTGGCCTACAGAGTGAGTTCCAGGACAGCCAAGGCTACACAGAGAAACACTGTCTCAAAAAAAAAAAAAAAGGTATCTGATGAGTCTCAGTGTAATGGCCTTGGGAAACGCAAAGGAATGTTGCTCTTCGCTCAGAGTGAAGCTAACATATTTTCAAGGGAGAAAACTGGAGGTATTTGAACTTTATGTTCACATTAGGGAGGTGAGTCCTGTATATTTTAGAGGACTAGTATTTATTTTCTCTGAATTTAGTCAAGGGTTGTCAACTTATTTCTAGTTGAATATGACAGTAGTAAGGTTTTTAAAGTCTACTGAAAGCAAGTAACATTAAACTTGTGATTTATGAGATTAGGTTACATGTGCTATTTTGACTGAAGTCAACTTTCCTTTGTCATTTCAAAGGAAAAAAATGAATGGCCTATAAAACTATAAGAGTTGATGATCTCTCAGAAATAATTTCTAATTGCATAATGTTTTTACAAAGTGATTTAATCTATTTTAATCATATTTATAATGTGAAAATGTAAGATGATGATAATATTGACTTCTAAAGTTTTAGCCTAAAAAATAGCATTTTAGTTATTATAGAAATGTGTACAAGTAATTTCATAATTTATTACTTCTGTATTTAATTTTGACATGTTTCTCATAATTCATCATTGTATATTATACTGTGATAAATATCCCACAGTACATACATATTTTTGTCAACATAAATTCCTAGAAATAAGTTTGCTAGATAATATTTTATACAAAATTTATACTTTGGTACTTGTTGGTAATCTGTTCATTAGAAGTACTGTATTGATTTGTACTATAATATGGAACATTTCTCTAAAATTCTCTAACAATTAAATTTTATTACAAAATGAAAAAAAAATACTGTGAATGATCAAAAGACAAGATCTTAGTTTCAAACTTCCTGGTCCAAATTCTGGCTCTGATGCCTAACAAGTGGGCAAACCTGATTTCCCATAGACAAAATGAGCAGACTGGAGGCGATTTCCTGGAGGTGTTGTTCAGGACTTACCTGCCAACAAGGACGAAGGGCTTAAACTAATACCCAGTCTGTGAAGAGAGTTCGCTCAACAGTCACCACCTGATACGCATCTCGCACAGGAAATGGCTTCTTGGCTTTAATCTCTTGTACTTAGTAGGATCTAAAAGTTTATAGTTCAGGAAAAATTCTTGCTTCATAACATATGCAGACTTCTTTTTATTTTTCAGGGTATTTCTTAGTCTCATATATATATATATATGTGTGTGTGTGTGTGTGTGTGTGTGTGTGTATATATGTATATATATACATATATATATGTATAAAATATTTCTTTCATATGCCATTTTGTAAATTGCTAGAAAGCTCATTGATATTGTTATTTGGCTGGTCTAGCAGAGCAGTTCTGTGGTGCTGTGAATGAGATGTCCTCCAAAGTCTAGGGCATTTGAGTCCACAGTTGGTGGCTGTTTGGGGAGGATTAGGAGATGTGGCCTTCCTGGAGGAAGTATGTCAGTATGGGTGGGTAAACTTTGATGTTTCAAAAGACTCCTTGCCATTTTGAGTTCTCAAGATCTGCCTCCTGCTTGTGGGTCACGATGTCAGCTCTCAACTCCACCCAGATGCCTGCTTCCATGCCCCCTAACCCTCTGGAAAGCCCAAGTAAACACTTTCCTTTAGAAGGTGCCTTGGTCATGGTGCTTGTCAAAGCAACAGAAAGTAACTAATGCAAGCTCTTATCCGAAAAAAACCTGACTTTTTCATGAATTTTAATGTTCTTTTCCATCAACTACAACAAAATGCTATTTTTTCAGTTATTCGATCTTTCTTGTTTTATTTAATAAAAATTTAGGCTTGTATTCACTTAGAAAATTTTAAGTATGATAGCTCGGCGACATAAAGTATACTCATGGTGCAGTGCAATCATCACCAGCCATTTTCCAGCATACTCTCATCTTCCCAGAATGCTACTCGTCTGTATCTATTAAATGCTAAAGGCTCAATTTCCCAACCCCTAGATCGTGGTAACGATCACTGTAATTTCTGCCCCAATGAGTTTGGCATTATTGATGCTTGCGGGAGTGGAACTATACAGTATTTGTCTTCTCTATAACCTGCTTCTCGGCACATCTGCCCAGGTCCGTCAATGTTTTAGAATCGGTCAGAATGTTCCTTTCTTTAAAGGCAGGATAATACCACTCTGGGATTCATACCCTGGTTTGTAATCAGGTCCTCGATCAATGAACACTTGGGCTACTTCTGCCTGCTGTAAATGTGGGTGTAAGGTTAAGCAGGAGCTGCTGCTCAGTGTGCTCCTGTATATACCCAGGAGTGGGATTGCCACGTCAAGTAACTGTCCCATTGTTGTTTTACTGTTCCCAGAACAGTGCAAATGGGTTCCAACTTGTACATCCTTGCCAATATTTCTTGCTTTCTGTTTCTGTTTTTTTTTTTTTTTAAATATTATTGTTGTGTATATAGGTGAAGAAAGAAATGTCACCATGCATGTGTGAGAGTCAGGGGACAACTTTGTGGCGTGCATTCTCTCTTTCACCTTATAAAGGCATCAGAAATTGATTTGAAGCCGTCGGGCTTGAACAGCAAGTGGTTTGCCTCCATTGCAGAACCATCTTAGAGCTTCCCACTTTCTGTCTTTTGAAAATGGTTACCCTAGTGAGTGTGAAAAGAATACCAAATATTCTAGATTAAATCTTAAGGAAAAAACAGAAAAGTGTCAGAGTAGAAAAACAGTTTAGCAGTGTCTCTTTAGCGTCCAGGAGCCATCGTGATGGTTTGGACACTGGCTTTTAGAAATAATGCTTTCCCATCAATCCACATGAGATATAAAGAATGAGCAGAAACTCTGCGGCTTTCTCACAAAGTAGGGTGGGGCAGGCAGCCAATACAAAATATTCATGCAGCTGTTGCCTAAACGAGTCCAGAGAAACTTCTGGAGACTGTTCATAGCGTGCATATTTAGTTTGCTATGAACCTACTGACTCAAGAAAAACCCAAAGTCTAATATGCTTTCAGATTGTAGAAGTAGAGTACAGACAGACATGTGTTTGTGGGCATTCTGAACTAATCCGACCTCAGCAAGTTTGTGAAATCATTCCAGTTTTCTTCATTTGCCATTTGATCTTATGTCCAACACAGCCCACTTCAACTTCAGGATTGTGGCCTGGAGTTTCATTTCCTGCCCAGATGCTCACACTCTTGTTCCAGCTACCACCAGACTGAACCATTGCTTTCCATGCCAAGCCATGAGAGGCTGGCTTTAGTTAGTCTGTACTTGCCAGTCATAAAAATGAACATAAATACACTCCCCTTGACCACAGAACACACTTCTCAGCACTTTTTATCCAGAGTTCTTCTTTATATCTTAAATCTTTAAAGTGAGTCTTGATCACTTTTTGTGACTACTTTTTATGACCACTTCTTACCCAACCAGCAGTGTGGAGCAGTATTCAATCCTTGCCCAACCCCCCTAAAGCATTATGCATATTGGGTACAAGGAATCATTCTGTTTTCAGAGCAAAGTAGCCAATTTAGCTTTTGAAAAAAATAATTAGGCTACTATTCAAAAGACAGAATGAGAAGACTTTAAATCGTAAGAATAGTACAATAATAAAAATCTGGTGACTACATTTGACAAGGCATGGTATGATGGTACACACCTATAATCCCAGGAGGTGATCTGTGAGCTCCAGGCCAGCCAGGGCTACATAGTAAGGCTTTGTGTTAAAAACAAAACCAACAACATAGAAAAACACCCATTAATTTGTTATACACAAAGAGAAAAATGCTCCGAAGTTAGATTGTACTCACAGTTATAAATCTGTGAATATGTTAAAGCCACTACACTTTAAATGGGCGAAGTGTATATATAATATGTGAATTATTTCTCAACAAAGATGGTGTGAAGTCATAAATACTTGAGTGCAACACATGGGCATGCACAGTTGTAGTGAGTTAGTCAGATGAATTCAATGTAGTACCTACCTAGCAGGTAGTCTGAGTGGTGACTTTGGAGTGGGGAGTCTTTTTGGCCTTATTTGGTTGTCATAGAAATCTTCTTAGGAAGGAAACACTACTGTCAGTGCCTTTCATCAGCTGCTCACATAACAGGGATGGGGGTTGGAGTCTGAGCCCAGGTGTTGCTCACTTAGTTGGGATTGAATTGGTGTGTGAGCCCAGGTACTACTCACTTAGTAGGAATGGAATTGGTCTCTGAACCTAGGTATTGCTCACTTAGTAGGGATGGAGTTGGTGTGTGAGCCTAGATACTGCTCACAGAGTAGGGATGGGGTTGGTTCTTGAGTCTAGGTATCTGTTACCAGGTCTCTGCTTCTGAACCACTGAGCAAATCTGAACATCCCGAACTAGCTTGACAGCTACTCACTAAAAACAGCCATACCCTGAGAGTGTATCATGCCACAGGCAGACATGGGTTCTTTTATCTGGTGGTGGCTTTGTTTTATTCAGTTGGACCCACAAAACAGTTGGGTACAGAAAATGCTACCTAAGTATAATAGAACTTCTCTAAAAAGAACACAGATTTAATTATGCAGTTTGAATAAATTGTAAGGTATTCAGGGAGTGTGGATGAGATGCCTCAGCAAGTGAAGACATTTAATTCTCAAGCGCAAAGACCTGTTTAGTCCCTAGAACCACATGGTAGAAGGAAGGAACTAGTTTTCAAAATTGTGTTCTGATTCTCACATATGCACCATGGCAAAAAGCATACCTTCACACACAAAGTACAATTGTACATTGTAAAAATAAAGCATCCAGAGCCGGGCAGCGGTGGCGCACGCCTTTAGTTCCAGCACTTGGGAGGCAGAGGCAGACGGATTTCTGAGTTCGAGACCAGCCTGGTCTACAGAGTGAGTTCCAGGACAGCCAGGGCTATACAGAGAAACCCTGTTTTGAAAAACCAAAATTAATAATAATAATAATAATAGTAATAATAATAATAATGCATCCAGAGCTAAAGCAGATACTCTGTAACTATTAGTGTACAGTTATTGTGAAGTCTTCGAAATTGCAACAACATAATTATCAACTCCATCCCCCCATGGGAGGGGAATGGAAGGCGTTATGTTTCAGGTGAACAGAGCCTCCCATTGTTCTACAGTGAGCTCAGCTCACCATTTAGGGAGATAGGAAGCAAAGTATGCTTCTGGCAGGAAGTATTGTTCTAAACAGCAATAGAAACAACTACATAGGCAAATTTTATCTGTGAGAACATGTTTGAGATTAAGATTTGGGATAGTTTCTTTCCTTTCTCTTTTACAGAGCTCAAAGATACATGGAGTTTCTATCCCTTACCTTCACGTTCCCACCCTTAGGGTATGTCTCTAAGAGATGTTTTGATGTTTCAAAGATTAAGTTATGCAATGTTGTGGTCAGTGTAAACTTAATGATGTAGGAATTTAAGAAGAGCAAATCATTTTAGCCCTCTTCTTGTTTTATCTGAGTAGTTTATAGCACAATTTTTTGGTATATCAAGTTGAATTTTCAATACCTTTTGAGTTTGAGTTAATTATTATTTAGATCTCAGATAATAAACCATTGGAAAGATGCCTAAAGATGAGAACAATAGAAACATTCTAGACGCTTCCAGCCCAGCAGACAAGACAAGCAGGCCAAGGACTCCAAAGCCAGTTTTACCAGGAAAGGAGGGCAGACAGCCATTTCCTGAACATGCACTGTGAGCACTTTACCTCCTAGGGTTTAGGTTAAGTAGAAGAAAAAAGGAACAAATAAAACACCAGTCACAGGCCCTCTTGGCTTTTCAGAAAATGACTTTATGGAAAGTGTAGAATTAAATAAGTCTTAAAAAATGAACAATGTGTAAGAACTTGCTTCTGTCAAACACCTTAGGAGAGAGAGGGAAACAAGCAAAGAGAAAGATCCTACAGCACTGGCAGGAACTGGGCAAAGCAAGAAGGCCAGGTAAATGGTAGATTGGTAAACAGGGGACCCTATTGTATTCTGGTTTTCTGGTAGATTTTTTAATGGACTAAATTCCTTATCAATTGAATTGCAACACATCAATTCATATGTTGAGGTGAGTTCCAATCCCATTTAGATGTGACTAAATTTAGAAATGGTGTTGTTGCAGATGCCGCAGTTAATATGAGATCATCCTAGACCACAGTGGGTTTCTAATACATTACTGGTAATTTTATACTTTAAAAAATTGGACAGTTTAACACAGATATAGAAGGCTGATAAATGAAGATAATGGCAGAGAATGGAATGATGCAACCCCTGCCAAAGAATACTCCAGGCTCCCAGCAAAACCTGATCAACTAAAAGAAAGTCTTGAGGTGTATTTGCATCAGTCTTGGGTTTCCACCCACTAGAGTCAAGAGACAATACATTTCTGTTCTGAAAGGTGACACAGGCTGCACACAGCAATGTCTGGAAACAGCAGGTTGCCTGTGCCAGCCCCAGGTGGTGCACATAAAAATCTTCCAACCACAGTAAGGACAGAGTGGCTTAGCTCGTGCTTTGAACGAATGTATCCACACAAGCTGTTTGAAACTGTCTCACAGTCCAAATCCACTTCATTTCTCAAAGAAAACCACTCTTTGACTAGAGTACACTTTGGGAGACCATATGGGGAGTAAATCTTTGCCACCATCCTGGACAGCTTACTCGTCTCAGTAAATCTAATAGTTATTTGTATTTGCAATGATCACCCAGTCATGCAACGGAACCATCAAGAGATTTTATAAAAATAAAGCTGGGCAAAGTTGCCTGTTACTATGGAAAGACTGGAAATAGGTAAGAAAATAATTATAATTTCTGGAAATATATTGTTAGTATGGTCATTTGATATTCAATGTTATTCTAAAGGAAAATCAGCCACCGTATTATGAAGTGGTTTTTTGCATAACTGTTGCCATTTGAAGCTCAGCATTGGTGTCTTTGGTTTGGCAAGTCATCTTTCTATACAGTGCAAACAATCCTTAATGGCTGAGTGTGGGCAGCTTCCCTGGCAGATGACCTTTCCTTTGGGCACCTCCTAAGTGCATTCAGTCTTGTGCATGTGCAAGACATTTGGAAGATTGCTCTATGGCCAACATCCTCTAGATTTAAAATGTGATTTTATAAAATATAATAATAGGTTTATTACTGGCCAAGTACTATACAAATTAAACTTAGTCTTTTCTGAAGTTAAAACAAAACTCAGTACTTCTATCAACATGGTCATAGTCTTCAGAATCCATATATATATATATATATATATATATATATATATATATATATATATATATATTAACTATAAATAATGCTGATAAATTAAGTTTTCTGAACCCAAAAGCACGTGGTACCACACTGGTGCTGGTTACTCATGGATATACTTGCCTCTCATACATTCAACCCAACTGCATATTCCATCCTTTTTACTAGCATTGATAAGTATGGCTTTAAAGTTCAAAGGGCTATCTATTCATGCAGTTGTTGAAGTAAGCCAGAGGAAGAATGGTGAGACTAATAGTGCTGAGAGTATTGAGTAAAGCTGACCAAGCATAAATATCACAGTCTCATTAATAGTAACCCATACCCAACTCTAAGCCTTCAGCATTTGAGATCATAGGGAAGAGGGCAATATCAGGGAGCTTAGACTTGGTCATTTTAAAAATGGAAGCTACTGCAAAGCTAGTTTCTGACCTTGAAAGTGGGCCATCAATTAGTGCTCAGGACTGATTCTTACACTCTAGCATTCTTAGTTGTCTAAGGTTGAGGCCTTGTGAATATTCTCCTCTCCAGGTTAGGGTGTCTATTTGTATTGTCTTTGTTCAGATCATGTTTAGACAGTCATGTTGGTAAGTCTTCATGGGTGGAGCTTCTGACATTTCTAGTCAACATAGTCTCATACCAGACTTCCTGTTTTCTCTGGCTGTCACACTCTTTCTGTTGCTCCTTCTACAATGTTCCCTGAGCCTTTGATGGTCAGCCCTGCAAACATATGCATACATGTAACATAGTCTAAACATATTGTATTTATGTATTTAGAAATGTGTGCAGTCCACCATGTCCAGATAGGTCTGAGCTCAGTGCAAAATGGAGGACTCCCGCCGGGCAGTGGTGGCGCACGCCTTTAATCCCAGCACTTGGGAGGCAGAGACAGGCGGATTTCTGAGTTCGAGGCCAGCCTGGTCTACAGAGTGAGTTCCAGGACAGCCAGGGCTATACAGAGAAACCCTGTCTCGAAAAACCAAAAAAAAAATAAATAAATAAAATAAAAAAAAATGGAGGATTCCCTTCCCCCTATCTGCCTGACCTTATTTGGAAGATATCCCTAAACACAGAT
>CM052709.1:40512876-40575238 GCA_028551405.1 Uromys caudimaculatus | reverse complement strand
CAGGCAAACCCCCCCCCCCCCCCCCCCCCCCGGCAGCTGCCCTCTTCCTGTATGTTCTCCTCGACCCTTGAATAAAGTTGAGCTGCCACTCTGAAGTTGATTCTGGAAGTCTGTCATCCATCTCATTGTACTCCTGGGCCATCTGGACCCTGTTCTTCAACTCTGCTTCCTAGCCCTCATGAGCTGTTGGCCAATGACTCCTGAGGAAAGGGGACACACACACACACACACACACACACACACACACACACACACACACACACACAAACAAAATTTAAGAAAAAAAGAAGCAATGAATTTGTAAGAGATCAAGATGGGAGTACATAGTATGGTTTGGTGGAAGGCAGGGCATGGGTAAACAATGAATTTATAATCTCAAAACATTATTTTAAAAAGAAAGTGAGCCATCACAGACTGAATTCTCAAATGTCTGTCTTTCTTTTTGAGACAGAATCTCTCTACAGTATCCTTGCTGTCCTGGAATTTGTTGTGGGTTTGGTCTAATGTTGTTTGTATTATGTTAATCTGGGTCTCTAAAAATGTATGAGAATCTGTATGTCATCATGTAAGACACTGAGGGAACCCTGCCCCCAGTTGGTTTTGATTGGTAAATAAAGTTGCTGGCCAATGGCTGGGCAGGGAGACAGAGGCTGGACTTTTAGGATTCCTGGGCAAAGGACTGAGGAAGGAGGGAAGGAGAGAGCCTCCATGAGGAAGGAGAGGAGAGACACCATGCCTAAGAGATGTGGGACAGAGAGCAAAGCTGCTATGTAAGAGCCGGGGGATCATGCCCCAAGAAGGTCCCTGACTGGGTCTAGGGCAGCAAAGATAGAATATGGATTTTAGTAAGTAATAATTCAGGAATATTGGAGGTGGATGGATTAGCCACATGGAGGTTAGGAAGTGGCCCAGCCATTAAGCTGTTTAAGACATATAAAAATATAAAGGCTGTGTATATGTGTCCTTCATTCGAGAACTCAGAACATCAGCTCAGGTATTGAAGAGCATCGCTGCTGCACCGGGATCAGTTGAGTAGACTGATTCGATACTACTACAGAATTTCATAAATAGACCAGACTGGCCTTGCAGAGACCTGCCTACCTATGCTGGGATTAAAGGCATGTACCATCACACCTGTCCTTGAATTCTTAATTTTCTAAGAGCAGACAGAATTTTTTTTTTTTTT
The DNA here is from genome assembly GCA_028551405.1 of Uromys caudimaculatus. Lineage (NCBI taxonomy): Eukaryota > Metazoa > Chordata > Mammalia > Rodentia > Muridae > Uromys > Uromys caudimaculatus. The sequence continues at coordinate 40,574,052 of CM052709.1, read as the reverse complement.
TATCTTTTTGATGTTGGAAGTCAAGAACTGCAGTAACTGGTCTTTTGACAATAGCTTAGGCAAATGGAAGGTCTTAAAGTCTAGATATCAACAGTTTGTGATGAATTCCAACTGTGTTACAATCAGGATGTTGACAGGGATACACTTATTTCAGAAACTAGAAGAAAATCCACATTCCTCTACATTGAGGCTACCTGCATTTCTTGGCTTGTTGTTTCTATCTCCACTTTTAAACATAACATTTTACGGCAGCATAACGTTTTCAGATCTGTCTGCCTCTCCACGTCTTTGATCACGCCTTCATTTCTGACTTTCCATTGTAAGACTCTTGATTATCCATGCCCCTCACCAGGAATAGTGTGGGAGCCCCTCTTAAAGAGGGTGGTGATGTGGACGTCCACCTGCAATTTGAAATGGCCGAATGCTAGAGCTCAAAAGGTTAGAAGGATTAACTCCTTGGTACAAAGGCAAGAAAGGTGTAGAGAAAGTACTTTCATCCTGAAAGTACCAGAGGAAATGGGTCACAGAGCAGAGAGATAACAGTAGCGAGGCAGAAAAATGACTGAAATCAGGTAGGGACGCCTGTTGGGATAGCTGTTCACTAGCCAGGTTGTTCACATTTGCTTTATACACTGGATGGTTTGGTTTGTTCTGTTTGTAAAATGGGTTTTTGACAGTATTAAGGAGTTTAAGGACACTGGATGAATACTGGGACATGTTACAGTCTACTTCATAAATTAGCATAATTCTTTTTTATTTGTATTTAACTATTCTGCACCACATGTGATCTATTTAAGGTCATGGCTTCCTCTTGGTCACTGCAACACTGAAGGCCATTGTGACTCCTAGGAAGAACTTGGGTACACAATGAGTGTCACATTAGGGACATCGTAACAGCAATCTGATAGATCGTGTTGCTTTTTAACTTTATTGGAAGCTTGTGAATCTGGCAGGGAGTTGCCACAAACACTAATCATTTTTTGCCATGATTTATGGTCTGTCTGAGTCAAAGCTACAGCTGATCAGTTATTCTGGATCAGAACCATGAGTGGGTTGAATTTTAATGTTTGCTGGAAAAAAAGAAAAAGAAAAAAAAAAAAAAAAAAAAAAAGACTGTTTCTTAACTTATCCCATTGAGTAATAGGAATTTTTGTGCACATTCATGATAGCATAGCAGGTCACCTCCCATTGTGTAGAAACCAGGCCAGCCTAACTGAAGGGAAAGTATTCACATGTAGCTGTTCAAACATGCTTTGGTTGTGCCACCTCAGGCAAGTCAATCAACTTACTAAGTCAGAGACAATGCCCTGACTCTGAGATGTCTAGGTGAGGCAGCAAATGGAAACGTATTCTGTGTGTCTTTACCTGTAGTTTAAATCCACTTCTGTGCACAGTTGTCTCTAGAACATCACCTTGGCATGTTATCCCATCAGTTCTTTGGTTTGTGTTCTTCTAAATAATTATAATTCTTATTTAAATGTTGTTGAACCCTGCGGCTAAGGTGGCATTCCACCATGTCTGGATAGCTCTCAGAGCTCAGTGCAAAATGGAGGATGCCCTATTACAATGGGCATCCTTTTCTCTTCATGGTCATGTTTGGACAGTGTCTCTGGGTACAGATGCCAGACCTTATTTGGAGGATAACCCTGCACAGAGTTTTCTACAAGTGCTGTATGACTCAGCACATGTATCTCACTCTCTCCCCAGTCCATATGATAATTGGGTACTGTGTTATAACCAATCAGTCCTTTCTATGAGTACTCCAAGATCCCTTACACACCCTACCCATGGAACAATAAAGCACAACTGTCTCACTTAAGCTGACTCTCAGAAGTTCTTATGTCATATCCACAGTCCTCCAAACTCTGTCACTTCTGCTCCCTCTGTCCTCCTGGGCCAGCCGTCAATGAAACCCCGAGGAAAGGGAGACTTACATCTAAAGTCCACAATGCATGGGACCCCAAAAACACATTTTCTTAATAGAAAAACAATTTCATAAAATAGATTCTGATCATACTTTCCCCCTCCCCAACTTATTCCAAATCCTACTTACCACTCTACCCACCAACTTCATGCCTTTTCTTTCTCTTTAAGCAACAAACAAGCCAACAAAAATCCAAACAAAACAAAACCCAACCAGAAACTCTGACACACATGCGCACATGCACACACTTGCAGACACACAATTAGAAACCATTATAATAAAAGACTAGTAAGAGAAAAAGTACCCAAACAAAGCAATATGAGAAAAAAATTACAAAAATACCGTATAATTTTTTTCCTTTGCAAGAGGATGTCAAGTGGAAATAGCTACTTGGTGAGGGATGGGAGCTTGTGTCCATTGTCCCCCTCTTAGCCCCTAAACCCAAAGTAGCTCAAACCTGCAGACAATGTGCATGCTGTCACAGTCTCTGTGGCTTCTGAGGACACTCTTCCTTGGTGTCATCCATCCCCTCTGGCCCTTACACTCTTTCCACCTCCTCTTCCACACAGCTCCCTTAACGAGATGTAACCCAGTGGGTATGTGGATTGTAGCACAGTTATGGAAGGCTCAAAAGCTAATCCACAGAGAAGAGAAAACCTACAATATTTACCTTTTGGGTTCTGGGTGAATTTTTGTCTAGTCAATTAAAAAATAGTTTGATCTTAAGAAACAAGATTAAAATTAATTCTACATTTATAACTCTATAGTATATATGACACAAAATAGAAAAATTCAAAAATATCTGCTTGAGCTTCAATCGGCAGATGGAAAGCATTTGATATTTTGTTGGTTTGGGGAAAGGCTCAATGTCATGAATCTGCCTCCTCCTAAAAGAAGCTGGGCACCGTTGATGAGGACCTGTGGAGGGAGAATCAGTATGGGCCATGAACCAAGTGTTGCCCATCAGCAAAGATGCTGCTTGGCTGCTTCCTGAAAACAATTACAACCGTTTACATTTCACCTCATTACCAAACAGAATAATGGAGCTGGATAAAAGTCACCCAACTTATTGTGAAGTTATTGAACTGCAGGCTGCCTGGAGAAATACCTTTCTTTTAGTTTGGCAAAACATAGACCATTGCTTCTAAGCTCCGTTTTTGTTCTCATTGTTAATTTCCCACAATTAATTCACACTATTATTTGGTTCTGAATCACTATTTGTTACTAACTTTGCCATTTGCTTGACTGAACTGAGTGATTTGTGTTTGCTTACTTTGTCCTGCTGTTTTTCAGGATGATTATACTTGGTAACTGAACCAAGTTGCCAAGCTGACCTTGAAAGGGTGGCTGAACTGCAGCTGGGAGGGATACACCTTCCTCTGGGGCCTCAAACTTGTCTGAGGAATGGTTTTCATATCATTTTTGTCTTAGCATTTAAAGAAGCTTGTGGTTGAGAGAAAAGGGCGTGGGTTTTCGGAGAGAAGAAAACCAATCTTGAATCCCAGGTTTCCATTTGCTCCTGAGTGAACATGTCATATTGCTTTTTCTAGTTACTAAGGGCTCTTGTTATATGCAAGAGAATCTTGACTCATGGAAACTCTTCAGTGTAAGAATAGTGCTGAAGTATTTTGGGAAAGCTACCATAAACAACAGAGGGGACAAGTGGCAAGAACAAATTGAAGCTGAAATGGGCAGGAGCCACAGCTCTTTGCTTCAGCTTCAGCTTCCAAGAAGGCATCAGCTCCAAGTAAGTGTTGTAGAGAAGTCACAACCACTGTACTGTGCAGATGACTACAAGATAGTCTAATTCTCCAAAGTTTAGTCTTCAAACAACTTAAGTTTGCTCAGATATCAGAACGGTTCAGTGCTGATGGATAACATGGGGGATTAACATGTTACGATTGGCACAAAGTCCCTTCTTCTAAATCAATGCTTGTTAAGTGAAACGGAGAATAGTGTGAAGAGAATTGTTCTTCTTTATGTATACTCAAGATTTTTTTCCTAAACTTATCAAGACTCACTCCCTTTAAAACACATTGGCCAAACCGTTATATTTTCTTCACATTTTCTGCCTCCTTCTGCTTTATTCTCTGTAAGGTAGGATCCGTGCTCATCCATAGTGTGTGTGTGTGTGTGTGTGTGTGTGTGTGTGTGTGTGTGTGTGTGTGTGTGTGTGTATGTGTGTGTGTGTTGTTAAAGGGATTCTACTTCTTAATTAAATCTTATTTTTCAAAAAATATAGCTTAAAGGATGCACCACAGAATTAATGTATGTAACAGAATTAAGTAAAAGTATGAAGAGAATCAATAACAACATATTGATTGTCTTATAGTTTGCATGAGATCAGATTCTGTGAAAGGCAGTAAAAAACTATATAACAAATCATCTGCATCCTATATATTCCTTTCAGAAACATGCAAGTAAATGTAAAGTACACATTTTTAATATCTACTAGAACAAAAAATAAATCAACACAAATACAAACAAATAACATTAAACATAATGAAATTGGGGTGAATCTACAAACAAATGAATTTAGTACAATTCTGGGAGGTTAAAATAGAAAGTCTTTGTTTTTATGGGTGGTATAAAGTTATAAGAAGCTGGGGGCTGATGTGTCCTGCAGACTCTTTGGACATCGCTGGCCTCAGAGTCATTGGTAAGGGAATGGAAGAAGATCAGGAGATCTGCTTGAAGTCTATAATAAATGACTGGTACTGTGAGTAGCTCTGTATCTCTGCCTCAAACTTCTAAGGCAAATCCTTAGCTGGTATCTCTTTTAAAACTGAACAATATCGGTGGAAAGTAAAGATTTGGAGCCTTATATTACTTAGGATAAAACATGAAAGGCATTGCTCTGCTTGTAGAACAATATATAAATCCTTAAAACTAGGTTGTGAAAAAGTAAAGTATTAACTGGTAGGAATAGAGCATGTAGAGGAGAGAGAAAAGATATGAATACTTGGATGTCAACAATGCAGTCATCCATTTGTTTACTCAACATTTGGGGTCCCATTTCTCCAGGGGCCCACCAGAAGCTGGCTCTGGCAGAGGCTGCAGCTGTAAGGCCTGCTTGAAAGGCAGTAGCCACCCTGGAGAGGATGCAGCCAGATGCAGGAGGGCCATGGAGTGTGGAAGGACAGCAGATGGATGGTGGCAGAGCCAAGAGCAGGGAAGCGTCTTCCTTATCTTCTTCACACTCACCCTTGAACATATTTTTCCAGCTCAGACATCAGTTCAGAGCTTCATTTCTGTGTATCTAAAATATCGTCAACTCATCATCTTAGTTGTCTTAAAGCTTCCGCAGGTTTAGCAAACTTAAGGTTAACTGCTTCATCATCCCTCCACGCTTCTTTCTCATCCAGTATCCTTCAATCAGAGACTGCTTCTGCCATCTATCGTGTTCGTGAACTTAGGAGTCAGTGTTGAAACTTTTTCTTCACCTCTCCCATCTTTTCCAATTCTCTCTACCTCCCTTGACTTTTAGAACTTTAGAATCTATTATGCTTTCATACCCAGCACTATTTTCTTAGCTTGTAGAACCATTATTTCTTACCTATAATGTTGAAGAGGTAGGAAATACTAGGCTACTTCCAGTATTTTTAGCCTGTCCCTCTAGGACCCTCTTAATTTTCTAGCTGAAGTGCTTTAAAACACAAACTTCATTGGATGCTACACACATACACCTCCACCATTGCTTCATTCCTCTTGCATGTGTATCAGTGCTGTGTCTTGGCACCTCTCTCTAGTCTGGTTCTTAGGAGTCTGTCCTTCCCTTTATATAGGCCAACACATTGGCTTTTCTTCTACTTTCTAAGCACTAAATATCCATCCCCACCACTGAGCCTGTTGGTATTATTGCTTATGTAGCCTGGGCTGACCCTGAACTCATGATACACTTGAAAATGATCCTGCTCTCCTGACCTCCTGACCCTCCTGCCTTTACTTCCCAAGTGCTGGGATTATAGGCAAGGGCTCCTGCACTGGCTTTTAAGAGTAATTTCAAGATGACCTGGTTGGCATGGTGGGCAGGAAAGTGCAGGAGAAAAGAACTGAGAGGCCATGACATACACAAGCTGAAGAACAATGCAAAACCTTGGTTTTCAGCAATTTAAGCAACAGATGTATGTGTTCTAAATGTTAAAGAATTACAATGATTGCTAATGGGGATGAAATAACTCTATGTGACTCTAGGAGGGTGGAGTTAGAATATTAATTGTGAGTATACATTGATGTAGGCACAGTATGATGTTGGCTTGATCAAAGTTATAGCAATAGAAGAGATTCTGTACATTTGAAGGAATGCCTTTTTGACAGATGGGGTATATGGTTCAAGAGAAGGAAAAATATCAAGGATTAAGTCAAGGTTTATAATGTGAGTAATTAAAAGATGAAATCTCCCCTTACTAACGAGAACAAGTCCACGAAAACGTGTATTTGGGAGGAGAATCTCTTAGGGCTAAGTCTGGATATGCGGATTACATACAGGCAGAGTCAGAGAACAGTTTGGTTTATGAATCTGAAATTTGAGAAGGAAGTGAGGGTAAAGAGAATTTAGGGTAGGATTTGCTGGTTTGCCTTTGACCAAGAAGGTTCCCCGAAACAAAAAAACCCAGACAAATAGATAAGTTGGTCGTCCTACATCTGAACTACAGATCTAAGGTACATAAGGAGTCTTAGGTATGTATACAGGAGTCATTTAAAGCCAAAAGATTAAAAGAGTTGAGATCCCATAGAGAGTATGAATTAAGGAAAAGAGTTGGCTGGAGGTAACTCAGGCATTTAAAAAATAAGATTTTGGGGAAAAATCAGTAGAAGAAGATACAAAAGGATAGTCCTGTGAAGTCAGAGGAAAAACTGTCCTGGAAGACAGTAAGCAAAATGTTACCAATGGTGAGTAGCGATCAAGTGTTAGCATACCAAATATGGGTGGTAGATAAAAGACAGATTGAATTGACTTTCACAATATGAAGTCACCAGTCAGCATGGAAAGAGTTGTTTTTACCATGAAATTATGGGGTAAAGCCTGGATTAGAATGGAGTCAAGGCAAAGCACAACTAGTGATAGTCCACAAAACAATGGAGAAATAGGGAAGTAGCTCGAGGAGGAAGTGGGGTCAAGAAGGTTTTGGATGGGAAACTATGTAATGTGTTGGCAAGCTATTGAGAAAGAAACCTTAGGTTAATACTGCAGGAGAGAAACTGAGTAGTTGCAGAAGCAAGACCTTTGAGCAAAACTTAAGTAGCTTTTGTTATAAGCATAAATATTCTTCTGGTGATGATAAAAGTGGTGTGTGGTTCAGAAAAAGAGACAGCTAGCTATACGAGCTACCTGGAAAGTGGGGTGGGAACTCAAGTCAGAGGTTCAGAGAGATGAAGACTTATTCTTGCTAACTTTTCAGTGAGGCCCAGGCTTTTATTATTATTATTATTATTTATTATTGTTATTATTATTATTATTAATTTACATTCCAAATGTTGCCCCTTCCTGGTCCCCCTCCCAGAGTTCTTCACCCCATCCTCCCTTCTCGTTGCCTTTGGGAGGGTGCTCACCCATCCCCTCACTCACCTACCCACCCCCTCACCCACCGCCAGCATTTCCCTTCCGTGGGGCATCAAGTCTCTACAGGATTAGGTGTATCCTTTCCCACTGAGGCCAAACAAGACAGTCCTCTGCTACATATGTGCCAGAGACTACGAACTAGCCCGTGTATGCTCTTTGGTTGGTGACTTAGTCTCTGTGAGCTCTGAGGGATCCGAGTTAGTTGATACTGTTGTAATTCCTATGGGATTGCCATTCCCTTCAGCTCCTTCAGTCTTTCCTCTACTCTTCCATAGAGGTCCCCGACTTTAGTTCAATGCTTGGCTGTAAGTATTCGCATCTGTCTCAGTCTGCTGCTGGTAGAGCCTCTCAGAGGACAGCCATGCTCCTGTCTGCAAGCACAACATGGCATCAATAATAGTGTCAGGGTTTGGTGCCTACAAATGAGATGGATCTCAAGTTGGGCCAGTCAGTCACTGGATGACCTGTCCATCAGTCTCTGCTCCATTTTTGTCCCTGCATTTTCTTTAGACAGAAACAATTCTGGGTCAAAATTTTGAAGATGTGTGGGTAGCCCTGTCTCTCCACTGGGAGCCCTGTCTATCTATTGGAGGTGTAATGCTGACTGATTAGATAGTGGGAGACAACCTGAGTTTTTTAGTAGAGATCTTTTTCTACAACCAATGGAGGGGCAGAGAATGAAGAAAGTGGGCTTACAACTGAGTATGGTGGACCTGGGGCTAGCTCCTCACTCCTGTGTAGAGTGATGGCGTCACAGGTAAGATTATTTACTCAATGTTTGTCTCCGCACTGTTACTGAACTTGAGGATCACAGACTGTACCACGAGCTAGATTTGGCTACCAATAATCTTCAATAAAAGGGATGAGTTAGTAATGCACAGCTTTAAAGAAATTATTTAAAGTGGTTACAGAGGGAAGAGGGACAAAGATATCCAGTCACTCCCCAAAGTCTGACTTTGACTTTGGGAGGTCCTAAAGTGAAATTAAACTTTAATAGAGGGCCAAAGGTATGTTCACCTAAGCAGTTCCAGTCAAGGCTTGGTCCTGCCCACCATTGGCCCATCACTGTTTAGACTTCAGTCTAATCCTGTATGATGTTTGACAAGTTGATAAAACTTTTCAAAATCTCTTTCTAGAGATAAACCCCCCTCTTCGTGTTGCCTTTTTATTCTCTCTGCATGAGATTCCTGAAGAATTTCAACCTCCTTTGGGGGCTCTATTGTTTTAATAATCTGAAAGGTTTACAGATACAAGAGTCTTTTTGGAATATCTCTTTTTGATAGGCTGGTCATTAACCACATAAGATCAATGTTGCTTACATTGTATCTCCAGGGCTTTAAACAATGTCTGGTGCATAAAATGATCCAAACGAATATGTTGGGCGAACACAAAAGAAAGAATAAAGAGCTTTCGTTGATAACCAGGGCTTGACAAGCAACTATGTGGTATGGCTGCTATAGAAAAGGAGACAGTGATGAGGTGGAAGGAACGAACCTCCATTAGCCTCTGGTAACCACACTCACATGTTGGGTCACATTTTTTTTTAACCACAGAGATAACAATTTACTCAGGTTCCCTCAAGGTCTGAAAGATTTAGTGTAAGGGTTGGCAGCGATAGGCTAGAGACAAGTCCTAGAAACTCAAGAATCCCCCTGCCTGAGGCTTCATGGGGGATGGGGAGACACACGAGAGGCTGAATTATTGTGTGGCTTCTTCAGGGTCAGCACACCCAATGTTGACAGTGACTCAGCTCTTTCCAGTCTCTGTGGGCCCTGCCTGTTTAGCTTCCTCACTGGTTTGCTTTGTTATACATTTGAGCTAATCTTCCTCATCTTTCCCATGATGTCCTTCTCTACTGTGACTTTGAAAAGATGCTTCTCAATAGTTTTCTGCTGTTCCAGATTGTTTTTCTTCTCCCTGTTAGAGGCAGTCACACTATCTGATTTGGTAAGCAGCTATCTTCCCCTTTTCAAGAGCACCCATCACCCTAAGAGGAAGCAGGCAAACATGGGAGTGTCATCCCCTCTCCTGCCTTCTGATACTCCAGTGCAATCTCCATTTTTTTTCTTTTACATTTTTATTTTATTTGAGACAAAGTCTCACTATGTGCCTTGGCAGGCCGAAAATTCACTTTGTAAATCATACTGAGTATGAACGTGTAGAGATTGGCCTGCAGCCACCTCCTGAGTGTGGGGATTAAAAGTCTGCACTACCGCACTCCAGCTCAATCTTTTTTCTTATTTCTGTTGAAAAGCGATTCTTCTCTCATACAATACACTTTGACCCCATTATCCCCTCCCTCCACTCCTCCCAGCTCCTCACACACACACCTCCCCTCTTACTGGACCTACTTCCCCTCCATGTCCCATTAGAAAAGAAGAGGCCTCGGAGAGACAACAACAAAACACAGCAAAACAAAATTCAATACGACAAGGCAAAAGCCTTCACAATGAAGCTGGGCAAGGCAGCCCAGCAGAAGGAAAAGATCCCAAGAGCACCCAAAAGAGTCACAGGCACACCTGGTTCCACAGTGAAGAGGCCCACAAAAACACTAACAGCCACAACAAATACACAGAGGACCTGGTACAAACCCATGCAGGGCCCATGCCACTTCAGTCTCTGAGCCCGTGTGAGCCCTGCTTAGTTGATTCTGTGGGCCATGTTCTCCTAGTGTCCTTGACTCCTTTACTCCTACAGTCTTTCCTCCACCTTTTCCGTGGGATTCTGGGTTGGAAGGGGAGAGGGCTGATAGAGACCTCCAATTGAGACTTTCTGCATAGAGTCTGGCTGTGAGTCTCTGCACTCACTCCCACCTGCTGCCAAAGGAAACCTCTCTGATAAGAACTAGATAAGGCACTGATTTACCAGAAAATATCATTAGGAATCATTTTAATGATTTTTTTCTTCAGAGACTTGAAGTTCCTGTCACATAGGTCTTTCATTCGCTTGGTTAGATTTAGCCCAAGATATTTTATATTATTTGATGCTGTTATGAAGGGTGGTGTTTCCCTGATTTCTTTCTCAGTCTGTCCTTTGTAAATCTGAGGTCTACTGATATTTTTATTTTTATTTAGTTAATCTTGTATCCAGGCACTTTGCTGGATGTGTTTACCAGTTGTAGGATTTGCCTGGTAGAATTTTTGGGGTGGCTTATGTATACTAGCATATCATCTGTGAATAATGATACTTTGATTCTTGATTTCCAATTTGTATCCATTTGAAGTCCTTCAGTTGCCTTAACTGCTCTAGCTAAACCTTCCAGTACTATAATGAATAGGTATGTCTTGTTCCTGATTTAGTGGAATTGCTTTGAGTTTCTCTCCATTTATGTTGAGGTTGGCTATCAGCTTGCTGTAAATTGCCCTTTATTTCATTTAGGTATGTCCCTTAATCTCTCCAGGTCTTCTATCATGAAAGGGTGCTGGCTTTTCTGTCTGCTTCTAAGGAGATAATTATGTCATTTTTTTCATTTAGTTTGTTTATATGGTGGATTACATTTTTTGATTTTTGTATATTGAACCATCCCTGTATCTTGTATGTATGAAGCCTATTTGATTATGCTAGATGACCGTTTTGGTATGTTCTTAGATTCAGTTTGGAGTATTTTTTTTTTTTTTGAGTATTTTTGTATGTATATTCATAAGAGAAACTGGTCTGTAATTTTCTCTCTCTTTTTTTTTAAATCTTTATGTGATTTAGGTATTAGGATAACTGTGGCCTTATAAAATGAATTTGGCAATGTTCCTTCTGTTTTTATTTTGTGGAACAATTTAGGGTTATTAGGGTTAATTCTCCTTTGAAAGTGTGCTAAAACCATCTTGTCATGGGATTTTTTTGTTGTTTTTGTTTTTTGTTTGTTTGTTTTGGTGCAGAAACTTTTAATGACTGCTTCTATGTCCTTATGGGTTATAGGACTATTTAATTGTTTATCTTATCTTGATTTAACCTTGTTAAGTGGCACCCATGGAGAAATGTCCCAAGTTGGTGGAGTACAGGTGTTTAGAGTATGTCTTTATGATTCTGTGTTTCCTCAGTTTCTGTTGTTAAATCCCCCTTTTTGTTTCTGATTTTATTAATTTGAATATTCTTTCAGTATTTTAGTTAGTTTGGATAAAAGTTTGTCTGTCTTGTTGATCATTTTCAAAGAGCCAGCTTTTTCCTGGATTTGGGGGGTTGAGTTTGGGGTAGCAAAGAAAGCTGGATATATACTTTTTAAGTCGTTAAAATCCCATCTTGATTTCCTAAGTATATCTGACATTTAGAGGAAGAAAAATGTATACAAAATTTTATTCATTTTTGGTTGCCTTATTAGCATGTGGGTAATATTAGCATGTTGATTTTGATATTATTTCTCAAGATGCATAGCTATATCTAAATATTTATTGGATAACGCTAATGTAGTGGCCTGTTGGAAATTCATATTTATCTTCCCCCTATATTCCTACTTCTGCTGCAGGTGATTTCGACACCAACTAACCAGAGACTAAGACCTAAATTTGCCTGGAGCTTGTCCCACTCTTCCCCTGGCCTCACTCCATACACTTAGCTGACTGTCTTCTCTCAAGTATTCCCTAAGTGTGCCTTCACTCCACTTCCATCGCTATTCTTCCAATTCAGGATCCTGTCATCACCATTAGAGAACAGATGGCTGGGGTACCTACTTGTCATATCAAAGTGGACCTGGCTGTTGGGTTCTTCTATCTTCCCGCAGTCCTCACCTATTACAGGGTATGGTTGGCATACCCTACCCAATACTCCAAACTTCTCTAGCCCAGGAACTGGCTGCCCTTCCTCCAGATACCCTTCTGTATATTACCCAGCCATTTTGGTTACCTAGCCCTTCCGTCTATGCCTGACCCTCCTAGCTCGGTCTGGTTCTTACCCACACCCCCGTCGTCACATGGCTCAGATTCGCGTCTGGACTCTCCCAGGTACTCCTGCCTCTGTCTATGCCCTCCCTTTTACCTACAGTAAACCTTCCCCACCAGACCTAGGATTAGTCATGTCCTTTTTTATTTCATTTTTAAATTCATCACCCACCTGAACTAATAAAATGACCTTGCTGGAAATTCTGCTTCTATTTTTTACCTCTACAGTCTTCACACTATAGGGAAATTAAAAGTAGCAATTCAAAGTATTCACTTCATAGAATTATATCTTTCAAATGATACATATTACCATTAAGGATAAAGTTAAATCCTCTTCTTGTGAAATGTAAAAACTCTATAATTTAGCCTCTGATCCCTGATCATGCTTCAGTTCATTCCATCTCAGTCCATAACTAACAACTTACAACTACTGAAGCTGCCTCATCCTTTCTCATATCCTAGTAAATCCAGTTCTTCTGTTCCAATTCAGTTTGAACAGCTTCACTCATCAGCATTTTCTCAGTCAGCCTCAAGGAAGGTGGCGGGCAATCCCACTGTCACCATTTTTATTGCCCTTGTCTCAAGGCTGTGAAATGACTACCTTCTGCTTCCTTAAGTGGCTGAGAACCTCCACAGGGCAGGTCTCTGCTTTACTAGCTCAGTGCCCTATGTGCCTAACAGAGCACTTTGCCCCAAAGCAGGGTTTCAGCAGGTAGGGAAATGAATGAAACTTAGCTCTATTTCCTAATTCCTTCTTTCTAAATATTTTTTTTATTAAGTTTTCTTTATTTTTGTATATGGTGCTTTGCCTACTTGCATATTTGTGTACCACTTATGTTCTTGGTGCCTAAGAAGACCAAGAAAAATAAATAAATAAATAAACAAACAAATAAATAGAGGCATTGGATCCCCTGGAACTAGAGTTACAGACAGTTGTGCCCACTGTGAGAGTGTTAACAGTTGAGCATGGGTCCTCTGGAAGAGCAGCCTATGCTCTTAATCACTGAGCCATCTCCCCAGCCCCTGGTGTTTCTTTTTCTTTCTTTCTTCTTCTGCTTTTTAAAATAAGTTTTTCTTAAACAGAAAAAGGGAGATGGAGAGAGATTCATTTTAATTTCCATATCTCCTGTGAGGGTTTGGAAAATGGTAGAATATGAAAGAGATGTAATTTGTAGTGTGGCTTTGGTAAGTAAAATGTTTCAGAGACTCAAGATTTAAAGAATGTGAAGGGGTCCATCTGACTTTATCTTGGCTTTGTTATTTCATCAAGAATTATAACTGTTACCCAATGCCTAGGACAGAAGAGTAGCATCAGTGAAAGAGATTCAGAATTCTAAAGTCCACGCTAGTTGTGGTTGGTACCGCAGAGAACGGGGCTGTCCCGGGTCACATGAGGATTATGCAACTTATGGCTCCCTCAAGCCAATTAATGCTTTCTTCCCTAAACATTGTACAGTCACAGGAAAGTACTTAATCTTTCTGCCTTGGTTTTCACGATAAAACAAGGTCAAAGAGTTTTCAGGCGACAGCTGTTAATAATTATAGAAAAAGCATTGTAAAAGTGCCCCAGCCAGAACCTTTCTTTGTGTCTAAATGATAGTTTATTGGTTGACAGCTTCTTTCTGCATTTCATCGGTTGTAATTGTTTTGCCTTTGGTTGCATTTATTTCTCTGGTAGGCACCACACTTATCCATTCTCCGTCACATGTCCCTTTCTTGTGAGCTGAAGATTCCACCAAGTCCAGTTGAGACTGATCTTTGGTCTCTCAGCTATTAACTAACTTTACATCAACTTGTTGCACTTAGCATATCAACCTAAAATGTAGAGAATAATCTAGAGTCTAGAGAATATCTAAAGAATAGCCTAGAATCTAGAGAATATCAATCTAGAAAATAGTCCATAGAAGTCTGTTATGCACTTCCGGATTCACTTGGATATTTTGTGAATAAATTATCTGGATACATGTCAGTGAATATACTCAGTTCATTTCTGTGGAGGCTTGCTCTGTTTTTATTGTTAAAATGATTTTAAAAAACCTGTTTAGGAACCCCTGTGTATTGAGGATTATGATAAGTACACGTATATAGACTAAATGATTTGAGCTTCATTAGAATTAAAAAAATATCCTCAGATTTACAGACACAAATGATACTCTACTCAGTCATAAGGAAGTCAGTGGCAGGACAGGGGTGTGACGTTGCCAGAGCTTCTCAATGGCAAACTCTTTGCAGGCTTCAAGCTCATGGGGAGCTGTACAAGGCGGGGAGATGAGTGGAGGTATGGCTTCCAACCACATCCCACCCCCTTGTTCCTGTCTTAGCTTTCAACCTTTAGTTTTGGCACACTACCTGAAAATGGCATTTATACTGTCATTCTGAGGTTGAACAATTTGTCTTCTACCTACTTTTTCCATTTTTGTAAATTGCTTCAGCTTTTTTGTTAATTCCTGGAGGAAACAAAAGTCCAGTGGTCCTGCGGGACCAGACGGTAGCGGTAAACTGCAGGACCAGACGGTAGCTGTTAACTTTACTCAGGGTTTACTGCGTCCTGCGGGATTAACTTTACTCAGAGTTTACTGCTTCCTGCAGGACCAGATGGTAGCGGTTGACTTTACTCAGGGTTTACTGCTTCCTGCAGGACCAGATGGTAGCCGTTAACTTTACTCAGGGTTTACTGCTTCCTGCACAAGGTGGCAGTCCCTTGACACTCATCCCTTTTTATTTTCTCTTCTATGTGTATGGGTGTTTTGTCTGCGTGTATGTCGTTCACTACATCTGTGCGTGGTGCTCTAAGAGATTAGAAGATGATGCTGGATATCCTGGGACTGTAGTTACAGACCGTTGTGAGCTGCCATGTGAGTCCTCGGAATTGAACCCAGGTCCTTTGGAAAGGTAGCTAATGCTCTTGGGTGCTGAGCTGTCCCTCCTGCCCCAAGGACCTTGGTTTCTTTATGTTATTACACTGGGTGTGATTGCCTAAGGCTGTTTCTTCACCCTATACTAATTTTTACCCCTAATTGGGAGTCAATGACATTTCCATATAAGGATAAAGATATTAGGTTTTAATTTATGGAAAAAAACTTTTTTAAAGATTTATTTACGTATGTATGTATGTATGTATGTATATGCACTGTAGCTGTCTCCAGACACACCAGAAGAGGGCATCAGATCCCATTACAGATGGTTGTGAGCCACCATGTGGTTGCTGGGAATTGAACTCAGGACCTCTGGAAGAGCAGTCAGTGCTTTTAACCGCTGAGCCATCTCTCCAGCCCCTAATTTATGGAAATTAAAAATGAAAAGCCTCATTTAGAAAACTGAGCTTCACTGAGTTTAAGTAACTTGCTAAATTTGTCAAGCCCACAAAAAGGTGGTAAACCTTAGATTTTTTTTCCACCCAAATCTTTCTAACACAACACCTAAATTCTCCAAGAACTCAGCCTATCTCTCTGAATTTAACTGTCTTATCTACACATGCCAGTAACTCATGCATTTGTAGATTCTCTGATCAAATTATTAGCTGAGTACACACTGATGTTTTTTTTTCTTTTTTTTAATTTTTATTTTTTGATACTTACATTACAAATGCTATCCCCTTTCCAGGTCTCCACTTTGGAAACCCCCTATTCTCTCCCCCTTCCCCCTGCCTCTATGAGGGTTTTCCCCCACCCCCCTCCACCAGCCCACCCATTCCCATATTCCCACCTTGACATTCCCCTATACTGAGACCTCTAACACCCTCAGGCCCAAGGGCCTCTCCTCCCACTGATGGCCAACAAGACCCTCCTCTGCCACATATGTGGTCCGAACCATGGGTCCCTCCATGAGTATTCCTTGGTTGGTGGTCCATCCTCCAGGAGGACTGGAGGGTCAGGCCAGTTGACACTGTTGCTCCCTCCGTGGGGCTGCAGACTCCCTCAGCTCCTTCAGTCCCTTCTCCAACTCCTCCATCTGGGACCTCACTCTCAGTCCAGCCGTTACTGTAAAGTAAAACTTGGGTATTCCGAATGTTTGGGCTAATATCCACTTATCAGTGACTACATACCATGCTTGTTCTTTTGTGACTGAGTTATGTCTTCTCTCCTTTCTCAGCACCAGGATAATTCATCTTGGTTCCTATAAAACTTAGTTCACATGTCTTGTCTTCTAGAAAGTCTTCCAATTTACCAGTTGCGTTAAGTGCCTTCTCCCTCCAAATTTGCCACGTTTTCCTAAATGCACATGGTTTGTTCCATTTCCCTCACTAAATCATAAGGTTTTGGCAAGTATGCGCATCCTCCTACTTATCATATGTTTCAGGATCTAAAATATGCCCAGTAAATCTTACTTGCCCTAAATGGAATGGAATAGTGTCAATTACAAGGCTTTACCTGTATAGATTTTGTTATTTTCTCTGTGTGGTGACTTCCACACACAAGTGGGGATCTCACCTACTCAATGAAGAGTAGATAGATTCTTGAGATCCTATCCCTGCTCAGGATAACTGAGTTCTCCATGCACATTTTCTTAAAACTGCCACAACTCTTTCATAGCTAATCCACAACAGAACTCAGTTGTTCTAAGGTCTCAGCGACATCCATACTGTTCTTTGTCCCCCCCTTACTAGAATTCCTTGAGTATTCTCAATTTAGGCTTTCCCTTGGGCTTCTCTAGTACAGGATATATCTCAAGACACAGAGTGTTCCTTTACCCTGTACACATTTTCTTCCTCACTGAGTCCCCAAGATCATTCTTGTGAACCATCTGTTTTTTACGCCTCATCCCACACTCTTTCTAGGAAATTGTACCCACTGCTAGTAGCTTACCAAATATTTTACGCATGAATGACTGGGATACTAGATTCTTCAACAGACATTTTCTTCTTAGCTGTAAAGTCAAACAAATTTTTAATTGGTTTCATCTCAGTTTTATTTTTCATCAATGTGTGTGTGTGTGTGTGTGTGTGTGTGTGTGTGTGTGTGTGTGTGTGTATACAAGCACTCTGTGCAGAGATCAGAAAACAACTTGTAGAAGTCAGTTCTTCCACTATATGGGCTCTGGGAATGGAACTCGGGTGATCATTGTTGGTGGCAGGGGCTGGGCTCCCATACACCTCAATTTTAATAAATCTGACTTCCTTCCTTCCTTCCTTCCTTCCTTCCTTCCTTCCTTCCTTCCTTCCTTCCTTCCTTCCTTCCTTCCTTCCCTCCCTCCCTCCCTCCTTCCTTCCTTCCTTCCTTCCTTCCTTCCTTCCTTCCTTCCTTTCTATTTATTTATTTTTGAGACAGGGTTTCTCTCTGTAGCTCTGGCTGTCCTAGAGCTTGATATGTAGACCAGGCTGGTCTTGAACTCACTGCTATCCTCCTGCCTCTTCTGGTATTAATGACATGCAAGACTTTGCCTAGCCTAGGACTAATTCTAATCCCGGGACCATGCAGGTACTTATGGGCTCTTCTGGGGGACTGGAAGGTGTTGGCTATGGCAGCTGCTCTGGAGTGGGTAGGACTGCCCAGCTTCTGCTGTGCCTCACGGTGCTCTGGCCTTTTCAGCCCATCTGTGTTTTGTCATTGATGTCTCCGCCAAACATAAATCCATTCCTATTGTGATGACCTAAGACTAATTCATCCTTGTGATGAGTCAGAAAGTGTTAGTTTTGGTGATTGACTGAAGGCTCCATATCTTGACTGTCTCCTCCTACAGACCTTTGTTCACTGTCGGCTCTCTTCTAATATGGTCAGGAATCTGGTTTGCTTTTTGTAAGGGCAATTGTTTTCTTGTGCTATAGGCAATGTAGGTCTGGAAAATTCAGCTAAAGAATGAAGTGGAAGAGAGCCAATGTTGGTATTGGACTGACTACATTCCACACAGGTCATTTAGTTTACTACCATTGAACTTTCTTTGTTAGATAACCCTAAGCATGACTTTGCCTAAATACCTCTTATCATTGTGACTCAGCATTTTTCTTAGAGTCTGCATCCCACAGTATTGAAAGTAAGAAGCCAGGCTGGTAATAATGGCTAGAAGAAAATCAAGGTATGTAAATTTAATTTAAAAGTATCTATCAGAATTCACAGACATTGATTATTATGTGTATACTAATTTTTAATCCTTAACAATAATAGTAAAATCAATACTGGGGAGATAGTAATGACATGTAAAAAATAATCTAGGTTTCTGAATTTGCTCAAAATATCTTTCACCTAGGAAGTCAGCAGTTTATTACTGAATAAGAGGAAATATGTAACTTTAGCTTAGTGTTAGGGTTTTTTTTTTATATTAATAACAATGGGCAGAATTTGACTTTCTAAGAGTCAAAAACATTATGGATTTTTGTAAGTTGAACAAAATATGCAGTATTAAGGTACTTCAAATTCCTAGACTAAAATATAATGCAAAACTGAACCCTAAGCGTCTTCTTTCTTGGTGGGCTCTGTGTTTCCACTCAGTCACAAGGCCCAGGGATGCCCGTCCTCTTTGTTAAATATTAGTTTAATTGACTTAAACCACTAGGCAATTTTTGTTTTCATTTTTCCTTGGAGGAAATGTATTTAGACCATAATATTATAGAATATTTTAAGTATTTCCCCAGAATCACCATTTAGAATTAGTTCAGAAAAACTATGATAATCAAAAAATATTCAAGGACTAAGATAACTTAGTCATATTTGCTAGATAAACATCTAAGAACGCTAGTGCTTTAAGCCTCGACTCGCATTTTTAAAATCTTTATATAATGCAGTTTCCCCCTTTCCTTTGCTGAGTGGGCCGTAAGATACGTCTTCACCCTGGACCCTGAAATCCATCTAGTACTTCCCACCCGGGTCCTGTGGCATGGCCTTCTACCACCTGGTGCGGTCTGAGTTAGAACTCCAGGGCTTCAGACCACTTTGTGGAAGAAAAGCTGATGCTGCCCTTTTTCTTTTTATGTCCCTCGCAGTCTATTTGGACAATTCTGCTGCTTGGGAAAGTGTTGGACATCTTATGGTTGGCTCAGGCTCAGTTGCCACAAATCTCTTCCTTCACTCTAGGGAATGTGTGCTGGAGCACCTCCAGATAAAAGACATACGCAGTGTTTGCTTTGCTTTCTCACTTGGTTAAAGACATGGATATTTATAAGGGAGAAGTTGCTAAACAGGACCATAAAAGCTAAAAGTGCTGAGTGTGCTTGAGGTCAGCCAGAGAGGTCCTGGAGAGAAGAGGAGAGGGAAGAGGAGGGAGGAAGAGGACAGGCGAAGGAAGAAGACTGAAATGACAGGGGAAATGTGGAGGAGATCAGAGAGGGGACCAGGGCTCCTTCACCCGTTAAAGGTCAACATTCCAACACAAAGGTTCTTCAACTTTTGTTTAAGGTTGAGGAAGAGGAGGAGAGAACGTGGTTGAGCGAAGAGCATTTGTGCAATAGTATTGTCACCCCAAAGTATGATGAGTTGATCATTTTCCATATATTACATTGTATGCCGTAAATTTGTATAATTATTATCAAACTTAATTTTGTTATTAATTTCCTTTTAAATATTTTTATTGAAAATTTTTTCTTGCAGTATATTCTGATCAGTTTCCCCTTCCTCAGTCCTCCCAGTTCCTCCCCACCTCCCTACTCACCCAGCTCCATGCACATTCTCTCTCTGTTTCTTTCAAAAACAAATAAAAAAAAGAAAGAAAAGAAAACATGCAAGAAACACACACATATAATCAGACCCTATAAAAACACAAAAGAGAAAACCATAAAATACAAGCAAAAGACAAATAGGAAAGTTTTTAAAATCCCAAAGAAAACAATGAGACAAAAGAGGAAAAAGTCAACAAAAGGTCATCTGCTGCTGGACATGGAATATGCACTGTTCCTTAAATGTGGTTTATATACCCAGTGAGACTTCATTGGAGAAAACTGGCATTTTCCTTTGCAAGTGGGCATCAGTCAGAGATATCTTCTTATTTGGAAGCTCATGTCCATTCCTGCTCTCAGCACCGAGACCCCCGTATGGCTTAAGCCTGTGTGTGAGGTCACAGGGTGTATGTGTTCATATGTCTGTCAGTCCTGATGTGTCTGGCAGATGTTCATTAAACTCATTAAAAAAAAAAAAAAAAAAGCGTTGCCTGTCCTCTTTCCCAGAAACACATTTCTCTGAGAAGGCCATCATCAGATTTTTAAAGGCAGTGGAGTGAAAGCAGGACATTGTGACTTAAAAAGGCAAAACAGGAGTGGACCTAGTTATCAGAGTACAGAATTACCAATACATAACGTATACAAAATTAAATATTTAGAATAAAAAAAGAAATCACAATAAATTAACATAATTTCTTTTTGCTATTTGATAAAAACACATATGGAATCTGTTAATGGGGCCCCTCTTAGGGCTTTAGAAAGAATCCTTTCGAGAAAAGAAATTAAAGCCAAAAGCCTTGTTAGCCTTACGAAAAATCTGCCTGCAGTCTAACTGATATAAATTGTACTAGAGCAAAGGTCTCACTTGCCACTTCTCATTTCAGAGAGCTTCTCATGGAATCATTGGTGATGAGGGTGATAACAGCCTTCACGGTGCTGGACCTAAATGCTCAAAATGTACTCAGAATGCCACTGTGCTTTTAAAATACAATTTGAGTAGTAACATACATATAAAAATGCTTTACATGGTTGTAAAGTTCTTCATATATATATTACAATATGAATATGAAAATTTTATTTTATCTCAATTAATATTCAAAGTTATCTAAACTTTGAATGAACCCATTTATTTTTACCTTCTCTAGCTCATTAGAGTTTTGTTTTATTAATACTATGATATATTACCTTTTATTTTTCTTTGAACAACTTTATTAGTACTTCATCTTTCATATTTGAAACAATGATTATAATCAACATTTTCATGTGATCCAAGTTATAGCTAATCTTATTTGGAAGAATTGAATCACAGTTTCACAGATCATTTTAATGTGCATTTTGTGTATTCCAATTTCCTTGTTATACACGCCTATCATTTGGTTAAGTGGTGGCAATCATAAAATTCTTTCAGCTTGATATCTCTTTAAATTTTTTAATAGTACAGAGAATTTTGATTAGGATAACTCAGGATTCAGAAGAAAGTTGGAACAGTTGACAAAGGCATGAAGGATGCTAAAAAAGATATCAATGTAGTAGACAGGAAGTAATAGGGAACATGGGGCTGCCATGTGACAAGAATGTAAAGACAAATGGACAGAGAACATTAGTAATTGACAAGATTAGAGAGTTATGGTCCTAGGCTAATAAAAGCAGGAAGTTGGCACTGAGATGATCTAACGGGGGCAGACCGCACCTTGTAATAAGGTCTAGGGATTTGTCATTTGATAAGTGCCCAATGTGGGCTGTGGGGGTCAGACGGTCAGCCAGAAAGAACTAGGAAGCTAGACTCAGAGGAGTGGGTCTCAGCCCGGACTCTTCACCATAATTACCTGGAGAGGGTTAACATGCTCCTGAAAGCCCAGGTCTTCCAGGGCAACTAAACCCAAATCTATAGGTGGGCTGCGGTGCTAATGGATTTGAAAATTTAGCAGGTGATTCTTGTATGCAGGCAAACTTGAGAAGTGTGGGTCAGAACAGTTGGCATCTAAAGAAGCTGCTAGAGTCCTGTTGGGCAGCAGCCTTCTCATTCATTCTTCATTCATAAACCAGGACATCTGAGGAGAAGATGTCAGGGAAAGCAGTTTTGAAAATCCCCTCTGTCTTTCTTTCTTTCTTTTTTCTTTTCTTGTTTTCATCATGGTTCTTGGTGTACTTTATTCCCCTGCTGTCTCGCTAAGCAGCCCACACAGGACAGAAATGGGTAGCACTGAGAAATGATCAGATGTTTTTTCCTTTGCCCCAGTATTTCTGCCCCCTTCCCTAAGTCCTGGTCCAACCCTATCTAGTATCAGGAATGGTTAGTAAATCTGAAAAACCAGCTAAGATGGAAACAAGGCATTCAGAGGCCTGGGCCTCTCTTCTCACCAGGGCTTGGACTCCTGGTGATGCTCTGCTCACCATGGGGCATGTCTCCTTCAGATACTTTTCTGCACACTGGTTCACAGATCAGATCGGCACTTTGACTCTGAACCTGGCACCAAAAGGCACAATATCCCTGCCAAGAGCTACTACAGATGCTGGGTATGGATGAGCAAACAGAGCCAGCCCCACTGAGGAACGGGCTCAGACAGGGAGGGGGGATGGAAGGGGCATGGGAGAAAACCTAAGCCAATCCCTTTTACCACAGCGGAAATGGAAGTGGGAATGAGGGTCTTGTGTTTCTTCCACACTACCAGGAAGCAAGAAAAACTTCTATATAATTAAACAATTTTATTTAAAAAATAAGATAAAATGTTAACGTGAAACCACTTTAGGAGCTGCTGGACTGGGGGATTATTTTCTGTGATCTACTTTGCCTCATTCATTGAGGAAACCTATGCAATGTTTTAAATGTATTAAAGTCACGTTTCATGTCAGAAAGGAAATGGACCAACCAAATTAGAATAACAGGGTCGTGAAAACTGGGAGAAGACTTTAGGGAAGCCTTCTATCACATATGGAAAGAGGCTCAGAAAGTCCCCCTGCTCTGATGATAGGTTGCTAGCTGCAGTGTTGTTTCCTGGTCCCTCCTTCTTTGCCAGTGGCTACAGTGATGATGGAGGCTAAAAAGCCACTTTAAAGGAGAGAATGTAAGCAGATAAGACCATAGGCCTGGGAAACAGAAAAGTCTCCATGGGCTGACATGACTGGCCAGATCCTTAGCATCTGTACCTCAGTGGGAAAACACAGAAGTCCACATAGCTGGACAAGATGTTTAAGTTCAAATGAGGAAGACACCTTCCTTATAGCTCTTAAAGGGCCATTACTGGAACTATTTCTATATCTAAGGTCAATAGAAAATTCAGAGGCATCTGAGTATCTACAATTCCCTAGAAACTGTTTATAAAACTTTAGTGCTCTGTCTACGTTTTTCCTGGAGAAAGGCAATCCATCAGTTTTATTCTCTGGAGAAAGGCAATTCATCAGTTTTATTAAGTACTCAGAGTGAGAAGAACCGCATGGTATCTACAATCTATAGCTAAGGAGAGAAAGAAGTGAGCAGGGTTAGTTTTAATCTCAATATGAGGAAGTCATTCTTCACATTTAAAGCTATCCAAAGATGAATGAACTACCATGAGAGGTTTCAAACTTCCAGGCCATTTGGACAGAATATCATACAAGGAACTTAAACAGCATGTGGGTGGCTGAAATACTTTTAAGTTTCATATATATATATATATGAAATGAAAATATATGAATATAGTCAGTGTGATTGTTGTGAGGTTAGGAACCCTGAACATAAAAGCCATAATGATGACAAACAAGAATGGTGACTAGACCTTCTCTGGGTAGCTCTTGTTTACAGACTGTTCAGCCTCAGCCTAGAAGAGCACTTTCTGTATAAGTACATTATTGTGATATTTAATAGTACCAAACTAATAACAGGGCAAGTTGGTGGAGAGCTATAGGTGGGAATGTAGTAGATAAAATTACAGTCTTAGCTGGAATGAACTTGGAATGAACGGATTCTTCTTGGGCGGAGCACATTTGTGATCCCAGCACTACAAGGCTGTTTGAGACCAGTCTGGACTACACATAGAGGCCTTGTCTAAACAAAAGAAGCTGGAAAAAGCATTTAACTACTAGACTGATGGAATCTCACTCTAGCTTCTCTACTCACTAGTCATGTGTCACCCTGAAGCTTCGGCTGCTCTGTTTCACATTAATAAAACGCTAATGCCAAAGATACCTACAGTCAAATGAACATAAGACATCAGAAATAACTAAAAACTGCCAGTTGTGGGGGACAGCATACCTTTAATTCTAAGTGGATCCCTGTGAGTTTGGGGCTAGCCTGATCATTTTCCCCTTCATGTTTCCCATATATAAATTAGTCAATGTACACTGAACAAAAATAATGGCTCATTTACAATTGTCCTTAACAGCTAAGCTCAAGAGTATCCTGAAGGGGGGTCTTCCTTAAGAACGGGAGTTCAACAGCAATTGTGTAATAGTAGGCTTTTAGCAGCACATTTGTTCTTGGGTTGGGAGCAGCGGTTTAGTGTTGGGTTAGAAGTCCTCAGTGTAGTCTATGTTTCATCAATGAGTTTTGACAGAGTTGCATCCATGTCTTGAGTCTGTAATATCTCCACCTCATGATTCTAATTCTGAGTGTTTGAGAGATAGCTTAGATATCACTAGGTAGTGGTGTAGACAGTACATATTGATACTTCAGAAATTTTCCGTATTTCTTTCCATGGGAAAATTTATTTTAGTCTTCTCTCTACTAATTAGTTTGGAGGTAACAAAGGGAGGGTTTTTTTTGTTTTTTTGTTTTTCCCCTCACAGACTATATCTCACTGAAACCAAACTCTTCCTTCATGGCCTTATAGAGATCTCTTTTGTGTCTGTAGATTACAAGATGGCCCTGATTTTTTCCCTGGTTACAGTGGGGATTCCCCAGCCAGAGCAGTGCATTGCATGGCCAGCAGTGGGAGGGAGCAGAGGCACCTGCTCTTGGATGACTCTTCAGATTGGAATGGTTTGGAACAGAGGCTTCTTCGCTGACTGGCTAGGGAAGTCTGCTACTCTTTGTAGTCTATTTAAAGTTTTCTTATTATCTTAAAATGCAACACACGCTGGGCAGTGGTGGTGCACACCTTTAATCCCAGCACTCGGGAGGCAGAGGCAGGCAGATTTCTGAGTTCGAGGCCAGCCTGGTCTACAGAGTGAGTTCCAGGACAGCCAGAGCTACACAGAGAAACCCTGTCTTGAAAAACCAAAAAAAAAAAAAAAAAAAAAAAAAAAAAAAAAAAAAAAAAAATGCAACACACACACACACACACACACAATTTCATGTGTAAGAATGCATAAGCCCTTAATTAATAACTTGTATAACCTCATGAAATGTAATAGGTTCCTGCCTTTAAATTTAGCTTTACATCCTAAATTTGTAGCATGTGCAAATATTTCAATAAAGCTGGCTGGTCTGACCGCAGTATTTTTAAAGTTAATTTAATTGGCTGAACCAGTGTATACATTTGCTTAATAAGTCATCCACTTTACAACATGTTAATAGCATACCCCAACAGTTGAGGCTTAAAAGAACTGCTTTCAAGCTCCTTGAAGTACTTTGTAAACAACTTCTGATGTGCTAAGTATAAATTACTCTTACCTCTTCATTACTTCTTTTCTTGAGCTATCACAGACTTAAATACACTCCAGGCTCCCACTCTAGGTTCTTGGCATTATTTAGGAAGAACGTTTTTACCGGGCATCTTCTGGCCATGTTTCTGGCTTTAATTCTTGTTTTCCTCACCTGCCATATCCTGCTTGGGTGCAGCTTTGTTATTCGTGCACAGTATTTGAGAGCCAGTCCAGGTTGGTTTGGAGACTGCAGCTTTCCCTAAGGGACCTAACAGCTGCAAGGTTTGGGACCTCTGCCTTCTGTTCATTATGTTAGGTTAAAAGTAAGATAATTCTGAATCATATGACCTCTTCTCACATTTCTAGAAAACATCCCCAGAATACCCCACTCAACACTGCAGCCTAAGGTTCTGTGTGATCCTCATACAGAGGTCACAGCCTCAAAGCCCTTCTTCCTGTTCAAGGCCATGCATATTGCTTCTCTGTTTCCTCTGCTGCATAGAACTTCCCTCTCAGAAATGTTCTTACTGTAAAAATAGTGTTGTTTAAACACTTCCTTCCCAGCTGGGCAGTAGTGGTGCACACCTTTAATCCCAGAACTTGGGAGACAGAGGCAGGCGGATTTCTGAGTTCAAGGCCAGCCTGGTCTACAGAGTGAGTTCCAGGACAGCCAGGGCTACATAGACAAACCTGTCTCAAAACACCAAAAAAAAAAACCCAAAAAACAAAACAAAACAAAAAAAAAAACCAATTTCCTTCCCCCCAAATTTAAAGAATAATATAGAGGCAGTTTCTCATGCTGTATTCAAAAACAGAACAGTGGCTTTAGTCAAACTTTAAGTATAAATTTGTTTTTCACTGTGGATGCACTTTGATTTTAACAATAAATTCAGTCTTCTTTGGTACAATTATGTAGTTTGGAAAGATAAGCCACCCCCACCCCTTTTGCACCCTAAAAGTCCAGCTCTGTTGACTTTCTGATGAGCCTACAGTTGCTCTCCAGAAATGAGACGTCCTGGGATGACGTGTGGGTGAGAGATCAAGTCATGGCAACAACTGCAGGAAGCAGCGAGGCCTTCATAAGCACATTCAGACTGCGGGACTGCGACTTGTCACAGCTTGGGGGGGGGGCACCCAGAAGTGTGGTGGGCTGGGGGATGCTTTTGCTGAGCCTTCAGGAGACTTAGACAGACCCTGTCCTCCGGGAGGAGAGCTAAACAGAAAGGGAGAAGCTGTTCCACATAAAGGCAGAGAGGATTTACCACACCTGGAACTGTGTCTTCCATACAATGTAGGATGAATAACTAGATAGTCTGACTGAGAAAATAATAAGCATCAGGCCATCTTATAAAAGGAACAGAATTAGTGAAGACTTCAGAAACTGAATTAAGAGTGTTGTTGTTTTTTTTCTTTTTCCTTGGGCAAGTCACTCTGAAATACACTGTAGGTAAAGTTAAGGACATTTGCCTTACAGTAAAACACATTGATCTTAGTGGACAGCAAATATGAATAATGTTTAAAACACCAAGAACAGGGAATAACTTAAATGTCTATCTAGCAGGAGATTAATTAAAACAACAAATCGTCAGATTTGTTCGGAACTACTCTTTCTGCTTTTTCTCTTCTTGCCAGATACTTTGAAACAGATGCTGCTGGGCTGGAGATTTCTGATTCTTTTAGCTTTGGAGGTTGGAATGTGCTGAGCTGGACCCCTCCTTCCAAGGTGGCTATTTTGTGCTGGAATGTAAGAGTTGGCAGTGGCCATACTGTTCAGGGAGCTATTTTCAGGAGAACATGTTTAGTAGCTTCTGACTTTCATTCTAGATGCCTCTGTTGATGTGTTTATAAAAAGATAAAGAGAGAAGAAGGGGTATGTTCTATGGGGGTGTAGTCAGGTGTGGGGGAAGGGGGTGCTTCATTGGGTCCATGCTGAGGCATCCCTTCCCCCTGAGGGAACAGCCACAGGAAGTTATAGAAGAGTGTTTATTCAGGGCATGGGGAGGGGAGTTAAGAGGGTAGTGGGAGGGGTGGAGTAGAGAAGTAGAGGCCATGAGCATGTGAAGAGAGTGGGGAAGGGAATGGGGAAGGGGTGAGGGGACAGAAGGCAAGAGAACAGGAGAGGGAGGAGGGAGCAAGCAGCCCCTTTTATAGTGGGTCAGGCCTACCTGGCACTGTGGGGTGGAGTTTAGACAGAATGCTAACACCTGCTCCTCACTGCCTTCTTGCCTTTACTTAAAGAGAGTGGACTATGTCGACATGCCTTTCCTTCCCCTGGGTTCAGTCTTCTTGGCCTATGCTTTTGTTTCGCTATTGGTCTTCTTCCAGTTTGTCAGACTTGTTTTGGGGTAGTGTGGGGACAACTGAAGAGTGTGTCAGAACCACAGGCATGTGAGACCCATCTCCTGACTCCTCACTGGAGAGCAGGATTCGTGCACAAAAGCCACACTCTAATTAGCACCATCTGCAGTCTTTACCAGCTTTCTTACACAAGGCCTAAAAGAGATTCATTCGCCACAGACCACCAGGCAACATCCCACAGTGGGTGCTGGGTCCTGATGCTGCCTAAAACATTTTTCTTTATTTTATCTCAGCTTCGTGGCAAAAGCTTTCATAATGTTTGAAAATTATTCCTGTATAGAAGTTTGCTGAGTTGTATAGTCTTTGGATCTGGTAAATTTTGGTTAATGTGTGTGTTTTCTCTCTCCTTATTTGTTACTTTTTTAAAGAATAAGTTTTAAAGAGGAAAATTGTTTCTCTTGAAACATGGTCTATGGTCAGAAACAAAAGAAAGCATTCTAGGATGACACTAGGGAAAAAGCTGTGTAACACCACACCTGGCTCTGTGAGTTTGATTTTAAGAGCCACGATGAATGGGCATGGCTGCTGATCCTGAGTTTTATCTAGAATATTAAGGAATTATGACAGTTCTTATTTTCCATGTAAGTACTTAGCAGTTTCTAGCATGTTGTTACTTCGTCATAATTTTCTTTTTCTTTAGTGGGATGGTTTCTAATGTTTATCCTACTCATCTCTTTATTCTAAGTATGCAATGTTCATTACCTCTTAAGTCTCAGATAAAGTAAAGTCCATTTATTTTATTTTACTTTGCTTCCAGCATTCTCTCTACTTCCTGGTACCTCATTGGCTTCTCTGAGAGTCTTCCTACCCCCGCTAACATTTGTTCAGTGACTTGTCCTTTTATTCTGTATCTTGTCTTCTTCCTCTCAAAAAACTATCCAAAAATAAAATACATTTTAAAAAAGAATGATAGAATTGGTTATTGTACAGAGAAAAGAGCAGAGAACAGATCCCAGACCTGCCGTTGCAAAGTTACTAGAACTTCAGTAACCTGTCCTCTTGAACATTCTCTTTGCCTTGTTTTGTTTTGTTTTGTTGAAGACAGAATCTCAGGGATGTGGAACATTGGGCAATCATGTTACCAACTGAGTTACATTCTCATCCCCTCATGAGAACATTTTCTAAGAGATATGGATTAGGAAGTTAAAAGAGCAAACGTGAACAAAATGAATGTTGCTACTGAAGAAAGAAGAGCGATCTCAAGTGAAGGTAGAATCGTTTTCTTTATTGCTGTCACTGTTTGTTTGTGACAGGGTCTTGCTATGTAACCTGATGATGGCAATAAACACCGCAGGTATATGCTGCCAGGCTCTCTGTCTTCTATAAAGCCACCACTGTCTTCTATAAAGCCACTACTGTCTTCTATAAAGCCATCACTGTATTTTTGCTGTTGTTGCTTTTCCTTTTTATTCTTGGTTTCTTTCATGTCCCTTTGTCACACTTCTCGGTTGACCATTTTTATTGTTCTTTTGCACTTCCTCTCACTCTTTCTCCTCACCCTGGATTTACTTGGTACCCCATGTTCTCATTCAATGTGCCCCCTTGAGTTCATTATTGTTTGTGACTTAGTGTGGTCAGCAATTACCAGTGTGCCATCACCTACCAATACCACACCTTTTACTGTAAATAATGAGTCCATTTATTTAACACTAACAGGAGCTTTGAGTTCTATATGACCAAGCACAATTACATATCTTCTAAACATAGGTTGTTTTTATTGTTATTGTTGTTCTTAATTTGTAAAGTGTTACTATTTAACAATCGTTCCTAACTTTCCTGATGCCGAAACCCTTTAGTACAGTTACTCATGTTGTAGTGACCCCCCCAACCATAAAATTATTTTTGTTGCTACTTTATAACTGTAATTTTGCTGTTAAGAATCATAATGTAAATATTTTTGAAGATAGAGGCTTGCTAGAGGAGTTGCCACCCACACGTTGAGAACTACTGTTGTATAATTAAATATTCTACAATTTCTTGTCACAATCCAGGAATTAGGAAGGTCAATGACTATTGGCTTGAGCAGCCAAGTTGAAAGGGAGCTTTAGTGGACATGACCAGGGTGGAGGAAGTGTCAGCATGGATGTAGAGGAAGCTGGAACAGAAAATTGTTGAAAACGGGAAGGCCCTGGACCTTGCTCGGAGGTGAACTGGCTGCTGAGGGGTGAGGGCAGAAGTCTGTGTCCTGAGAAACATGGAGATTAGAGCACAATGAAAGCAGAAGCAGCTCCCTCAACTTTGCAACGCGCTGAGTGCTGCGCCTTTAACTGTACTGCGATGGAACATTGCCGTGCACTGTTAGGGAATCACTGTTTTCTGTAAGCTTGTGGTTTAGAAACATTAATAGAGTCCTGCATATTGCTCGTAATCTAAGTGATGAGAGCTGACTATAACTGAAGATTTATGCGTCCCAGTCCATCTGCTGACACTCTGGTATCATCACAGAAGTGGCCTAAACATTATTCATTTATTCATTCATTTTACAAAATAGAACTCTTGCCTCTTACACTGTGCTTGTTAGGAAATATTGTTATTTAGTAACAATTTACAAATTAAAAACAACAACAATAAAAACAACCTAAGGCTTAAAAGAGAGCTAAAAAACCAGATAATCCCCATGGCAAACTTGAGCAACTGAGATCCTTTAGAACATTTTATGCCTGGGGCTAACTCTTCTGCAAACTGCTCCCACCACTCCGGAATGCTAAGGAAGTACCTATCTTAGGTCTCCAGGGGTCTGTAGCCCCAGACAGTCAGAGACTCAACTAAACCATCTACTGTGTGTGTTTTCTTCCTCCTCGATATTAACTTTCTAAATCTTATTCATTGATCAAGAATTAGTACTTCAACAAATATCTCCTCTTTCTAAGGTCAGTTCACTGTGCTAACTTCTAAAGTAATCACATTCTAGGATCCTGGAATCTGAGATTTGAGCTCTGTGTCATCTCAGGACAATCTTTGAAAAATTAAAGATGTTGGATAAAAGTATTATATTTTCTTAAGCAGTTGCCTGTATTAGTAAAAATATTTAGGGAAAAATATGTGACAGGACTGGAGAGATGTCGTGGCAAGTAAGCACACCTGCTTCTGCACAGGACCCAGGCACCAAAATGGCACCTTGCTACTGTATTCTGGCCTGTGAGGGCACCAGGCATGCACGTGGGGGCACTGTCACACATGTAGGCAAAAAATCCATACACACAAAATAAAATTTAAAAAATAGAGTATTTGAGAAGTTATCTAGGTTTTGTTATTGAAAAGAATAATCATTGTTTCCTTATTAAAAATTGAGAAACCCTGTCTCGAAAAACCAAAAAAAAAAAAAAAGAAAAAATTTCAAGTGTAAAACATATATCTATAAAATTTGATTGATTGAATTTATTGATGAGAAGTTAAGATAATATTTGTAAAACAAATCAGTGGCTTATTTCTTAATAGTTTCTGAACCTTCTGTAGGAGACAGGAGTCTAAGAGAGACTTATTGGTGCTTATTGGTACTTGTTCCCATGAACCGACATCCTCTTGTGGAGGAAGAGCTGATGCTTCCTTCCTGTCCTGCAGAACTGATTACAGCGAATGTTTCTATTTTCACTAGCATATAAACACATTTCAACTGGGGAAAATGCAAGCGTAGCATGACTCAGCAAAAATGGGAAGAACTTTGTGCAGAGAAGAGCAACCCAAGCCTCACAGTAACACCCTTTCTTGCAAATATTTAAAGTTACCTTGAGAGGGAAAACCAGGCTGGTTGAGAAAATCCTCTTAGTTTCAAGGTTGCAGAAAGAATCATAAGGACAGTGGCAGACTCAGAAGCCATTCCCTGGGAGTGACATAAATAACTCATTAGATATTGTCTTACTGTCAAACGTGAGGACCTGTGTTCTGGACTATAAACTTTCAGAAATCCACACTTTGTTATACACGAAGATTAGACAGCGGAATGCCTCTTTAGGAATCTCTCAGGTTCTGTGATCCTGTGTGAAGAGAGTACTTTACCTTAATACCAGGGACCTCATTTTTCTTTTCACTGTGGGAATAGGCAAAGCCCTGCTAGAAGACTGATGGAAACTCACAGTCAGGCCACAGGGCACAAGCACACTTGTGCTCACAGAGGGGTGTATGCATACAACCTATGTGTGAGCAGGGCGTTTTACCAAAGAGATTTATTAGAGAAGTATGGTTTGATTAGCCATCGGTTTAACAAATCTGTGCTGACTATTTGCTATGTTGACACATCTTCAGACCTCACAGAGTTTGTAGTCCGGAAGAGAGGACTGCCAAAGAAGGAGAAATAACCAAGACCACATTTTGAAAATGTGAGACAGATGTTTTTTCAAATTGCTTTTAAATCATATTTCCCTGTGGCTCATGGAGAGGATATACACATAGATGGATCACACCAGGTAAAGAGAGTGTTTAAAGACAGTGAAGACCTAAAGATAAATAAGAGGAATGTAAGGCAAAAGCTAAAGTAACAGGTAGCTTAGATGATCGTCTGAGGAGCAGAGCTAGGGTAGCTGCACTGAGCAGGAGTGAGACAAAAGAGCAAGATGGAGAAGGAGCTGAAACGAGGTGAGAAATGTCCCGCAAGCTCCTGTTACCATAACTTTAGGCTACTTCAGGAACTAGAAGGGGTTTTATGGGGAAACTATCTAAACAAAATGCTTTTTAAATTAATGAATATATTTTCACTACCACAAATTTTGTTAATACTGAAATGGAAAAATATGTATATCCAGGAGTCCTTTCTTTTATAGGGGCCAAAACTATTTGGAGGCTCTATGACAGAGATTTTTGTGTTTTAGGTCTATGACTTGGTTAAATTCAGATCCAAGTAATTCATTTATTTTCAATTGAAAGAAGTATATAAAAGATTTTCAGTGGGAAATGAAATATTCCATTTTTTTAGTTTTTTAGTAAATGAAACTAGAAGCTCATGATGTAACCCTTCCACTAATGTGTGGCTCATTATTTATTTTAAAAGAATCAAAATATTTAAAGTGGTCATATAGAAGTGTGTTTATCATTTAATTATTATATTTCAAATTATGTTAAATAGACCAAAACTTATATAAAAAGTTCTTCCTCTGACACAACTTATAAATGTGTAGAATGGTTGGGAAGGAGAGTTGTATCAGGTTAAAAGCAGTAAGCAGCAACAAAGTTTCTATCTTAATTATAGCAAAAATAAACCATGTCAGAATATGTCTTTCTCATAAATGAGAAATTCATAAGGAATTCCACTTTCATTTCTAAATTTTATTTCTAAAGAAATCTTTTGTGTGAGAGCAGCGTCTTTAGAGCAAGCATTCTTAGAATTTATGATTGCTCCTGTTTGCTTCAGTCTCCAGAATGTTGGTATTACAGGCATGTGTCACCACAGACAGCTAAAATGGCATTCATTTTCCCATATTCACTGAGAGAATCAAGAGATTTCACATGACAGTCATCATATAAAACATTTACTAAGCTGGGTGTGGCGGTGCACATCTTTAATTCCCACACTGAAAGGCAGAGGCAGGTGGATCTCTGAGTTTAAGGACTGTCTGGTCTACAAAGCAAGTTCCAGGACAGCCAGGACCACACAGAGAAACCTTGGCTCAAAAACAAAACAAAACAAAATGTTTAATGAAATGGTAGACATCACTTTATTCACTGTTTGAGAAAATGAAGCAGTATCACATGCTATTTCTAATTAAAACTCTTTCTAATATAGAAGGAAACGTTATCAAACTGGTAGAAGTATGCCTATCTTAGAGTCGGTTTATAAATGAAGTTGTAAACAATGTAACCTTGCTTCTTAGAGAGCTGTTGAGAAGCTGGAGAAATGAGTACCCTCTTGAGTCAAAAGTCTCATTTAAGTTTTGTTTGAACAACACAAGGCTCTAGCCCATTGAGTTCCTGAACTCCCAGGACAATCGGAAGATTCACAGTAGTTCTAGTTCCTCTCGTGACTGTCATTTTTGTAGAAAGCCAAGTCTGAGTTCTGTTGGGCTTGTTAAAGAGTCTTTGCAAACTCCTGTCCAGATGGACATCCTGACTTGCATATTTACAGAAATTGGGTTGCCAAAATAGTAAGTTGGCTATAGTCTTATTATCTGAACATAATAGATTCATTGACTATCTGGATAAATGTTGCTTAAACTCATTTTCCCATACCATGTGTTTGGATAGCCTGTTAACATAGCTGTGTTAACCTATGAGCAACAAAATATTTATTCTTCAATGACCATGCCTCGTCTTCATTTTGCTTAGAATAATACCAATGCAAAAAGTGGCAAATATTGTGTGTATAAGATTTGCTTTGTAGTTATTTTTTGTATTTTGTTTGAAATATCTGTAGATTGTCATGCAGTTTAGGATACAATATGAAGCAGTTTTGCTTCTTACAAATTACATTTGTTCCATGATAGTTTCATATAAGTATACAGTGCATTCTGATTACTTTCGTGCTCTAGGCCTCTCCTATCCTGCCCCAGACCTCCCTGTGTTCAACTTACATCAAATTTCCAGTTTCCTTTATTGGTAGAATCATTTATTTATTTATTTATTTATTTATTTATTTATTTATTTATTTATTTACAAGTTTTATTTGTTCGTGAATTAGAAACAAACACTTATTGTCAGCATCTGCATCACGTGTTCATGTACAGTCTTTGATTTCTTATGGGTGATTACGAAGCAGGTTTGCTCCCACCAGCCCTACCAGAAAAACATGATTAACAAATTGTTGTGTGGTTTCTTTTCTAAGTGTAAGCATGAGTGTGTCTAGTATGTTCATGTGTGTCTGAATATGGCTATGGCATGCCACCGCTACCATGTTGAAGTCAGAGGACAACCTTGAGTGTCAGGTCTTGTCCCCTACCCTGGTTAAAACACAGGTCTTATTAGTTGACTATTATATATATATCAGGTTAGCTGGCCCTCGGACTTTTCCTGTCTATTCCTCCCGCCTTGAAGTACTTATGTTAGGATTCCTGATTTGTGTGCCTAGTCTAGCCTGGCCCTAGTAGGGACAGTATGATATGGTTCCTGTCCCTGGAGCAAAGCCAGCAGAGCATGTGCTTCCACAAGTGTCAATGGTTGCCATGGACATAAGGCTTATTTGTCTAAAAAATACATATATTTTTACTTCATGTTCCTCCTTCCTGAAATATTTTTTCTGCCAAGGTTAATGAGTCCATGATAATTAGAATCAGAATTAGTCCAGGAGGCAAGAGTGTGTGTATGTCTCAGAAAAATGTTCCTGCAGGACAGCCCTTAAGGCTTTGGGAAAGAACTCTTACAGAACTGTAATATATCATCACATTGACTTTAATAGAGTCTTCTGGTTTCATCTAGACAGTTCTACTTTTAATTACTAGTTTAATTAACACTGCTTCTTCTTTATATTCATTTTAAGATTCGAATGCTAAGAAACCCTGCTGCCCCCGAGCCTTGGTGCTCCCTTTAGAAAAGGAGACTCTGCTGTATATGGCCATTGGTGTAACCTTCTAGTAAAAAAAATATTTTACTCGCGGGAATTGTTGACAAGTTTGGTTTTTGTTTTTGTCTTAAGTATGGAAAACCCTCCAAAAACACTTAGGACCAAAAGCAACTTGAGATGGATTTGTGAAAAAGATGGATAACTGGTTAATGTCCATTATTTCAATTCATGCTTTTTCAGTATTCCACATTTTTATCATTGCAGGTAATTTGCCAAAACTCAAAGCCATTATTAGATGCAGAAGCTTTGCTAACATCTGATCAGACATCCTGAAGTGCATACAGTGTAACATTGTTCAGGGTGAAGAAGCAACTCAACTAGGTGTTGGAAGGTTTTTATTTATTAGTTTGATTTTTAACAGTCTGGTCCTTCCTCAGTGGTCAACGTTCCACTTGACTGTCCATTTCAGAATTCAAGATTTTTCAGCTCAAAAAAGTAAATTCGTTGCTGATGAGAAGCTAAGAAAAAGAACTTAAATGTAGGAAAGGAGAAAATCTTACATCTATATCAGAAGTCTCTTTCTCCCAAGGCAAGTGTTAAACCTGAGGACAAAGTCCATGCTTGTCTGATTAAAGCAAGCTATATTTTGGAGTGCACCAACTGGCCAAACAGTTTCCTCAGCCTAAGTTGGAATTTTTTTTTTTTTTTTTGGTTTTTCAAGACAGGGTTTCTCTGTGTAGCCCTGGCTGCCCTGGAACTCACTCTGTAGACCAGGCTGACCTCGAACTCAGAAATCTGCCTGCCTCTGCCTCCCAAGTGCTGCAATTAAAGGCGTTTGCCACCACTGCCTGGCCTAAAAATCTTTATAGCCTAGAGTCATTCATTAGAAGAAATCATTCCCTTTGATAAGACTTCCAAAACGAATTTCACTATTTGCATGCACCAGAAGAAGTTATTTTTTAAAAAGTCATTTATATAGCCTGTTGTATTTGTACATATCAAAAGGTCAAAATATCAAGCTAAATCTTTTTGGATTATTGCTGAATTATTAGCATATCAAACTAGTTCAAACAAATGTTATTGTTTTTAACAATTTCCTCTTGTTTTTTACAATTTCCCCTTAATTGAAAAGTGATCAAGTATTAGGCAAACGTCTTTTTATTGTTGTTGTTTGGTTGGTTTAATTTTTTAAAGACTCCATCTTACTGTTAAGCCCAGGCTGGCGCCAAACTCATGGTCCTCTTTGCACGGTATTTTAAGTACTGGTATTACAGGTGTGAGACACACACTCAGCTGGACAATTATTTTGAATTGAGTCAAATACAGTTGAAAATTTTTTCTTTTAGTTCTATAATTGGTACTGCTTCATACTGTAAGTGACTTTTGGATTTCCCCAAACACTCTTTGTTACCAAGAGTGAAATCACATGGCTTGATTGGAAGCCTGAATTTCTGGGACTTTCATGAGCCATGTGAGCCTTTACATTGGGATACTGGCCAGGAAGAGTAAAATTGATTGTATTTGGTGACAATCTGAGGTCTTACCTGGCAGGAACATTCATTGGAGAGTGTATTAAAATGCAAATGCATCCCTTTTATTTCAGAGCAAGCCTGTGGGATATAATCTTGGACATTTTAACTCCCATGAGAATAACAATGAAGGGAAAGAAAAACTCCGTCAACAGATCTTAGCCTATGTTTTCCATCTTTTAGGTTTTTTTAGCAGGTTGATCAGGTTTGATACTCTTACAAATATGCTTTTGACAATGCTGCTTCCCTCTCTGTAGGGTCCTGTATCTCCTGGGACATTTTTCCTGTTAAGTGACCACAGTTTATGATAGGCTAAGGTATTCACATGCTCTGTGCTAACATTTCTCAGGGATTGTGGGTATTCTGGCAGGACAGTAATCCAAAAGGTTTGTTGGCATCCTTTAAACATCAGCTGAAGGTTCTGCCTCTTGGACTGGGGAACTTTCATGCATCAGAACAGGTAATTGCATTTAATAGTCAGTAAACCAGTCACAGGAAACATTTGTTACTTATTCCACAATCCAGCCCTAGTAGCCATCCATTTTCGTACTCCGCCCACGTGGAAAAGTTCCTCTAAAGATGAAAAGACTGACATCTGTATTTAAGTTCTCTGTATAACAAGGCTTCTTTGGCTCACAGAACACTTGTACTTATTAGTAGATGAGTAATTCACTAAAAAAACAAAACAAAACAAAACAAACAAACAAACAAAACAAAACAAAACAAAAAAAACCTAATTGTGTTAACCATTGTTCTTACAATAAATATTGTTTGTCATCCTTACAGATAGAAAGCACTTGGCTCATGGACAGGGATCAGTGAAATCTGTTTTCCATGTATGGCAGTGCATTTTCACACATGTCAGCTTAGTTGCTGGCTGACTCCCTGAACACCGGGACAAACAGTGGCAGGAGCAAGGAAGGGAAGCTGCACCTGGAGTCCTTAGTCTTGTCTGGTTTGTGGTTGTTTTGTGGGGTGATGCCAATTGCTGAAATGGCAGGTTTTATGTCTTAGGCTTTGGGAAAATCTCATGTGATCATTTACAAGTAAACTGGACCCACCCACAACTAACTAGGCTGAATGAGCAAATCCTGTCACTCACTTAGAGCACCAGATGACCTTCACCATCACCTTCATTGTAGTCTTTCTCTCTTTCTTCCTCCCCATCTCTCTTCCTCCCCTCCCCCCCCATCCCATCCCATCTTACCCCGTCTATCACCTTTGGTTTTGGTGTGTATATGCGTGTGTGTATATGCGCATATGCAGGTGAACTTCTGCGTATGAGCATGCAGAGGCCAAAGGTAAGTGCCAGGTGTCTTCTTAATCATTCTTTAACTTAGATTTTTAGACAAGGACTTGAGGCTCAGATTTCGAAACTAGAACTTGCCTATAGTGAAACTGCCTAGACTGGATGGCTAGGGATCGTCCCGTATCTGTCTCCCATCTGTAAGATTACAACTACTAATGTTACTGACTTTTTACATAGAAACTAGGAAGAAAACTCAGATTCTCTTTACTCACTGAGTCATCTCCTCAGCTTTTCTTTTGTTTCTTGAAAAAATATTTATATTAGTTCTGTGAGAATTTTACAATGTATAGGGATCACATTCAATCCCTCTCCCTCAGTTATTCCAGCTCTCTTAGGGAAAACTGACCTTTCCTCTCCCAGTAGGTAACAATGGCCAAGTCTTTTGGCTAGGGCTGGAGCTTTTTGACCAACCTTCCTATCCATGCTTAAAGTTGATTCTCTGTACCTTGGTAGTTATGGGTGTCTGTGTGGTTACCATGTATGTACTGCAAATAGAAGCTTCTCTGATGAAGGTTGAGAAATGACTCAATCTATGGTTTAATGATAAGTCATCAGGATTGGTCTAACACTATGTTCATTTAATAGAATAAATAATAGATTCTTTCCCAGGGTCTATGATATGTCTAGTCCTAGGGTTTTAGCCTAATAATGATGTCAGAAGGTGTAAGTTTCAGCTTGTGGAGTGGGCCTTAAATCTAATCAGAAAGTAGTTGATTATTGCCGTGACATTTGTGCCACTATTGCAGCCGTGGGCATGTTTCATCAGGCCAGTCATTATTCTAGCTCACAGAATTCACTGTGGCTAAGATTGTTGATGACTTTGTACCTCCTGTTGTATGCATAGCACCTTCTAGCACTATGAAAGCCAATAGGGATGAAGCTCCCAGGTCAGTATCGGCTTGATTTAATCATGTTCCATGATTTAAGCATGTGGTGTTTTTAGCAAAAGAGACTTATAATTAAATTTTAAATAGTAGCCAAGATTACTGACAGTATTCTGAGATGTTTGGGGTCTTCAAAAACTGAATGTCAAATGATTTCAAAAGAAATAACCTGTTCATGGCACTGTTGCTACTGTTGTTATTGTTAGTCTCTAGTATCTACTAGATGTATTGTCTCATTCTAGGATAATTCTATTTTGACTCATTTTATATATGTGTATAGACATATTTTAGGAAGCTTCTACACTAAAATTCTCTTGATACTTATTTGTTATTTGTTCTTTCCAGTTACCAGTTTCTACCTTGCCCTTCCTTTACCATCCCATTTTAAACCCTTTCTGTTGTATAACTTCCTCTTAGCCCTTTATACCACTTCTTTCAGCTTCTAACTGAATTGTTCTGCCTGGCCTCATAGAAAATTTGACAATATGTTCTAATATTCTGGCTCCTTCTTGTTCTCTGGCTCATTCTGTCTCCACCTGTGTCTAGCTTGTTCTCTTTGTAACCTGTCTCTGTAAAACTGCAGTACACACAATACCCACCACCCATAGCACTACCCTTTTGTTCTCTCTTCCTGCTCATAATTAGCCTTTCTTCCTAGAGGTCTGTGTGGTCCAGCTGGAATGACACATCTTTAATCCCTCTGGCTGGAATATAGGCATGCCCTTAGTATACACCTTTAATCCAAATAATGAAGGTAAAGTTAGTTGTAGAAGGAAGAACCTAATTCAGGGGCAGACAAAGTGATGAATCAAAGGAAGATTTGACAGAATGAGCCAGAGATGGACCTATCCCTAGGCCTCTGCCTGGAAGCTTTTAGTCTCTGTATAATCTAATCTTCTAAAAGCCCTGGCCTTGAAGGCTGCAACTTCCAGCTTTTCTCTGCTATCCTAAGCCTAGTGTTGGGGTTCAGGAATCCCCACAAAAATCATACAAAAAACAATTTCAGTTAAGCAAACATAGTTTGTTGAACACACAACACCCCAAAACTGAACATTCAGGTTCATAAAAAAAGGACTCGGGTGCCTAATTGTGGTACAAGTCTGTTCTGAGGGCAGGCATTTAATATGAGATACCGGGTTTAAAAGTTTGAAAGACAGGTAGGCAAGTGGTACAACATTTTTGGCTAACAGACAAAGTATTATCAGCTAATCTTTAAGCTGATTGATCCTTGGTGAAGTAAGAGGGGTGGTGGACAGGTAGTGTACAGGGAATTTCGGTACATTGCGATAAAATAACATAAGTAATTCAACCATCACTTGTTGGCTTATTAGTAGCATTCTTTAGTGTCAGCTATAGGTAATTACTTCTGGGAAGTGGAATCTGAGAACCTGAACTTAATTTCACATTATGAGCAAAATGGAGACTGAATACAAAATGACTACAATTATGTTAAAAGACAAACAAACAAACAAACAAACAAAAACAAAGCAAAAGCAGGCTTCAACACCTATAATGTCTCAGCCTCTGAGACTTAGTGCAGAATGAACTCACTCTTTCTAGCTCTTTCTGAACTTTGGCTAGCTGGTTCAATTCAGCTGCTCTGGCTCAAATTCCTCTCCAAAATGATTGATTCAAATTAGCTTCTCTTGGCTTCTGACTGAATTTTGCTCTTGAATTTAGCCTCTTTTTCCTGTCTGTTCTTGTGAGAGTTGGGCATATCCTATCTCTGGCGCATTCTGTCAAATCTTGCTCTGACTTGTCACTTTGCCCCTCAATTAGACATCACTTTCAAACATGGCTGCTTCCTTATACAAAATAACTTTATTGTTTGGGATAAAAGTGTGTACTAGGTGTGTGTCTGTCTTTTATCCAGAGGGATTAAAGGTGTATTATGCAGACATAGAAGGATATTATGGTTCCTTGCCTGAGAAGCCATGTTGCTGAATTAAAATTCTTCTACAACAAAGAACTGATTCTTTGAGAAAATCAACAAGATAGACAAATGCTTATCCAATCTAACTAAAAGGCAGAGAATATCCAAATTAACAAAATCAGAAATGTAAATGGGGACATAACAACAGACATGGAGGAAATCCAAAGAATCATTACTTCATGCTTCAAAACACTGTACTCCATAGAATTGGAAAATCTAAAAGAAATAGACAAAATTCTTGACAGATACCACTTACCAAAGTTAAAATAAGATCAAATAAACTCTTTAAATAGACCTGTATAACCACTAAGGATGTAGAAGCACTCATTAGAATCATCCAACCAGAAAAAACCTAGGGCTACATGGTTTTAGGGCAGAATTTTACCAGACTTTCAGAGAAGAGCTATTACCAATGTGCCTCAAATCATTCCACAAAATAGAAACAGAAAGAACCTTGCCAAATTCATTTATGAGGCCACAGTCATCCTGATAGTTAACTACACAGACTCAACAAAGAAAGAGAATTATAGATAATTTTTCCTCATGAACATACATGCTAAAATTCTCAATAAAATACTTACAAACCTGAACCCAAGAACATGTCAAAAAGTTCATCTGCCATGATAAAATAGGCTTCATCCCAGAGATGCAGATATGGTTCAACATATAAAAATCTGTCAAAGTAATCCACCATATAAACAAAATGAAAGAAAATAAAAAACATATGATCATCTCATTAGTTGCTGAAAAAGCCTTTGACAAAATTCAACACTCTTTCATGATTAAATTCTTGGAGAGATCAAGGATACAAGGAACATACCCAAACATAATAAAGGCAGTTTACAGCAAGCTGATAGCCAACATCAAATTAAATGGAGAGAAACTCAAAGAAGTTCCACTAAAATCAGGTTCAAGACAAGGTTGTCTACTCTTTCCATATCTATTCAATATAGTGCTTGAAGTTCTAGCTAGAACAATAAGACAACCACAGAAGAGATGAAAGGAATACAAATTGGAAAAGGGAAAGTCAAAGTATCACTGTTTGCAGATGGTATAGTAGTATAAGTTACCAAAGAATTCTAACAGAAAACAGTTACAACTGATACACACTTTCAACAAAGTGGCTGGTAGCAAGATTAACTCCGAAATTCAGTAGCTTTCATATATACAAATGATAAATGGGCTGAGAAGGAAATCAGGGAAACAAAACCCTTCCCAATAGCCACAAATAATATAAAATATCTTGGTGTAATTCTAACCAAGCAAGTGAAAAACCTGTGTGATGAGAACTTCAAGTCTTTTAAGAAAGATATTGGACAAGATATCAGAAGATTGAATGATCGTCCATGCTCATGGATGAGAAATATATTAGTATATTGGTTAGAACAAATACTGTTGTATCCCTTATCCACTCATCCAATAGGCACTGCTTGTGTGTTTAATAGCCTAGTAACTTTTTTACATTCAGTATCCACATTTTCATATCACAAGGTCTTTATCAGCATCTGTCTTGTGTCAGGGTCTGATACAGCTTTGGTCACTGCTTAGAATAATCTTTGTAAAAGCAACAACAACAACAATAACAACAAAAAAGTCAGTGACAGCTTCTCCAGAGCTTTATATAATCTTTGTAACCAAGGTAGATTTCCCCCTTGAGCTTCTCAACTTTGTCCCAAGCTTGTAAAGCTTCTAAATAACATTGTTCTGTAGTAAAGTCATTAAATTGAATCTGTTGTTGTATATACTTGTACCACCCTTTGTCTAGTAACTATTCTTTTCCAGATTCATTCCCCTTGCTCTATTTCACTGTTCAATATTCATGGATTCTTCCTTTTACCATGTTAACCATTTTAGTTCCAGCTTCTAGTACAGCTATTACCAATCCCTTCCAAGTCTTGTGAAATAATACTATTCTGAGTAGCCCAGATATTTAGAATTTGTTTCACATAAGGCGAGTGTATCTCATATGAAATCATGGACTCTTTAAAATGCTTTAAAATGATCTATCATTTCTATAGGACACCATCCTATCTTGTCATAACCTTGTTCATACCACTAATAGGCATATACTATATGACTACTGAGAAAGCTGATGGTGATCTAGTAACCCCAGCCTGCCCCTCCTCCCACCCTGGAAGCTTGGTTGATTTGAGATTAATTCTTTCTTTCAAAACCCTTTCATGATGAAACAGGCTGTTTCATCAGATTGTCCTCCCACTTTTTCAGCTTTTCTCTGACATGACTTCCCTCAAGTGCAGTTTCCCTCATTCCTACTGCAGGAAAGTCCCTCCCACTCTCTTGCTCAATCACTGGGAATGAGCCCTTTTGTTCTCTCTTTTTCACTGTTCCTTGCCTCCCAAGAGCTTCCATCTCCACCTTCATTCTCTCCAGTTGCACAACCAACTGTGCAACCCTTTCAGAAATGAGAGAGTAGAGTGACCCCTTTTGTTTTCCCATTTCAGCCTTTTTTTTTTTTTTTTTGTTTCTCAGGCCTCTTCATTTCCACCTAGTATTTTTCCAACTGTTCATTCATTCTTCCAATATTTTTTGAAGCAGAATATATGAAGAAAAAACCCCCACAAAATCCCCTCTTGGAGCAAAGGGGGATATTCCAGCAGTAGCAGCTGCAATACATTTTTTTTGCTGGCATCTTGAAAAAAACTATCCATTCCTTCTTACCCTGCTATTTTCTCTATGGCATTTGAAATAAATTTTTCATTTTTACCTTTATCT
Organism: Uromys caudimaculatus; assembly: GCA_028551405.1. Classification (NCBI taxonomy): domain Eukaryota; kingdom Metazoa; phylum Chordata; class Mammalia; order Rodentia; family Muridae; genus Uromys; species Uromys caudimaculatus. The sequence goes on along the minus strand of CM052709.1, from coordinate 40,530,378 downwards.
TTTGGGCCCTACATTTGAGAGCCACTTGTAGCTGGTCTTTGATACTTTTTAGGTTCTTCTTTTTCCCACCTTGTATTCCTCCAGTTTCATCCCATAACACTACATAGGAGAGAAACAAGTATAGAGAGGGAAAAGGGATTAGGAAAATCCCAGAATCTAATTTTTTTCCCTTTAGTTTCTTGTTTGACTATGGCTACTAGCAAACTGCAACCAATATCCCTGAAGGACCAACCACCACCACCACCAACAACAAAATAACATCCCACCCCTGCCCACCTCTTGGGGCCCTAGCATTTATATACCCTCTGAAAAGTTTCCAGAATTCCAAATGTTACATAATCACAGAAACTAACTGTAGTTGGCAAAAATATGCCTCTGCTAGAGCACAGGGAGAATTACAGTCAGCTGCTGCAAAGCAGTCCCATATTTCTATATCTGGGATTAAAACAAAAATATATTCTTATAATATTTCTGTGGGTTTTTTTTTAAAGAAACCAAAATTTCAGAGTTCCCACTACATATAGTGGATTACATTTATATATTTACATATGTTGAACCATCTCTACATCTCTGGGATGAAGTCTTCTTGGTTATGGTGGATGATCTCTTTGATGTGTTCTTGGATTTCTTTTCTGCTATATTTTTGAGAATTTTTACATCTAGGTTGGTCAGTAGTTCTCTTTGTATCTTGGGTCTTATGTGGTTTCAGTATCAAGGTAACTGTAGTCTCATAAAATGAATTGGGAAATGTTCCTTTTGTTTCTATTTTGAACAATAATTTGAGGAGTATTGGTATTAATTCTTCTTTGAAAGTCTGGTAGTCAGTGCTAAAACCATCCAGCCCTTAGAGTTGTTTTGTTGTTGTTGTGAAAATTTAATGGCTACTTCTATTTCACCAGAGGCTATAGGTCTGTTTAAATTACTTATCTAATCTTGATTTAATATTGGTAAGTGAAATGTATGGAGAAAATTTTTCATTTCTTTTAGATTTTCCAACTAAGTATGTCCTTATGATTTTTCTGGGTTTCCTCCATGTCTGTTGTTATGTTCCCCTGTCCAGTTTAAAAACTTGCTAATTTGGATATTCTCTCTCTTTCTTTCTCTCTCTCTCTCTCTCTCTCTCTCTCTCTCTCTCTCTCTTCCTTTTAGCTAATTTGGATAAAGGTTTGTCAATCTTAATGATTTTTCTCAAAGAACCAACTCTTTGTTTCATTGATTCTGTTTGTTTCTATCTTATTAATTTCAGCTCTGAGTTTGATTATTTCTTGCCTTCTACTCATTATGGGTGTGATTTCTTCCTTTTGTTCTCCAGTTTTCAGTTATGCTGTTAAGTTGTTAAGATCTCTTAAAAAATTTTTTTGAATGTAGGCACTTATGCTATTGACTTTCCTCTTAGTACTAGTTTCATACGTTTCATGTGTCCCATACGTTTGAGTATGTTATGTATTATTTTTTATTCACTTCTAGGAAGTCATTAATTTCTTTCTTTTTGTTTTAAAATTTTATTTATTTATTATGTACAGTGTCCTGTATTTCGTATATGTATGCATGCCAGAAAAGGGCACCAGATCTCATAGATGGCTGTGAACCACCATGTGGTTTCTGGGAATTGAACTCAGGACCTCTGCAAGAGCAGTCAGTGCTCTCAACCTCTGAGCCATTTCTCCAACCCATTAATTTATTTCTTAATTTTTGTCTTGATTCATTTTTTTAAATTCAGTAGACAGTTTAGGTTTCATGAGTTTGTAAGCTTTCCATTGCTTCCATTGTTGTTGAAGTCCAGATTTAATCCATGGTGGTCTAATAGGATGCAAGGAGTTATTTCAATTTTTGTTTATCTGTTAATACTTGCTTTGTGCCTATGTATGTGGTCAATTTTGGAAAAACTTCCATGAGGTGCTGAGAAGAAGTTATCTTATTTGTGTTTTTGGGTAAAATATTATATAAACACCTGTTAAGTTAATGTTAGCTCTAGAATTTCTCTGTTTAGTTTTTTTCTGGGTAGCCTGTCTATTGGCTAGAGTAAGATATTGAAATCTCCAACTATCAATGTGAGAATCAATTTGTGATTTAAGCTGTAGTAGTGTTTTGGGTTTTGTTGTTGTTTGCTTGTCTATTTGTTCTTCATGAACTTGAGTGCCCTTGTGTTTGGTACATGTATAAGAATTGCAAAGTTTTCTTGGTGGATTTTTTTCTTTCATGAGTATGTACTGTCTTTCCCTATCTCTTATGATTAGTTTTGGCTTGAAGTCTATTTTGTCAGATATTATAATAGCTACATCCGCTTGCTTTTAGGTCCATTTGCTTGCAATAACTTTTTCTACCCTTTTTACCTTGAAGAAATATCTAACCTTGATGTTAAGATGTATTACTTGGATTCAACCAAAGAATGGATTCTGTTTTCTCATCTGTTCTATTAGTCTGTGTCTTTTTATTGGGGAATTTAAACTGTTGATGGTCAGAGATATGAGTAGTGTTTTTTGATCCCTGTCATTTTGTTGGTGTGTGTGTGTGTGTGTGTGTGTATTTGTGTGTGTGTGTGTGTTTCCCCTATTTTGATTTGCTGGTCTGGGATTATTTATTCCTTGTGTTTTCTTGGGTGTGGTTAACTTCTTTAGGTTGTAGTTTGTTTGTTTTTTTCCTAGTGCCTTCTTTAGGGCTGGATTTGTAGATAACTATTGTTTAAATTTGGTTTTATCATGGAATATCTTATTTACTCCATCTACTGTGATTGAAAGTTTTTCTGGGTTATAATAGTCTAGGCTGTCATTTGTCATCTCTTATATGATCTATTAGAATCTGTAGAAAATCTGCTCATGCCCTTCTGACCTTTAGAGTCTCCACTGAGAAGTCAGTTGTTATTCTAATAGGTCTTCTATTATATATTACTGTTACAAATAGTCCACCAGAGATGACCACTCATACACAGTCTATAGCCAATTAAAATCTTTATTTCAGCCAGGTATTCAGAGACCTAGGTATATAGTCTCAAGTGTTGCAAACATGGGGTTTTTGAAAGCAGAAACATGACTAGGCATCTTTCTTGGCAGCTTTGGGGGAGGGAAAGATTTCCTGTAAGCAAGCAATTTGCCAGAAGCAAAGATAAGTAGTTAGCTGGGGTAGGGGTTGCAAAAGCAATTTAGTAGAAGCTAAGATAAGCTAACTGGGACATACTGACCTTGGGTTCTAGAATAGGGTTGTATAATTTTCCATGGGATTTTCCATCAAGGAGGTCAGATTCTAGTTTAAACTGAATGGCTTCAGCAAGAATAAATATGGAGGAACCTCTCTGCACTGTCTTTTCTTGTCACATTACTTGGTCTTTTCCACCTGTAGCTTTTAATATTCTTTCTTCTGTATGTTTAATGTTTTAATTATTATATGCTGAGGGGACTTCCTTTTCTGGTTCATTCTTTTCGGTGTTCTATATGTTTTTTGTACTTTGATAGGCATGTCTTTCTTTGGGTGAGGAAAATTTTCTTCTATGATTTTGTTTAAAATATTTTCTGTGCCTTTTACCTGGATTTCTTCTCCTTCTTCTATTCCTATTATTTTTAGATTTGATCTTTTCACAGTGTCCAGGATTCCCTGGATGTTTTTGCCAGGACATTTTTATACTTACCATTTCTTTGACTGAGGTGTTCATTTCTTCTATTGTGCCTTCAATGCCTCAGATTTTCTTTTCCATCTCCTGTATTCTGAGGTTCGAGTTCCTAAATCTTTCATTTCTTTCAGTTTGGGTTTTGTTTATTGTTTCAGGTCTTGCTTTATTTTTTTGTAATAATATTTCATGGGGTGAAGGGCTTCTATGCCCCCTTGGCTCTGAAATAATTGCAGGGTGTTTGTAGGCATGCTCTAGCCCATTTTATCTTCCAAATAAAGACACAGAGACTTGGCATTTTTATTAAGAAGCTACAAGTGCTAATAGCTGGGCAAATGTTGATCTATTCTAACCTGACTAGGCTGCTATTACTCAGCCAAATATTCCATTAAGTGCCATCTGGTCTTGCTCTGGTTAACTCTGGTCCATGAGTGTCCTCGTGGCTGCTTTTTCATCACCATGTCATGGTGATTTCTCCTGGTCGCTCCACACCTGGTGATCTTTCTCTACTCTTTTGTCTCCTTATTAAAAACAAATTTCTTTATTGGATATTTTATTTATTTACATCTCAAATGTTATCGCCTTTTCCAGTTTCCCCTCTGGAAACCCCCTATGCCATCCTCCCTCCCCCTACTTCTATGAGGGTGCTCCCCTGCCCACCCACCCACTCCCTCCTCCCTGCCCTGACATTCCCCATACACTGGGGCATCAAGTCTTCACAGAACCAACGGCCTCTCCTCCCACTGATGTCTGACAAGGCCATCCTTTGCTACATATGTGGATGGAGCCATGAGTCCCTCCATGTGTACTCTTTGGTTGGTGGTTTAGTCCCTGGGAGCTCTGGGGGTGGGGTCTGGTTGGTTGATGTTGTTCTTCCTATGAGTTGAAAACCCCTTCAACTCCTTTAGTCCTTTCTCTGACTCCTCCATTGGGGACCCTGTGCTCAGTCCAATGGTTGGCTACGAGCCTCTGCCTCTTTATTTGTCAGGCTCTGGCAGGGCCTCTCAGGAGACAGCTATATCGGGCTACTGTCAACAAGCACTTCTTGGCATCAGCAATAGAGTCTGGGTTTGGTGTCTGTATATGGGATGGATCCCCAGGTGGGATAGTCTCTGGATGGCCTTTCCTTCAGTCTCTGCTCCACACTTTGTCTCTATATTTCTTCCCTTGTGTATTTTGTTCCCCCTTCTCAGAAGCACTGAAGCATCCACACTTTGGTATTCCTTCTTCTTGAACTTCATGTGGTCTGTGAATTGTATCTCTGATATTCCAAGCTTTTGGGCTAATATCCACTTGTCAATGAGTGCATACCATGTGTGTTCTTTTGTGACTGGGTTACCTGTACTGGCTGGTTTTGTGTCAACTTGACACAAGATGAAGTTATGACAGAGAAAGGAGTTTCAGTTGAAAAAAATGCCTCCATGAGATCCAGCTGTAAGGCATTTTCTCAATTAGTGATGGAGGGGGGGGGGGCTGGTAGTCTCGGGCTCTATATGAAAGCCAGCTGAGCAAGCCAGAAGAAGCAAGCCAGTAAGAAACGCCCCTCCATGGTCTCTGCATCAGCTCCTGCTTCCTGACCTGCTTGAGTTCCAGTCCTGACTTCCTTTCCTGATGAACAGCAATGTGGAAGTGTAAGCTCAATAAACCCTTTCATCCTCAACTTGCCTCTTGGTCCTGACGTTTGTGCAGGAATAGAACCCTTGACTAAGACATTACCCCACTCGGGATTTCTAATTCCATTCATTTGCCTAAGAATTTCATGAAGTCATTGTTTTTAATAGCTGGGTAGTACTCCCTTGTGTAATTGTACCACATTTTCTGTATCCATTCATCTGTTCAAGGACATCTGCGTTCTTTCCAGCTTCTGACTATTATAAATAAGGCTACTATGAACATAGTAGAGCATGTGTCCTTTTTATACGTTGGGGCATCTTTTGGGTATATGTCCAGGAATGGTATAGCTGGGTCCTCAGGTAGTACTATGTTCAATTTTCTGAGGAACCACCAGTCTGATTTCCACAGTAGTTGTATGAGATTGCAACCCCACCAACAATGATTCCTCTTTTTCTAGCATCTGCTGTCACCTGAGTTTTTTATCTTAGCCATTCTGATTGGTGTGAGGTTGAAGCTCAGGGTTGTTTTGATTTGCATTTCCCTGATGACTAAGGGTGTTGAACAGTTCTTTAAGTGCTTCTCAGTCATTTGGTATTCCTCAGTTGAGAATTCTTTGTTTAGCTCTGTACCTCATTTTTAATAGGGATATTTGGTTCTCTGGAGTCTAATGACTTGAGTTCTTTTATATATTGGATATTAGCCCTCTATCAGATGTAGGATTGGTAAAGATCTTTTCCCAATCTGTTGGTTGCTGTTTTGTCCTATTGACAGTGTCCTTTGCCTTATAGAAGCTTTGCAATTTTATGAGGTCCCATTTGTTGATTCTTGATCTTAGAGCATAAGCCATTGGTGTTCTGTTCAGGAACTTTTCCCCTGTACCTAGGCGTTCGAGACTTTTCCCCACTCTCTCTTCTATTAGATTCAGTGTATCTGGTTTTATGTAGAGGTCCTTGTTCTACTTGGACTTGAACTTTGTACAAGGAGATAAGAATGGATCAATTTGCATTCTTCTACATGCTGACCTCCCTCCAGTTGAACCAGTACCATTTGTGGAAAATGCTTTCTTTTTTCCACTGGATGGTTTTAGTTTCTTCGTCAAAGATCAAATGACCATAGGTGTGTGGGTTCTTTCTGGCTCTTCAATTCTATTTCATTGATCTACCTGCCTGTCTCTGTATCAATACCATGCAGTTTTTATCATTATTGTTCTGTAATACAGCTTGAGGTCAGGGATGGTGATTCCCCCAGAAGTTTTATTGCAGAGAATAGTTTTTGCTATCTTGGGTTTTTTGTTATTCCAAATGAATTTGCAAATTGCTTTTTCTAAGTCTATGAAGAATTGAGTTGGAATTTTGATGGGGATTGCATTGAATCTGTAGATTGCTTTCAGTGAGATGGCCATTTTTACTATATGAATCCTGCCAATCCATGAGTATTGGAGATCTCTTTTGTCACCTTTAGGACCCCCTGACTGGGATGGGAAGTCCCACTCTATCTCTTCTGCCCAACTAATTGGCTGACCAGCTCTTTTATTAACCAATCAGAGGTGATAGAAAGCAATTTTCATATAACATTGAGACCAGAGATGTTTGACCATGCCATCGTCCAGAATATAACCAGGTGTCTGGGCATAGAAATTAGCCTTTGAATACACAGTGCACAAAACTAACCCTCAACATTTTTTTCTTCTACTGTGTCTTAGTCAGGGTTTCTGTTCCTGTACAAACATGACCAAGATGCAAGTTGGGGAGGAAAGGGTTTATTGAGCTTACACTTCCATGCTGCTGTTCATTATGAAAGGAAGTCAGGACTGGAACTCAAGCAGGTCAGGGATCAGGAGCTGATGCACAGGCCATGGAGGAATGTAACTTACTGGCTTGCTTGCTTCTCCTGGCTTGCTCAGCCTGCTTTCTTATAGAACCCAAGACTACCAGCCCACAGATGGTACCACTCACCAGGGGCCCTCCCCCCTTGATCACTAATTGAGAAAATGCCTTACCGCTGGATCTCATGGAGGCATTTTCTCAACTGAAACTCCTTTCTCTGTGATAATTCCAGCTTGTGTCAAGTTGACACACAAAACCAGCTAGTACAATTGACCCCTTGTCAACTTGACACACAAACACATCACCAATAAGCCTCGACCCTTACTTCCTTATTCATCCCCAAGATCTAAATAACTTTACAAGTCCCACAGTCTTTGCAAATTCTTACATATTAACATTTTAGTCCCTTTTAAACATCCAATCTCTTAAAATTCAAAGTCCTTTTAAAATTTAGTCTCTTAACTGTGGACTCCACTGAAATATCTTGTTTCTTAAGAGGGAAAAATATCAGGGCACAGTCACAATCAAAAGCAAAATCAAAGTCCAACAGTCCAATGTCTGGGATCTACTCATGATCTTCTGAATTCCTCCAAGGGCTTGAGTCACTTCTCCAGCTTGCCCTTTGTAGCACACACGGCTCCAGATGACTGTACTCCACTGCTGCTGCTGTTCTTGGTGGTTCTCTCATGGTACTGGTATCTCCAAAACACTGCTGCCTTCCACTACTACTAGGCTTTAGCAGGGTGCCAAGCCTTGCCCCTTTTCATGACTCCTTCCTTCCTGGACCATCAATTGCAACTGAGGCTGCACCTTCACCAATGGCCTTCTGAGGCCTCTCATACTGCCCAGGCCTCAGCTGCTCTTCATAACTCCTTCATGCCTTCAAAACCAGTACCACCTGGGTGACTCTTACACATTATCAAGTCCAGCCATCGCACAGGTACAACCTTGGCTATCTCTGGAACGAAGTCTTGGTGCTCTCAGAAAACACTTCTCAGAAGATTTCACACCAATGATGCTGGTCTTTTCCCAATCACTGCCAATTTCTCAGCTCCAGCTAACCAGCATCAATAGTCCCAGTAATGCAATGGTTTTGCTTTAGTAGTTCTGGTATCTTGTTAATCACAGCTGATTTCTTCAGTCCCAGATAACCAAAACTACAGAATCTTAAATCAAACTAGCAATGGCCCTGATAAGAGTCTTTAATCTTTCCTCTGAAATTTCACAAGTCAGGCCTCCATCTTCTGCACTGTTCTCAACATTATCTTCCAAGCTCCTACACAACATCCCACAAAGCTCTTAACACCGAATGGATCTTCTAGACCAAAGTTCCAAAGTCCTTCCACAGTCCTCCCCAAAACATGGTCAGGTTGTCACAGGAATACCCCCACTATTATGGTACCAATTTGTCTTAGTCAGTGTTTCTATTCCTGCACAAACATCATGACCAAGATGCAAGTTGGGGAGGAAAGGATGTATTGAGCTTACACTTCCACGCTGCTGTTCATTATGAAAGGAGTCAGGACTGGAACTCAAGCAGGGCAGGAAGCAGGAGCTGATGCAGAGGCCATGGAGGGATGTTCCTTACTGGCTTGCTTGCTTCTCCTGGTTTGCTCAGCCTGCTTTCTTATAGAACCCAAGACTACCAGCCCACAGATGGTACCACTCACCAGGGGCCCTCCCTCCTTGATCACTAATTGAGAAAATTTCTTACCGCTGGATCTCGTGGAAGCATTTTCTCAACTGAAATTCCTTTCTCTGTGATAACTCCAGCTTGTGTCAAGTTGACACACAAAACTAGTCAGTACACACTGGTTGTTTGTGTTTTCATAGATTTCTTTGAAGGGTTTATTTCTCTCCTCTTTAAGGACCTTTATTATATTTATAAAGGTTATTTTAAGGTCTTTTAATTGTGCTTCAACTATGTTGCAATACTCAGGGTCTATTGGGGGTTGCTGGACTCTAGTGGACACATCTGTGGATACATCTAATGGAAACATGTTATTGATTGTGTTTTTCTGCTGATGTCTAGGTATCTGGATTTTGGGAAGATTGTAATTCTGGGTGATGCCATCTAGTCTTGACTTTTTTTTTTTTTTCTCTTGATTTTTCATTTCTTGATTTCTGTTGCCTACTTTGATTCCTAGGAGAATATGGTGGCTATGTGTTGCTGGTAGGAAATTCTTCTGGGATACTGATAGATTTGGCCACTGGACTTTCCAAGTAAAATGTGTTTCTAGATATTGGGAGATCACATTTAAATATGGGGATGGTTGTTGGGGGGAGGTCATGGGAGAGAAGAAAGCAGTATGTTCCACAAGGATCTGTTTAGTTATTCCCCTGAGAATGGGGTCAGAGAGTGAGGCAAGGCTGCAGCAGGTAGTTGGCTATAGAGCTGGGGATGAGACTAGAGGGTTTGGACTTGAAGGAGTAGAGGGAGGGGTGAAAATCTGTAGTTAGCCTCCCTGCTTCCCGGGCAGGAGTGATCTGCCCAGGGAATGACTGTATGAGTGGGGGCTGGGATAAAATAGGGGGTCAGTTAGGAGGAGGAGATCTGCATGATGCACTGGAGATGGGGGCAGGAGGGAGGGAGGTCTTAGCACGTGGTCTGCTGCAGAGCTAGGGAATTAGATTTGGAGGACAGGAGAGATAGGTGAGCATCTTCAGTTAGCCTACCTGTTTCCCTGTTCAGAGTGGTCTGTGGCCTCACAATAAATTCCTGATGGAGTTGAAGGCTCAGATAAATCAGTGAGTTGGGGAGGGGAAGACTGTCTGTATGATCCACTGGAGATGAGGGTGGGGATGGGGGGGGGGAGGCAGCCTTAGCAGGGGTCTACTGCAGAGAGGGGCATGAGACTGGAGGATTGGTTTTGGAGGAGCCGAGGAAGAGGTGAAGATATACAGTTAGCCTGCTTGCTTCCTTGGCTGAGGCGCCCACATTTTCAGTATTTACTTATCAGTTAATGAACATCTAGACTGTTTCCATTTCCTGGATGTTGTGCATAGAACATTAATGAACATGGATAAGCAAGAATCTCTATTGTAGGAACAGAGTCCTTTCAATATGTGTCCAGGCATGGCACAGCTGGATCATGTGGGACACGTGTCTCAGGGTTTTGAGAAGCCTCCACACTGATTTCTATATTGGCCCTACCAGTGTGGAATTCCACCAGCAGTAAGTTTTTGTTCTGAAACAGGCCCTCCCATATATATATATCTCAGAATATATGTTTCATGTCACATATATTCTTATTTCCTTGTCTTTCTTGTCACTCCCTCCCTCTTCCTCCCCTCTCATAGTTCCTCTTCTAATTTCATGTCCTACTTATCCATATATACAGATATAGCTAGTATATCAATGATAGGATACAGTTGCATGTAAATCTAAATTTAGATTCTAACTATTAGAGAAAACATAGTGTTTATCTGGAATGTCTTTGAGAGAGGGTGATAATTTGAAGACAAAGACAGACTGTTGAGGTCTTACCCTCCCACCTGGCATAGCTGTAGCCATGTCTGCCAGTCACGGACACAGAAAAATAACGTGACTCAGAGCAAGGTCATGTTGATCACATGTCCTGTTATGTTCTGTATGAGCTTTGTTAATCTTAAGAAATTCCACAAAACTTTGCATAAGACTCATCAAATTAAAGGTCAATATCAGCTGTTAAGTCTAAAATGGCTTGAGTCAGAGCTGACCATGGTACAGCACTACCTGCACCAGTGTATGAACTCACTATGGTTTTTGTAATTTTTTCCTCTATAAGCAGACAGAGAAAGATGTTTGTGGTCATGGCTCAGCCCCTGAATTCTGAGCTACGTACTGCCCTGGTAGATTAGTCTTAGAGTATGTGTTCAATAATTTATCCTTGTCTGAGATTGGTGTTTGTGTGGTTAGTTGGCAACTCCTGAACTGACATTGGAAGAGCCACTCCAGTGCTACAAGATCTAAGCGTAGATTCCTAAGATCTGAGCTTAAACTTGAGAAGTTTTTACTTTCCCTCTGGCTCACTTCTTTCACCTGCGTATTGTTTGATTGAATTTCATTAGTTGGTATTGTAAACAAAGGGCGGAATGCCACAAGCAATGCTGATAAACACCTTCTGATGGTTATCAAGTACCCCACTTTTTCAGTTCTTCCCATTTCTAAAATTTGGAATTTCTTTAAAAAATATTTTTAAAATATCTACCCTTACAGTCATGAGAATTTAGTAATTTTTTCTTGCTTTCTAACATAAAAATTGCTTTAAGGAAGTGGGGTTGTGACAAAAAATATTCAACAATATTCCTTACTGATAAAAAAATTTATCTTAGGTAATTTTATTACTAAATCCTGGCTCTTAGAACCAAGACTTAGTGACTGAGCGATGGCACCACCTGGCTGGCAGTGGCATAGTTAGAGCCTGCATGCCAGCACTCCTAATGGAAGCAATAAGCTTTGTTATTCAGAGATTTTCTTCAGATAATAAGATTTCTTATCATTTGACCTCAAACATATTCTTCTCGAAGTTAAAAGAAACCATTTCTCATTTTAGGCAAATGAAGAAAACACTCTACCCCAGATCTGCTCTATTCCCTGTAGATCACTTTCCTCAGAAATTGTAACAAAAAAAACCAAAAACTTTCAGATATTTTACTAAGGAAATGTGTGTAGCAAGATGTCCAAGGTGTCCTATTACATGCATAGACTGTGGAATATATTCTGAGCACTTTTGAAAAAGGAAATCTGTATGTGTATGGTGTTGATTGGATCTACATGGCATTTCTTTAAAATGCATTTGATCTATAAAAGGATTTTTTGGTATAGCTCACCCCAATATTTAAAATGATAAGAAGAAATCTGGAGAGTTGGAAGACGTGAAAGACAGTCTTATTGGTTTCTGCATAGTCTGAAATCCAAGGATCTTCTAATGATACCTATATATTAGATGTTCAAAAATTAATATAAAAGATTTTAAAGGAGAAAAGCACATGATCACAAGACTTCCTCGCCTAACTTGCTTTCTCTTCTTCCTATATTGCACTCTCGTTTTCTCCCAACCTTTGCTAGAATTTATTCAATCAGTTAATTATCCATTATTAGGAAACTGAAAAAATTTGAAAGTGTATCTCTCCCAAAGAAACACATTAAATTATGCACATATATGCAAATATTTTATTATAGTCTTGTTTTAACATAGTTGGAAATTTGGACAATGTAGAGGAAGAATTCTATAAGTAAAATATAATTGATTGCCATATTAGAATAGTATATAAACACTAATATCATTATTTAGCTCATTTTATTGATACAAAGATATATTAATATTTTATGAAAAAGTGTATAATATAACTATCTTTAATATAATATTTTTATTGATTATTTGGGAATTTCATGTAATATACCTAGATCATCCTTACTTCCTAGTCCTCCCTGGTCTGTCCACCTACCCTTGTGGCCTCCCCTCTCCCCAAAGATAAAAAGAACAAAACAACAACAGCAACAACAACAACAACAACAACTATCAATTTGTGTTGTCCATATAGTCAAAGGATTACGGTCAAATTCCCTGCTTAAAAAGTCCTCCCCAGCCCATGCCAGTAGCCTTTGTGGAGAGCTACAAATCAGTATCCTTATCACAGTTTTTAAGAGTTCTCTTCAATGGCCTCCTGTCTAGACTGGTACTTTATTGGGGGAATGGGGTGAGGGTAGGGGTTGTCTCAGAAACCTTCTATGCCCCTCTTTCTCAACTGTGAGTCTGCAGTCATTGATACCACTGCAGAAGAAGCTTCCTTGTCCTTAATAGTCAGCAGGAGCATGGATAATAGACTTCCACATGGTATCTGGCAAGATCATGGACATCCACTTGGCCTCTGGCATCGCCATGTGCCATGGACCTCTGCATGATCTCTGGTGGCAATATGGGCCACAGACACTGTCTTAGTAAGGGGTTTCAGTGTTGTGAAGAGATACCATGACCAAGGCAATTCTTTTTTTTTTTTTAATTTTTTTATTTTTTATTTTTATTTTTAGATACTTTATTTACATTTCCAATGTTTCCCTCTTTCTAGGTCTCCTCTTTGGAAACCCCCTATCCCCTCCCCCTCCCCACCTCTATGAGGGTATTCCACCTCCCATCCACCCCCCCACCCACTCCCATCTTCCCACCTTGACATTCCCCTTTACTGGGGCCTCTAACACCCTCAGGCCTAAGGGCCTCTCCTCCCCCTGATGGCCAACAAGGCCCTCCTCTGCCACATATGTGGCCTGAACCATGGGTCCCTCCATGTGTATTCTTTGGTTGGTGGTCCAGCCTCCAGGAGGAACGGGGGATGGGGGGAAATCAGGCCAGTTGACACTGTTGCTCCCTCCATGGGGCTGCAAACTCCCTCAGGTCCTTCAGTCCCTTCTCCAACTCCTCCATCTTGGACCTCACTCTCAGTCCAGCGGTTACTGTAAAGTGAAATTTGGGTATTCTGAACTTTTGGGCTAATATCCACTTATCAGTGAGTACATACCATGTTTGTTCTTATAAAGGACAACTTTTAATTGGGCCTTACAGGTTCAGAGGTTCAGTTCATTATCATTAAGGTCCTAGCTTCCTAGTATCTAGTCAGACATGGTGATGGAAGAGCTGAGAGTTCTACATCTTGTTCTGAAGGCAAACAGGAGAAAACTGACTCCTACGTGACTAGGAGGAGGGTCTCAAAGCCTGTCCCCACTGTGACATACTTCCTTCAACAACGCCACACCTCCTAAGAGTGCCACTCCCTGGGCCAAACATATTTGAACTGCCATAGACACCAACATGGTCCCCACGACAGCTTGTCCCACTTGAAGTAACTTCAAATGGCAGCATAGACCATGGTCATCTGCATGGCATTCAGTGGTAACATGGGCCATGGAGATCAACATGGATTCAGATTATAATCTCTATTTTTATAATATTATTAGTAAATATTTTTAAACATGAATTTTCAGCTTTGTCTATCCCTTTTCCTTTTGCATTGAAAGGACTCATTTTGGAGAATAGTGATATTAATTTACATTTAGGGTGTGTGTGTGTATGGTTTTGTTTTTTGTTTTTATTTTTACATGTCTGGTACCTATGGAGGTCAGAAGAGGACATTAGAGCTCCTGGAACCAGATTTAAAGAAGTTTTGTAAGCTATCGTGTGGGTGCTGGGAATTGGGCCCAGATCTTATGGAAGAGCAACTAGTGCTCTTAACCTCTGAGTCATATCTCTAGCCCTTGGTTCTGGCTAATAAACATTAAAAAGTATTACAAGACAAAATAATAACATTAATATAGCCAAGGAGCCAAGGTCAGGAAGTGGGAAAAGAAAACACATATACTTGCAGAATATGCAGCAAGTTGGGCACAAGGAACCTGCAAATGGAAAATACCCACAGGAGCCATCATGGCCATGGGCCTATGCAGTACTGTAGTACACCAGATTCACACTGAGGCAGAGATGCTGCTAGTCAGACAGATATCCCTACTTTTTACAGAAGAGAACAGCACAGTGAGTGGCCTGGGTCCACAGACCATTCTGTCTGTGCTCTGCAGGAACCTTTCCCTGCTGTATTAGACACACCAACTGGTTGTCCATCACGATAACACCCAGCCCACACTATAAGCCAACTCTTGGAATAAAGATCATTTTTGTAAATACAGTAAAGACAGATGTTACTGGCAGCTTTGGATCCATAGGTCACAAACTAGGGTAACACATTCTTGAGGTAATACTAATTTCTGGGTATTTTTAATTGTCTACTTATGCTTAGCAAGTTTGACCAATGCATTACAGCTTTCAACAGACATTGCCCATCTCATGCAGTTTCTCTGGATGGGAACACAGAGTATCTTTTTCTCAGGGTTTCTCACAAGGTTAAAGGTAAGTAGTTAACTCAATCATTAAACATCTAAAAGCATGTCTGGGCTGGAGGGCCCACTTCTCAGGAGCCTCATTTATGTGGCTCTTCCTTGAAGGCCCTAGTCCCTCCCTGTGCAGGTCCATTTGTGGATCTGCTCACAGCATAGCAACTGGTTACCTCAAGAGTGACTGGAATAGAGGAAGAAATAAGGAGAGCAAGAGTGAGAATGTGAGAAAGAAGCAAGAACGTCTTATAACTTACCCACAGATAAACTCCAGCACAGTGTACAAGCGGATGACATGTGGATGTGTGTACTGTGAAGAACAGAACATTTGCAGCCATTGGGAGGCTGGCCTTCACTTAAACTTACACTGCCTCATTTATATAGATGCATCTATCTTGAAATAAATCAACAAATAAATAAGTACAGGAATTTTAACTCTGCCCGTTCTGGGACCACAGCCAATGTTATAGCTGGAAACCTTTGCCAGAAAAGGAATTTATAACTACTAGCTCATCACTGCTTCTACTTCCTCTTGCCTACTAAGTCAGAGAAGTAGATTTCCAAGGCTTGTTTCAACTCTGCTTGTGTGGGTAGCTCCTGTCAAATGATTAGCTAACAAGTATTCCTGTATTTCTTGCCATTGGGGGTCTCAGTTTTATGTAAAATAAAGTAGAATATATATATAAATATATATTTTAGGAATTTCATATATGAATTTGTAGATATATATATATATATATATATATATATATATATATATATATATATATATATGTGTGTGTGTGTGTGCGTGTGTGTGTGTGTGTGTGTGTGTGTGTATGTATATGAGAGATCTATATGTATCATTTATTTTAAACTTGGCCAAGTCATTTGTTTCATGAATTAAATACTATTGGGCATGACATTAACAGAGATGCCATGTGTATTTGTGTGGTTTTATATGGCTGGAGATATGCAGTGTCTTCCACTCATCATGAGAAGGTGCTGCAGATCGAAGGAACACATACACAGTCTGGATCTATGCCCAGTCAGTTGTGAGCAAACCCAGAAATCACCAATAGCCTTATGTCCACAAGCGAGCAATTGCTCTTGTGGCCACTAAGGTCCTGGGTTGCTTGGTTTGGAGTTCAGTAGTGTAAGTGGCAACCTGCCCAGCTCCAGAGGCTGAATCATAACCGGGCTAAGCAAATCCTCTTTCCTTTCCAGACATAACAAAGTCAAATGGCCTAATCTTAGCCACTGAACCAAACAAAAATAGCCTGTTTCAAACTTCAGGGAATGTTTTTGCTTTCCTGAAAAAAAGGCACAATAGATGTTGCAAATGGTCTTTCTTTTTTTCTTGCAAGAAAACTCACTATCTTGAAACTTAAAGTTGAAAGGGAAAGAGATGAAAGTCTTATATCAAAAGTCGATGGAACAAACATACAATCTAAGGTCTGGATGGAATGATTTAGTAATTGGCTGACATTGGCAACTTTTTACCTTTAAGCTTTGTATTTAGCCAGGCTTTCTTTTTTTAATATCTACCGTCTGTCTGTCTGTCTTCTATCATCTGTTTATTCATCCATTGAGATAGACTCTCTCTACATATCTCTGGATGTCTAGGAACTCACTATGTAAACCAGGCTGGTTTTGAATTTACAGAGTTCTACCCTGTCTCTGCCTCTGCCTCCTGGAACCTGGAATTGAGGCATTTTAAAAATAATTTCTTTTAGAGTTTATTTATGAATATAGTATATTTACATGATTTTCATTGTTCCTCACCCTCCAACTCTTTGTCCTCTCTACTATTTCTCAGATTCATGACCTCTTCTATAATCACACACACACACACACACACACACACACACACACACACACACACACACACACACACACCTGTTTCCATTAATGTCATTCATATATACATGTGTTTACCTCTGACCACTTGTGATTAGATAACACATAGGGGCAGGAAATAAACAGAGTGGTGCTTATACACTTCTTTCTATGATTGGAGATGTATAAAGAGCCAAGAACATGAAACAAAATTATATACACAGAAGTTCAGAAGTTCCTGGAAAAGCTTTCTTTCTTTTTTTTTTTTTCCTCCTTTTTTATTTTTGATACTTTATGTACATTTCCAATGTTTCCCCTTTTCTGAGTCTCCTCTTTGGATACCCCCCATTCCCTCCCCAACCTGCCTCTAGGAGGGAATTCCACCTCCCCCCCCCCATCCACCCATCCCCATATTCCCGCCTTGACATTCCCCTTTACTGAGGCCTCTAACATCCTCAGGCCCAAGGGCCTTTCCTCTCTCCCTGATGGCCATCGAGGTCATCCTCTGCCACATATGTGGTCCAAACCATAAGTCCATCAATGTGTATTCTTTGGTTGGTGGTCCAAACTCCAGTAGGACGGGGGGGGGGGGGGTCAGGCCCATTGACTCTCTTGCTCCCTCCATGGGGCTGCAAATTCCCTCAGCTCCTTCAGACCTTCCTCCAACTCCTCCATCTGGGACCTCACTCTCAGTCCAGCAGTTACTGTTAAGTGAAACTTGGGCATTCTGAACTTTTGGGCTAATATCCGCTTATCAGTGAGTACATACCATGTTCCTTCTT
>CM052709.1:40482420-40512376 GCA_028551405.1 Uromys caudimaculatus | reverse complement strand
TTACAGTAACCGCTGGACTGAGAGTGAGGTCCCAGATGGAGGAGTTGGAGAAGGGACTGAAGGAGCTGAGGGAGTCTACAGCCCTATGGAGGGAGCAACAGTGTCAACTGGCCTGACCCCCCCCGCCCCCCGTCTTCCTGGAGGCTGGACCACCAACCAAAGAATACACATGGAGGGACCCATGGTTCGGACCACATATGTGGCAGAGGAGGGCCTTGTTGGCCATCACGGGGAGGAGAGGCCCCAGTAAAGGGGAATGTCAAGGTGGGAATATGGGAGTGGGTGGGCAGGTGGGTGGGAGGTGGAATTCCCTCATAGAGATGGGGGAGGGGGAAGGGATAGGTGGTCTCCAAAGAGGGGACCTAGAAAGGGGAAAACATTGGAAATGTAAATAAAGTATCAAAAAAAAAAGACAAAATATAATAACCCCCATATATATAATATATGTATATATTAGATGCCATAATGAAACCCATTGCTTAGTATGCCAACTTAAAAATTTAATTAGAAGACCTCTCCAACAGAAGTAAAATAAAATAAGAAGACTGACCCAACATAACTGGTAGGAATCTTAGCAATCAAAAGAGACCAAAATGGATTCGAGTGTACACTGGAAAAGCCTTTATGCTGCCTGGGAGATTTTGGTGGAAAATATGAGGTCATCTGAATTATCTCAGGATCTTCAGGGACTGATGACACACCTGGTCTTCTGAAACTCCTCTGTGATTGTCTTTTGCACGTGAGAGCTCAAGAACAGGTGCAACTAGAATGTGCTCAGATGATAAACAAGAGCAGCCACGAAGGATTTCTGAGTGTATCCTAAGTGTAACACGGAACTTGGGAACTCGAATCCTTTAGCAAAAAGTAATAATCCAAAAGCCAATATAGTTAATTGCAAGATCAATAAAAGGCCCAGAGAGACCACAGTAGATGATTTATGGACTAGATTTGAAGTTCCAAGTCACTTGAAAGCAAAAAGGAATTAGTGATGTTGAAACCTGAAGCCCGAGAGCAGATCTTACAGATAGGATGCCTTCCAGGCTTCCTGAGCTGAGGTCAGACATTCCAGTTTCTGCATGCAGAGTACATAGGCGAGAAAGCATGCTGAATTCCTTTCTCAATCACCAAACCACCTTATGGGGACAGAGCTGGGTCTCAAGATGTGGAATTCTTATGAATTCCAGGACACTGAAAATATAAAATGAATCCTTATTTAAATGCGTCTTACACAGTTAATGCTGTGATATATATTTTTTCTCTTAAAATTTTTATTATGGAGAATTTCACAGAGTGTACTTGGCCAACCATACTCCCCTCTTCTCTCAATTCCTCCCAGATCCACATCTACCTTTCCACCTTCCCCAACTTTGTATTATCTTCTAAAATTAGAAAAAAATATTTATTATCCACTGAATCCAAGTTTTGCTGCCAATTGGGTGTGGAGGGTAGTCCACCTGCCAGGGACCACAATGCTCTTAAAGAAAACTGACTTTCCTTCCTTAGAAGCCAAATGGCTTCTCAGAAGTGGGGGCTTGTGGACTCATTCCTTAAGGGATAATTTCTGAGGGATGTGTAATCAAAACTCCTAAACTCTTTAGGATTAGACCCTGGAAAAGCATAACAAAGCTATCTATTGAAAAGAGGAAAAGCAGGATCGTCCCAGCGTATAGGTGAGCTTGTTTCTGAAGACCAAAAAAGACACAGGGTTCCCTAAGAACACAGAAGATAGAGACACAAAAGAAACCCCCCCAAAACAAAACAAAACAAAACAAAACAAAACAAAACAAACCCAGCATGACATGGCCATATTTATGATCAGATCTTGTATTAGGTTCAGTCACTAAGGCAGTCTCATTATCAAGAGAATGAAAAGTAACACTGGTCTGCTGTACAGGTTCTTCCAACACAGCAGTTATCCCACCTATAAGTTCTCATACTCTCATAAGCTTCAAAATGGCTGGGCTGTTTTCCCTGGAGTATGTGAAGTGATGCTTCTGGCTTCTGTGTCATCTGTCACAGGCTTTGTACCATTTGTGAAAATAATTGCAGGTGAAGAACAGTATATTTTGTGCAGCAAAAGATGCTGTCACTGTTCTGAAAGCCAATGAGTCCAGTTTTGTCAAACCCCAGGGGCTTCGAGATGCATTACCCCTCTCAAAGGACAGCCATCCAATTCTTCAGGTAGATTCCTGTGGGTTTTCAGAGTCATATCACCTCACTTAAAGACCTATACTTATCTTACAAAAGTACTCAGTCTAACGTACATCTCTAGTGCACACAGATCTAAAGGAATAAGCACAGTCTTCGTGCAGAATGTACGTGACTCCTCACCGACTGCAATACTTTTACTTCTGAAAACAAGGTCTCTCCCAAGCTCTGAGACAAATACCTACACTTACCCTTTGACTACTTGCTGATGGCTGTGTCAAAGGTATTTATAACTGTTGGAAATCTCTCTGTGTGGTAAATGCAGGCTGTGTTTTGTTTTGTGTTATCTGAGTAGCTTTGGGGGTCAGAGAGCAGCAAAGAATGAAGAGCTATGATACAGCTTGTGTAGTATCACACAAGGTCAACATTTTTTTTAGTGGAAATCTGCTGTATAGTTCTTGGGCTTAACTTAAGCCACATGCATTACACATTCATATATTTAACAGTTTACAAGTTTTCCTCATTGAAAAAACGTGATGCCCTTCTGGATTCCACACAGCTCTAGAAGAAGAGAGAAAGCCATGCCATAGCTTGTCATCTAATTACCCTGCCTTTCCTACCACTGTCAGGGTTTGAGTTAAACCACAGGCAACCACGCTCTCAGTTTATTCTTATGCAATTACTTGGGCCTAGCTAGTTTAAGGAGAGTTAACATCTTTTTTGTTTGTTTGTTTGTTTGTTTGTTGTTTTTTGTTTTTCGAGACAGGGTTTCTCTGTGTAGCCCTGGCTGTCCTGGAACTCACTCTGTAGACCAGGCTGGCCTCGAACTCAGAAATCCACCTGCCTTTGCCTCCCAAGTGCTGGGATTAAAGGCGTGCGCCACCACTGCCCATCAAGAGTTAACATCTTAATATCAAAAGAAGAATGAGATAGCCAGGCTTGGTGGCTCTCCCCTAGCACTTAGGAAGCAGAAGCAAGAGGTTTACACAGGAGTGTAATTCTTAGGACCAGCTTAGGCTGCACAGTGATTTCCAGGCTCACCTGAGCTAGAGGCTGAGACTCTGTCATAAACAAACAAACAAACAAACTTGTGTAATGAGATTAACGACAATGATAATTGACATTCTGTTGTTGGGCATTATTGAGCACTCACATACGCTTACATAAAAGCATGAGATTTGGGTTGTGGAGTAGAAGGACCAGAAGTAGTTTGAGCACTGTAACTTATCCACCCTTTAATGTTTGGGAAGTAGCTTCTGAGCTGAGGCACTCTTGTGCTAACTTTTAGTTTACTAAGACCAATGAGGCATTCTGTTTGTTACATCTTGAAACTGCAGAGGGACCAGGTAGGCCTCAGGAGACCTGTGTACAGTGTGATGAAGGCAGCCATCTTGGTTGTTCAGAGGGAGGATATATGGCTACATGGTTTAGATATAAAATATTCCTAAAAGCTCCCGTGTGGAAGGCCTGGTCCCTAGCTGGTAGCATAATCAAAAAGTCATTAACCTCATCCATGTGTTGATCTACTGATGATTTCATAATTGAATGAACGATTAGGAGGTCAGAACTAAATGGAACCAATATGGAAGCAGGACATCTCTGAGTACCTGTCTTTGAAGGCTGAGCTTTGCCCTGGCTCAGAATAAATTTTCGCTTTTTTAAAATGGTTTGTCAGGAATTTAGCCACAGGAAAGAAAAGCTAACCCCTCCAGAAAATTTAATTGGAATTTTCTTATAATTTTTTAAAAGTTCTTATTATCCTACAATGTGATTAATTTCATATAAAGTCTCATGGGCTACTAAGAACACTGTGATCTGTAGTGCTTCAGTATAATAGTCTGTAGTTATCTGTCAAGTTCTTAACATCTTTTATCTTTGTTGTTATTTATTTTGTCTTAATGATATGTCTTTTTGTGAGAGTAGGATATTAAAGTCACCTACTACTATTGTGTTGGAGATGATCTAAGCCTTTACATCCAATAGTATTTGTTTATAAAATAAGATGTTCTGATGTTCAGTGCATCTATGTTTAGATTTTTCTTCTTGTTGATTTGTTTTCTTAATCAAATTGAAATGTCCTTTAAAAAACAAAACAAAACAAAAAAACTCTTGTGAGTAGCTTTGGTTTGAAGCTATCTCGTTGATGTTAGCACAGCCACACCTGATTGATTTTGGCAGATTTTCTTAGAACCCCCTCTAAGTGTTTTCTAGGGTTTTTTTCCTTGCTAGTGGGGTTTCTTGTAGCAAATACATATGTCCTATTTTTAGTCTACTCTGCTAGTTTGTCTTTTGATTGGAGAATTGAGATAGTTTGCATTGTTATTGTTGAAAGGTACATTTTAATTCTAACATTTTGTAATGCTTGATATTTTCTTATTCTTCATTTCTTTATTTCCTGTTTTAGTTTATTTACTTTATTCTTTTCTTGTGTTTGTATTCCCCTTTCCTTCCTGTTTAAGACCCCTTCAACTATCTTCTGAGTCACAGGTTCAGTGGTCATGAATTCCTCCAGTTTGCATTTATTGTGGAGAAGTTTTTTTTTTTTCCAGTTCTTTAGCTATGATGGATCGTTCTGCTGAATGCAGGAATCCAAATTGGCACTTGTTGCTTTTGGAGCTTGACATACATCCTGACTTTCAGTTTCTGCTGCGGACTCTGTAGGTCTGCATCTGCTCTGCCATTGGACATGGCTGACTGGGGAGACTGAAAGCAGAATGCGGGAATTTGCGCTTATCCAAGGTTGGTACTGGGCTGTAGGGAAGTGCGAAGCACCAAGGCACCACTAGGGGGGGAGGGGAAGCACAGTCTTAGGTGTGGGAAAGCAGGTGCTGGTTCAGGGGTCCCCAGGCCTTCGAGGAGGCTGAGGCCGTGGGAATCTCAGACTTTTGGACATCCAGGTACCACTGGGAGTCAAGGAAGAGCAGAGAATGGAGTGGGGTTGTGGCCCTCAGGCTTGGGACAGCATCTAGCCCAGGGCTGGGAGAAAAGGGGAAGCCATACTTGCCCCAGCTGGGATGATTGTCCTTATCTTGGCAGAGGCAGGCTTGGTGGCAGTTGTGGCTGAGAGTGCAGAGAGGTTTTCTATGGAAGATTAGGCTGTGGTTCTGTAGGTGAAGGCCTTCTTCATGACTCCCTATGGTGGATCTTGATGAAAAGAGTCCATGATTCTAAACAGTTTATGGTCATGGTGGAAAATAGGTGCGTAAAACCATATCCCACTTCTCAGGGTGGGCCTGAGATTAAACACCTTTTGCTAGGAGGAATGTGTGGGAAGGGAAGCTTATTGGTTTAGCCCTCAGGGCCTCTAGGTACCTCATTAGCATGGAGAACTCTGTTTTGAGCCTATGTGACCTTAGGATTTAGGACTTGTTTCTTTTAAGTGAGAAGCTTGTCACATATTCCAAGTCAGGAGTCTAACTAGGAGGCTGGGAGTTGCCTAAGCCTCAGGTGTGTGCCCATGGAGTCTCTGACTCCGGGTCTCAATCTGCTCTACCTTACCAAACTTCCTGGCATGGTTTTACATCCCACAGAACTCTGCTGTTATTTCATTGGCTTGCTTTCATGTAAGATGGCAGTTCTCTTGTCATTTGATATTTTAGCTTGCTTGTGATGATAATGACCCTGATCTGAGAATCTGAGTTAGTGGCTATGACATGGGCTGATGATAAAGAATAGGCTGAAAGATACAACAATCACATCACCAGCGGTCTTTAGGTCAGGCCTCAAGCCACCTGAAGATGACAGTGATTTCAAAGACATCGTAGGTCATAAAATCAGAGACACGTAAGACCCCCTGGCCCTCCAAAGCTAGCTCTGTTACATGAAAAGCAGGCAATTTGAGTCTATCTTTCCAAGAACACTATTTCAGAAGGGTTAAGGACCCTAAGCTTTCTGTTAGGAAAGGAGAGAAATCACTTATTACTCATCAAACTGGAATTTCCAGTTCCCAGCTAAAACATTTAATCTGGTCCTCATTGTAAATGTGTGTGTGTGTGTGTGTGTGTATGTGTGTGTGTGTGTGTGTGTGTGTGTGTGTGGTGGGGGTTGCACATGATTGTTAGTTATTATAAAGTAATTAATAAGAAACCTGTCTCTGATACAGAAACCTTTATGTGCATGTTCTAGACAAGAATAATCAAAATGAATATTAAAAACCATTTGACATAATTATAAAATTAGTGCCTGTATTTCTAGCCAGGAGAATCGATGGTCAAGGTGTGGCTTCAATTGTGGATACATCTTTATATGCTTCTCTAAAAAAAAAAGAAATAAACTATAACACATTTTGTTTAAGGCAAAACCAAAACAAATCAAAAACCCTACAAGCATGGTGCAGGTATAGAAAGACACAACACAGGCTGCGCCTAAGAAGTGCAAGAGTCCTGGGTTTCTAGGAGCTAGATTCCCTGTTCCTGGAGAGGATGACAAAACAGAATAAATAGTTATAGGGACTTGGTTCAACTTATAGTGATTAGTTTTTGTCAACTCAACACAAAGTAGAGTCGCATGGGAAAGCAGAACCTCATCTGGGGAATTTCCTCTATTAGATTGGTGTGACTGGTGACTGATAACTGCCAAGGCCCAGCCAGTGTGGAGAGTGCCACCCCTAACCCATAATATGCTGGGATTAGGTATTCAGGTTTGAGGACTCCAAGATGGCTTTCTAGAAGCAAAATGGATCCTTACCAGAGACTCAACTGGCACTTTGATGTTGGCTCTTGAACTATGGGAAATAAATTTGTTGCTTATAAGCTATTGGGTCTATATCATTCCATCCATGAAATTCTGAAAGCTGAGTAGACTGAGAAAAGCATATAATGCTTTAAGGACATTTACAGCATTCCAGATCTCATTTTCTACTAGAATCCTTCACTTCAAGAGGAAGGAGGCAGGCACAGCACAGCCAAGGTGAAAGGGTGCTTGATGAAATCTGTCAATGTAAATAAAAAGTCAGAAAAATATTCTCCCAGAATAATGGTAGTTATTTGGGAACAGTAGAATGTGGTTGTGGAAACATTCATGCCATATAATAATAAACTATGGGTATGTTTAGAGAGACTGAGGCAGGGGGCATCTTAAAGAGAGATAAAGATTACATAATATATTTTGCTGCACTGGCCCTTGGTTACAAGGATTAATATTTAGAGAATTGTTAATTTGGAGTTGAACAGTTACTGGACAGACACTTATGTATGAGGCTGTGGTGGCCTCTGTGAAGTTTGTGGCCTACATGAATCTTTTGGGGTAATTATCAGGTAATTATGTGTAAAAACCCTTCATAACCTTCCAGATTAATTATCTTTTGAATTGTTCTTTGGTTTTTGGTTGACATAAGTGACTTCATTTTGATTCTGAAGTCTTTCACATTTTCTTCACAGGAGTCACAGATGATGGTGTAGGATGTCCAGGAGACTGTGATCAGAAATAGTTCTAGTATGAGGAAGACAATCTCCAAACTGAGTACCAAATGGGCCAGTCGATCCATGGCCTTCAAAAAGGTCATATATGACTTTGATGAGGTAGATCAAAGGTCTATCAGAGCTGTAAGGAGGGCAGTGATGCAAATGATGTGAGTGGCCTACAGCTCTTGAGGCAGTACCAGCAATAGACCCTGCATGTGAGTCACGCTCTGTACCAGGCATGCTGCAATTGCTGAGACAGTCACTTTCCTCAAGGGTGAGTGTTGGAAATTCACCTAGCAAAGTAGTATAACTTCAATTTTTTTCAAATCCCATTTTTAATAATAGTTTTTAAATGCTTTAACCTCCCTTATGCCCACCATCCACCAGAGGTAGTGGAAAAGAAAGGATACGGGGTGGGGTGGAGTGGGGCGTGGACCTGTTTACAAAGATTCATTGGAATAACTCCCATCTGTGTTGTCTGGAAATCTGCAGTTCAGTTCACAGGTTAGCAGCGGCAGCTCAATCCATTTGAAAACACCTCACAGATACAGTCCATTTCGGTAGAGTTAGGATAGCAAACATGAATTAGCAGCGGTGGCACTGCCTAGCAGAGACAGCCAGGACTCAGCCTCAGCACGAGTCAGCCGAAGGGACCAGGGAAGAACACCAGAAGTTCTTGGCTGTTCCTCTCTCAGAGAAGAGAAGATTAGCGAAGATGCGAGACCAACAAGCATTGCACAGCTAGCTCTATAAGCAAGCCAAGCTCAGCCCTCGTCACTGAGTCCTATTAATATCCTCCAAACATCATGTGTCCTCCACAGGTCTTGACTCAGTATGTGCATCTGTCTCAGATGACATCATTCTGCCAATCAGCTTGCAAGAAGCCGCAGCATACCACCAAAAGAATTTTCGGTGCATTTCTTTCTATGGAGTCTCAACAAATTGAACCCAACTACGCAACGTAAGGCAGACCAATACATGCATGTCATCAGCAAAGAATCCTGCCTCATGTGTCCTTTCATTTGCTTACTTTAGCAGAACAGTGTTTCCCCTATACCTGCTTCAGGAAAACACTCATTCATGTGTTTGCCCCAGCAAAACATCATCCAATATAACTGACTTTTCAAAGAACCCTTAAGTTTCCAATTCAAGTGTCAAGATCATGCTTGGGATTTTCAAAGCAATAGAGACCTGAAAAACTTGACTATATAAGCTGGAAAACAAAAGGCCTCCTGAGGACAAGGTTGAGAATGAAGTAGGCATCATTCAACTATCATGTGCCTGATTGGTGAGCCTCTGATCAGCCCAACCTAGTGAGAAGGGAAATGCTCTTTTCAAGATTCCAAGAATAAGGAGATAGGTGTTGTGGCAGTGGTGACTAAACCTGCTTGCTCATTTGGGGGACCTGGTAACTGAGGGGTGTCTTCTACAGCCTAACAGAGCTATGTTTGGACCTTGGATATTTTACTTAAGCTTTCTGGGCCTTGATGTCCTATCCTAAAGATAAAGACAGCAAAATTACATTTATTTACTTATTTAATTTGTATATGTATGGGTGTTTTTTGCCACATGTATGACCATGTACTATATGTGTGTAGTGCCATTCATGTCAGAAGATGGTGTCAAAATCCCTGGTAATGGATTACAGATTATTATAAGCCACAAGGTAGGTGCTAGACACCAAACCTGGGGCCTCAGGAAGAGCAGCCAGTGCTCTTATCAGCTGATCTATCTTTTCAGCCTCAGCAAGACTGGATTTTATTTGTAAATATAGGTATATCCTAAGGTGGGTTTTAAGTAGTACATGATAAATCCTAAATTGACACTGTGTACTGCCTAATTATTGTTATATCATTGTTGTACTACACCAGGGACCCTTAAGCAACTTATGATGAACCCTCTAATGAGTTGTTTCATGGCTGGTCTCCCTTTTGACTCCCACCAGAGTACTCCCCTGACAACCACAATATCTCCCCTCTATGTGGATTGGAACCCAGGTGGGTTAGGCTAGGAAGGTACCCAGAGGGGAATCATTGCAGTTTGTGCTAGTGTATTCAGCAGTGAATTACCATTACCAAGGCATTAGTTGCAATAGTATTGATACAGGCTTACAGTTTCAGATGGTTAGTTCATTATTATCATGGTGGCAAGAATGGTGGTATACAGGCAAACATTCTGTTGGAGAGGTAACTGAGAATTCTACATCTGGATCGACAGCAGGAAGAGACACACTGGGCCTGGCTTGAGCTTCTGGAGACCTCAAAGCCCACGTCCAGTGACACACTTCCTCCAACCACACCACACCTACTCCAACAAGTCCACAACTCCTAATAGTGTCACTCCCTATGAGCCTATGAGGGCCATATTCATTCAAACTACACTGCCTAACTAAAATTCATGGACTGTACTATCCACATTTCAGGATACACAACTCTTTAATGGTTTGTTAGAATGCTGGTAGACAAAGACAAAAATCTGTTTCTAAAAGACAAGCTATGGCAATTCATTTTCCCCATAATTGTTAATGCTAGCAAAGGCTCACCCCTACCTTTTCTTGCATGCTTCTTGTGTCATCCAGCTGAGAAGAATGTCCTCAGTTTTTGTTCTCACTTTCCACATGATTTCTGAGGATAGTGTCAATGAGGACTTCTGGTTCCAATCTTGTTCTCTAGGGTACAATTGCCATAGCTTTGGACCAAGCACATCTTGGAGGTCACAGAACACAGGCTCTTGTCTTACTCAGAAATGTGGGTCGTCTCAAAGCTGCCTTGTTCTGTACCAAAGGAGGCTGCAATTAAATAGCAAGACCATCCTTAAAGATTTACTAAGGATCAACAACTCTCTGGTGACTTTGGAGAACCACAATTTGAGAGTAAAGAAAAGTAAAAGTGATAAAAAGTCAGCTAGGACAATAAACGGTATAAAAGGCCCAGATGAATAAGTTGTCTCTTGACCCTGCATGGAGTTCCTTCTGGTGTAAATGCCACTTACCAAATCACTGAGCAGGCTGGGCAAGTAGACAAAGATGTCTTAAAATGGTAGACAGTCATTTCTGAAGGAACAAGATGTTTACTTTCCTATGTGAACCGGAGCACAATATCAATATTTGTATTTCAAGTGCTTGTTTTGGGAGCACAAATTCATTCACCCTTCCGTTAAGACAGGTGACCATGGAGTGCCAGGGTTTATCAAAACCCCACAAAACAATAGGAGGAACTGTTGCACTTTCATGTCTGATTATTGCATTTTGTGAACCCAGTGCTCTGATCTCCCAAGGAGTTTCTAAGCGTGTCATCTTTGAAGCTATCTAACTAAAGTGCTGTATTTCCACAATTTACGTATGTGAATCATGACTTTAGTACGACAAAGATCAGTTTATCACTTAGGAGCGCGGATGGGAGTGGAACCATGCTATAGGGCTCCATTTCTAATTTAATTTTGTGGTTACAAAGTAGCAGAACTGTGAGATGTCATTTTGTCTGACTCTGCAGTTTAGAGGAAGGAACTGTGATTCAGAAAGAAGTCAGTGGCTTGCTCATGGATTTTGAAAAACAAATTAAGCAAGCAAGCTGATTACTGCTTAGGTCTCTGTGCCTTGCAGCTTGTTTTTGTTTTATCCTAGTCTAGCCCCACTGTGTACACAGTCAAATCTTAATTGGGGCTCTTTCTGCTTTGTTCTTATCTCAGAGCTATTTTCCAGTGATGATCCTCACAGGTCTTAAATCCTTTTCAGTGATCCTAGCAGAATGATACAAGAAAAAAAAAGTCTTGTTTTTAAACACATTCTTTAAATATATATTTTGAATGACTAGATTAAACAAGGGGTTATTTGCTCTTAAGTATGTATGGCTTTCAAGAATCAGAAGACTTATCTTACATGGTACTTCTCTTACTGAGCCAATTAGACTTGATGTTTGTAATGAAAAATATTTGACGCTGTACATGTATTCGCTTCTATCATTTGAAGCGATCTTAATTACTGTTTCAGTTGTTTGAAAGCTGCAAGAAAAGTAGGCACAACAACTAACAAAGGGACTTCGAGGAATGAGAAATCTGAAGAGGAAGTAGAGTAATTGTGAAATGCCATCCTAGAGAGCTTGGTAAACTGAGCTCCAGTGGCCCTGTTGGTGATCTCAGGACCCAGTGAGGCAGGAGTGTGGCAGGCTGTAAGAGCTCCTTCTAGCAACCGTCTCTCCCTTCCTGCTGAGCCACTCTGCCCTTCTAACTGCTTCCTTTACACCCTTCCATCTCCTTCATTACCAAATATATATTTTCATTTTTAACTTGAATATATCAATTATTCATATATGTGGGGTATTGTGTGGCCTTTCAATACAGATTACATGGGTAATGATCAGACTTTATCATCTTGTACACATTAATTTTTTTAAGCCTTCATTGTTTCTTTGTGTGGTGTTGGGAACATTTAAACTATTTGCTGTTTTCAAAGTCAGCTCATCACAGTTAATCATCGGTGGTGGCACGTGCCGTAGGACGTTAGAAGCCATTCCTGCAGCTGTATGTGTGACCACTAACCATCCTTCTGGAAACGTCCACTTTGAGAAATGTAGTTTGGTATCACAAGGTAATTTGATCATTTTCTTGGCTGCAGAAACAAAGTTTAAGAACAAAGAAAAACAGTTTCTAGAAGTTATGTTCAAATAAGGTAGCCATACAGAGTAATCAGTCCATTACGAGACTTAGGTCATCTCAACCAGATGGTTATGTTTAACTTAGAGGATTCTATGAAGAGCTCCTTTGCAGCCAGGGAGCAAAGACTTGAAATTATTTAAAACATCCACAAACATTACAACAGTTTATAATTTTTATTCTGGCTGCTAGTCTATGATAAGAAAACAAACCAAAACCAACCAAACCAAAAACCCATGAAGAATGGTGTTACAGCATATTAACAAAAAGCCTGTTTTAATTAATATGTAATTATCCAATAAACTTACTTTTTAACTCAATTTGTTTATTCTCCAGTGCATAATGTTATACATTACCCTTTCCCCTGTCTGCAACATAACTAATGAGGAAAACAAAAGCTGTCTGTTGGGGAGGGGAAGACGTGACTTCAGTTGAAGGAGTTGAAGCTCAGAGAGCTTGAAGGATTTTAGCTGGTTCAGTGCCAGGGAGCACTAGTTGTCAGTTGGGATTAGCCCTATAGCTGGCCCATTTTGTGTTTACTTCAGTTCTTTCCCACTGATAGAGGGCTGTTATGCCTTGAGACAGTTTTATTCTAGAAGTGCTCAGCATTTGGGTTTTGTCAGGCATAATTCTTGTGTTTTAATTTCACTTCTCTTAGACCAATCATCTAAGTAAATTAATCTTTGGACCCAGTGCAACCCTCCACCCCCTGTCAAATTAAGGTAGTAGCTGATACACCAAATTGTAAGAGGAATGTGTGAAATGCATGCCGCATATGTAGGTGGTTAGCCTGTGTTCCGTCCACTAGTACTGTTCAGTCCATATACTTCTAGGAGTGAAAGCTGTGCTTTTCATCAGACACGAAAGTGAGGTCCGTGCCTTGGTAAAGATGAGCAAAAGGACAGAAGTTATTTTTGAGGGTCTTTTATGGCATTGATAATGCAGGTTCATCAGTTCTAACGTTATCTTTTGGCTGGGTGTGCTGAAAATGAAGAAGTTATTCATGTGTAGGGGATGGGATTTCTGAGAAATCTCATTAATCTTTTCCTCAGTTTTGCTGTGAATTTAAATTTGGTTAAAAAATTAGGGCTGGAGAGGTGGCTTAGTGGTTTGAGTGTGTGCTGTTATTGTAGAAGACTACATCTCAGCATCATGTCAGGCTGCTCACAACCTCATGTAACTCTAGCTCTGGAAGAGTTCCCTCTAGTGGCCTCTGTGGGAACTGATCTCGTAACTTCCTACACCTACCTCACTATATACACAGTAACTTTAGATCGCCTTAAAACAATGAGCAACTCCTCCCCAAGGGACATACGATAACGGATTAGGCTATAAAGCAACGTTCAATGGTCCAGGTGATTTTTCAGTCATTTTAGTGTCATTTCAAAAGATGTGAAGACAAAGGAACCAGTAGTTATACTACTAGATACCTATGCAAAAACAAACAAACAAACAAACAAACAACAGACCATCACAGAAGGAATGAAGTGCTGATATGAGCCCTAACATGAATGCTGACATTTGAAAATGCAATCAATGTCCCCCACAGGCTTACATGTTGGCCTGGTCTCCAGCTGGGGACACGATTTAGATGACAGGATCATGTTGACTGAAACTAACTTCATCCATGGACAATTTCACCTGTTAACCGCTAAATGGCTGTTAGAGATGAGGCCCATGTGCAGGGAAGTTACCAGAGGTGTCTTTGAAGGGTGTTTTCTTATCTCACACCTTCTTTCTCTCTGCTGTCACTATACATGAGCTCGATGTCACATCCTCTACTTCAGTCTGAAAACTGAGTCAGCTGACCATGGACAGTGAGCCAAAGTACTCTCTCACCCTTTAAAACATGCCACAGTGAAGAAATGGAAAGGATGAAAGAAACCTATCATAAGAGTTTACACTGCACGGCTCCATTGATACAAACTGTTCTCATGCAGCAATTCATCCAATTAGATCATTGTTGCCTAGCAGGCAGGGTATGGAGGCTGAAAAGTGGGCAGGTTTTGTTGTTGTGGTTAGAGGGATGGAACTGCTTAACAGTTGGTTTCTATGATGGTATACAACTCTGTCAGTACACCAGACCTCACGGAATTGTTCACCTTATATGCATGAGTTAGGTTACATCTCAGTATAGTTGATATTTAGTGTTGATTAAAATATAGTCCATTTGTGCTACTATTAACATAATGCTGCTTATACTCTGTCTTGTAGTGACAAAGGCTGGGAAATACAACCAGAAGGAAATCACATCTGGTGTGAGAATAATTTTTGGTGTCATTATCGGTAAAGCCTCTTGACTTTTGAAATATTTTTATACCTTCAAATTAAAGATAAGGGTGTATGTGTCCATTACAGTCAGCTCTGTCACAACCAAACCTACCAGAAATAAGGTCTCTTAGTGAAAATAGAAATCCAGATGTGACAAATGTATATACTCCATAATTGCTTATAAGGTCTGATACAAATAGAGCTTTATGGAGCTTTCTTAAAAAGACTGACCAGGAGGCTGGAGAGTTGGGTCTAGACGACTTGTTGCTCTTGCAGAGGACCAGGGTTTGATTCCAAGCACCCTTACAATGGCTCATAAGCATGGCTAACTAGTTCCAGGGGCTTGATGCCCTTTTCTGATTTTAGCAGGCACCAGAGTAGCCAGTGGTACATATACATACATTCAAGGAAAACATTCATACACAGAAAATAAAAAAATGTAAACAAACAAACATGCTTGACCAGACCTGAGAGTAACAGGCCTATCATCCTACTGATTTGGGGGGCCAAGGAAGAAGAATCCCAAGTTTAGGGCTAGCCTAAGCAACTTATCAAACAAATAAAAAACCAAGTAAATAAACAAAAGACTTTTAATATTTTGTCTTAAAAAGAACTTTAAAAAACTTTTGGAGTATTAACAGACAGTAAATATAAGTACAACATGTCTCTGTGTCACACCACAGCCATGGCCTACAGAGCAGTTAGCCAGCTATAATCTACTTTTCTGAACTTTCTCAGCTCTTTCTCTTCAGATTTTGACAGCTGGTGTATAGCATCTTCTCCCAAGTCCATGTTGTTTGTTTCCTTGGCTTTTTCAGTAAGATCATATTCTTCATCTGAATCATCACTTTCTTTGTTTCCCTCCATATCTACATCATCAGGAATTTCTTCAGCACTTTGACAATAACAGAAAATAAACACCGTTAGATATTTCTAAATTAGGTCTTTTTAATTGAAGACACCCACATTGAAATACCATATAGAAAAGGCAACTCAACTGAAAACACTGTGATAAGTGCCCTTGTGGAGCACGGGCCATGAAAAACCAAATGAACTTACAAGATGTGGACCCACATATCTTTAAGCAGTACACACATCTCTTCCTCAGCTCTTCACAAGTGTTGTATGTAATAATCTTATGTCACTAGCTACAGTTCAAAGCTAAAATACAAATATGGTGGATGACATTCCCAAACAACTCAGAAGACAATGAAATCATCTAGAATTCTTACCTTTTAGTCTCTTTAGACAGCAGCAGTGAGTTCACAAACAGAGAGCACAGGAAAGAAGCTGATGGCAGTACGTGGGCTGGGGTGTTAAGAAGCTATAGGCACACAGAAATGTCACTTTGTTAGAAAGATCACCCTCTGATACGCCGTTGCTTCACCCCCTAATACCTTTTATTCTAAATACCCAGCCAAACACAAAAGGCTTCCCCGAAGAAAAACCAAACCAATGCAAATAGTACTTCCGGCTTCCCCCACTGTGCAGCCCCATCTCCTCACCCAGGTACAGGAGAGAATCACTCTACTAAGGTTCCTTACTCGTCTGGACACTATCTGTTCCATCTCCCATGCTCTGCAGTACTAATCACCCACCTCAGTAATTGCAGGTATGTTCTCTGTCAAGGGGAGTTGTACCAGTTCATTCTCTGAAGTTTCAGTTAACTTTGCATCCTGCTGTTGCCTGTGTTTTCCCAATATAAAAGAAAATGGGGTGGTTGGCAAACTTTCTTCTGCCAGCAGCTGTATGGATGTAAGAGAAGAGGAAATTATTTCAATAAAAAGATGGAAATTGTTTGACCGAACAGGTAAGTGCCACTGAACTATAAAACGATTCTGGTGAAAAGTTTGAGATCACAATTTTACTCTCATGTCATAGACAAAGCAACTGATGCCCAGTGTCCCCCTTTCTACAGGGGAAAGCTAGCCACAGAAACTAATGAGAGAACCATGGCTTCCTTGCTGGGGATTATAAAGATCACAGGAATGTGTTTTCAGAGGCCATATGCTCATACGGGCAAAGAGCTGGGGCAAGGTCACACAGCGACAACCTGGAAGGATGCAGCAGGTTAAAGGATGAAATCTTAGTAGAGTCAAGAAAACAATATTTTAAGGCAAAAGCAAGGTGTATATGCATTGTTGATGACCATGACAAAACTGCCCACAAAACAGGCAAAAACTGAAACAGGGTATAAGGATGGGACTAAGCAGAATTCTTTTTAAAAACAAAAAACCAAATAAACAAGAAAACAAAAACCAAACCAGGGCAGTGGGGGTGTGTGGGAGATGGAGTAAATCAGTTACCCATTCAAAGCTCTCCCAGGATCTCTACACTGCATGGAGAGGAGAGATGGAGCTACTCAGAAAGGCCTACCTTGACTGCCCAACTTAAAACCCAAGACACACCTCACTCACCGTTTCCTGTCTCCAACCCTGCTATACATCTCTTCATTTTCTAATGTACTACATATTTTACTGACTTATTGCTTGTTGTTTAACATCTGTATCTTCTATAAACACATTTTTTTACAGACAAGGCTGTTTTGCTAACATATCTCAGTTGTCTACAATAGTCCCTGGCATATAGCTGATTACTAACAAACAAAATGTTATAAGTAAATTCAATGAGTTTTCAGAAGAAATTAAGCTATGGTAAATGGTCAAAGATGAAGAACATCAGAAGCTATATAATCTTAGGCCACTACCTTCAGAGTACTGAGAAAATGGTTTTCAGTTTACATTTATATCCCACTAATCAACAAGTAGGGAAGAATAAAGACTACTTCCCAAACTGCAAGGCCCTTAAGGTCAGCAAGGTGATAACCCATGTTTGAATAGAACAAGCTTCACCAAAGCAAGTACGTGAGCAAAGAAAGAAAATCTATGGGACCTAGTGTCACAGCAGTAAATGAATCCCCAGCATGCTGAGCACAGGTTCTAGGATGAGCACTGCATAGCAGATTCACAGAGCAACTAGTCCAGACTGAAGCAAGCCATGGGGCTGTGAAAAGTTTTCATGACTTGAAAGAATACCTATGTGTCTGAAAAATCCTGAAAAAATCAATTTGGATAAAGCCTGGAGTAGAATTAAATAACAAAACAAAACACCCAGCAAATGGGAAAAGTAGGCAGCAGTAATTAACTCCATGAGGGAAAAAGTTGATCACAAAGAGGAAGTATGTGGGCTGCCTGGCGATGAAGGCATTTCTGTGTTAAGGCAATACAAACTTTCAGCTTCGAGAATTTCAATAAACTCAACAGATAACTAAATCCGGAATCCAGAATCTCAACGCATTCTTAGAGATATAAAGTCCAAGCTAGTAAAGACAACTCTAACCACACAACAAGATGCTTCTGTAATGATGACCTAGAGTTGTCCCTCAGTGTTCACGGAGGGTTGGCTCCAGAAAATAGTGCAGACGACAAAATCCAAGATCCTTAGTGGAGTAGGTTGGGATCTCATTTCATTTAAATATAAGCTAAGCACATTTACCCATCTACTGGCCATGTACCACCCCACGCCATCTACAACTGATTATTTAGCCAATTCCATTCCACAAATTAAACATGGCAGGCTAATTGACTAACTCTTTCAAAGACAAGACTATACTTTTAGTACTCTAGATGTTAGAGGAGCAGAGCAGAGTTTACAGGTATGCACTTAACAAGTCCCTCTTAGAGCTCAGGAGACAGTTTGTCACAGCTGAATTCTAAAAGCTAATTTTCTTTAGAAAGACAACACAGAATGCACCATAAACGGATAAAGTATGCCTACCTGTCTGCTTGTTGGTGTGAGTTTCTCTTCGGGAGACTTTGTACTGAAAGTTAATAAGCACTAAAAAGACAGATCAATTAATGGAACAAAATATACATTAGGAGGTACAAATGAAATAAGATTATACAATGTCTTAAAATGTCAATTTTTTAATTTTGATAAATACATCTGCCCAAAGAAATTTCTTTGAAAGGTCCTGTAGGAGTTACAAGACTATGTTTTGATAAAACCCGGCAACAAAATAAAAGCCACCAGTTTCTTCAACAGCAAACCAAATGGTAAAATTAGGGGAAAATGCTAATAACTGAATTAAAGTAATTTTGGGGCTTAGTGACTCCCTTCTGTCAACACAAAGCTTCAAGGTGTGGGGTACAGTGCTAATGCAATCACATTCTTAACCCTGCTGCATTGGCACTTATTTGATCATTTCTTTGGGAAATAAACCTTTAATGAAAGAGTAGAGTTCTACCTAAAACAAACTCCCTTTGGAGGGAGACGGTTACCTGTGATTTAGTTAGGAAGTAAAACTGAGATCTATTTAGCCACTGGTGAGCTTCTGAGGTGAATGATTCCGGGACGTCTCGTGGAACAAACACTCCCCACTGGACTTCTTCTCTAGAGACATTCTTTTGAATGTACAGTGGCCTTGGCTCGCTAGGTTTAAATACAAACACTAAAGGGGAAAACAGATAGATGTATTTTACCTGCAGAGAAATATTCTAGCCTCAGGCTGGCAGATCACACTAATTCTGTTCCCAGCCCACAGACTAAATGGCCCTGCTTAGGCTGTTTCGGTGCTGTTGCTGCTGCTAATTGACAGGTATCTACTGAGTGCCTAGTATGCACCAAACAGGTTAGGAATGAGGACTAAAATCTGAAAATGAAAAGGGTTTCTGTTCTAGAGACCAGGGTATCTGTACAAGAGACAGCAGAACACTAGACAAACATCTTGTCTGAAGTATCAAGAAAGAGATGCAGACATTGTCTCAGAAGCAGAGGAAGTTCAGTTAACAGCCAGGGGAGACTCTGAAGCCTGAGAGGGAAGTGGCTTGTGGAAAAGTCAGGGATCTACTGGAGCACCCCTAGCAGTAGGTGTGGGTGTATACAGTACAGGTGCTGGGTCAGGGTCTACTGGGGCACCCCTAGCAGTAGGTGTGGGTGTATACAGTACAGGTGCTGGGTAAGAGAGGACGGGCAGGCCGCAGACAAACAGCTGCATATGAATTTCTGACTCAAAGCAACTATGCTCCAGCTTATACTAAAAACAGTAAAAAGAAAACCTAGGGAAAAGGCCACATGCTATCAGAGAATGGTTAGTACTTACGATCTGAGCCCACTGAAGACTGAGCCACTGCAGCAACATGGTCTGAGTAAGGGTCGGGTTCCATAACTCTAACATTTAATTTTGCACTCCACTGTACTGTGGGAAAAGTGATACGCTTCTGAGAAGAGGTTCAGCTAAAGCTTAAGTCCTTACACGTGTTCTTGAGCTTCCCTGGGACAGCTCAGGGCTATGCTTATGTGGAAGGATTTATGACTTCAGTAACAATAGATACACACTGACTTTGTTGTGGAAGGTTCAGGGAAGTGTGCAGCAGGAAGCAGAACGGCAAGATAAACTTGAGTACTCCTTCCACACAGTGCGTTGAAGTCAGGCTTCTTCAGATTCGGGGCGGATGCTTTTCTGCTCTTACTAAATGTGAGCGGCAGAGACTACCATCCACATTCCTTAGGAAATATCATATCTTCCCAGTGCCCACATCAGTAAAATGCCACCAAAGCCTCATTTTTCAGGAGTACTGTGACAGATTACTTTCAAATATTACACAGTCTGGGATTCTGCATACAATCAACAGAGCTCTTCCTCAACTTGTGAAGATGAGTGTGGACCCAGGCACCCTGAGCACAATGGACACAACTGCCTGACTATTTACAGTCTGTAACTCACTACCAGCCACTGATTTAAAACTTCTGGTCAAGCAAAAAATTATATATTGTAGGGATAAAGATATGAACACAGGGTCCTTAGTTCCTAACAGGTCAGCGTCTAGCTGCAGCATCCCACATGGGCATCCCACATGGGCTTACTTGAACAACTGAGCAGATTCCAACAGCAGAGAATGCCATTCTCAGTAGTGCCGAGAAGATACTTTGAGCACGTCAGTCTTCCAAAGCAAAGGTGCCTAGGTCAAAATCATATCAAAAATGAGCAGCAGGCAGCTCTAGTACATTTAGTTACAAAGAACTGTAGGTTTAGACTCCTGCATTTATTTCTACTCAATATAGGCTCGTAAGCTGGCATAGTTTTATTCTTTTTGTGTTTCTAGTTCTTACAGCAATGGAAAAGGTGTAAGCCAATAGAAAGGGTTATTTAAGTATTTGTATTTCTTTAGGAAAACAGGTGTAATGCTATGGTCAACTCTCTTATATGCTGCATCATATAACAATCCACGTAAACTATATCACGCCACTTAACAAAACCTTATTTTATCCTTTTTACCTACAAAAGGAAAATTTGTACTCAGAAACTTTTACAAAGCAAATTCAAAATCAGATATATTTAAAATGAGATGAAATTAGTCGACTATTATTTTGTCTTTAGGTCTGGGAACCAGAAGTATTGGTTTGAGTATTACATTGTGTTTTTAAGGGAATGCATAAAGACTGGCATGTCAGGATCAACCGAGGCTAGCATAGCTTTAGTTTCTACCCAGTACCCCATGAAAGTGTTTACTCTACTGAACAATGCTGGGCACAAAAGTTCAATGTGAATCCTAGTTTAAGAAATGCTTATAAACTGCTCCTGAACTCACAAGTTACAGTTTCTCAACATTTTGATTAACTTCTTACCCCTATTCCCCAGCAAACTATAGATTACCTCTTTGGGGAAAGCATACATTATTATTGAAGCTTAAAGGCTTTTTAAATTAAAAATACATACATACATTGGGAGCAATACAAACTAATTTACCTACCTTATTTTCCCAGCTCGTTGGCAAAATGTACATTTTAGTTCCCAGGTTTCTGAATCCCATATTGTAACTATTTCCTCAAAACTAACTGCTAGTAAGGAGCCATCTTCAGAGAAACAACAATTGGTTGCTTGATACTTGTGGTAACTACCCACAAAGTCACAAGTCCAGCCAATGGCTTTTTCTGTGGAAAAAGAAACCATAACAAAAATGGCATAAATATGAAATAATGTTAAGAGACAGGTTACAAGCAGAAAAAGTTAAACAAAGAAAACAAAATGTAACAAAACTCCAGATTCCCCACAACTGTTCTAAGTAAAAAGTGTAACTCCTGACTGGTATTTTTCCTTCCTGGAGACCTTGAGCTCCCTCTAGTGGAGGAGAGAAAGACCTAGTGGCAGGAACCCTTTAAGCTGCACCAAGCAGACACAAAATGCCCACCCACTTCCCCAAAGCACAGATTCTGGAAATTTAATATGAAAAATAGTTGTTGAAATTAAGCAACAGTTTATAGAATTTAACAAAGCGAAAAACACCTTCTCAAAAAGGAAATAAATGCCAATATAAATATATCACTTCTTAAAACTGTAATTTTTTAACACAATCTACTGAGTGAACTTACTGTATATATCAGAGTCATCTGTTAATATCCACACTTTGAAGTGGCCATCTCTGCTAGCTGTGACCAGTATGGGTTTTTCATAGTTTTCTGCATTATTGAAACAGAGAGCTGTGATGTGGTCATCATGTGGCATGGTGATCTTTGTGTTAAGAACAAACCTGGTTGAAAGAAAAGACATGGTATGGTGACACTCTGCACAGCATGCAGTATCTTCAAAATGGGCAACTGATAGATTATTACCCCAAATGACAATTTCCACACTCTTAACAGTCTCAAGGCAAGTTCTAACATCACCTGGGGTGACTCAAATACAGACCATTATATACAGTGGCCAGCTCACTGGGAAAAGTGAATATAAAACAAATCACAGCTGAAGGCCTATTGTACTAGACTCTGTAGGATAAATACACAGAACTTGGAGGTCTGGCTTCTTCTAAAAACAAACAAAAGAAAAACAGAGAAAAAAGAATGGCTGGGAAAGGCTCCATTTATATTGTGAAAACACGAAATAAAAATGCCCTATTCAAACTGTCCCTCATCAACAATGCTTGCTATGTCCTCAGAGTATAAGAACAGCATACAGAGCGCTCCGTGCTAAGAGCAGGTTCTAAGAGAGAGGACCAGTAGGAATTCTGGTCTTCTTTTCTCATCTATGAAATATGGGGCAAAGGCTTAGTGTAAAAGTATGTTTGTTTGTTTGTTTGTTTTTGGTTTTTCGAGACAGGGTTTCTCTGTGTAGCCCTGGCTGTCCTGGAACTCACTTTGTAGACCAGGCTGGGCTTGAACTCAGAAATCCACCTGCCTCTGCCTCCCAAGTGCTGGGATTAAAGGCGTGCATCACCACTGCCCGGCTAAAAGTATGTTTTATTTACCTGATGTAATTGTCGTACTGCCTCGACCGGCTAACCTAGGCCTAGAATGTTTTCAGCCTCTAAAACTTACTGCTAAATTAAGTTCACCCTTCCTATTTCTTTCAGAACTCTGGCTGGCTGGTTCAACTCAGCTGTCCTGGTTCAAAACTCCTCTCCAAGCTGACTGATTCAATCTGGCTTCTTTCTTGGCCTCTGACTTTTTGTTCTGCTTGGCCTCAGATTAACTCTAGCAATCGGTTCTAATCTTTTGGCTCCTCATTCTCTGGCTGGTCTGTCTTCACCTGTGTCTAGCTTGTTCTCTCTCTGACACCCTGTCTCTGTACAACTGTCCCAGGAAAACTGCCTCCTCCCTCTTCTCTCTTCCTGTGCACACTGCTTGCTCTC
Source organism: Uromys caudimaculatus (assembly GCA_028551405.1). Taxonomy (NCBI): domain Eukaryota; kingdom Metazoa; phylum Chordata; class Mammalia; order Rodentia; family Muridae; genus Uromys; species Uromys caudimaculatus. The sequence continues at coordinate 40,489,278 of CM052709.1, read as the reverse complement.
TAAGCTGCTTCCCTTTCTCTTCTCTTTCGAGGTCAGCAGATCCTGTCACGTTCAAACATGGCTGCTTTCTTCTACAAACTAACTTTACCTTCACTGCTTGGATTTAAAGGTGTGCTAAGGCTGAGTCACACTACAACTAGAAACAGTTTTTTTTCAGTAAATAACACATTCTTGGGATTCACAGTGTGATCAAATATCCTGCAATACCTTAGGTTACAATATTCTTTAGAAATTTATTGAGCCAGGTTTGGTGGTGTATGCCATGAACCCCAGCATTTGGGAGGCAGAGACAGGCAAATCTGAGTTTGAACCAACCTGGTCTAGATAGCAAGTTCCAGAATACCCAGGGCTATGCAGAGAGTCCCTGCCTCAACATCAAAACAAAACAAAAACCCGGCACAAAGATTCAATGAACAGTTCTTCAAAAAAGCAGCGGGTTATTTACCTGAACACGAGACACATGTCTATACTCTCCCTTGGCAGTGGTGGAAGAACCAGGGCACATTTGGATGGTAATTCTGGATTTGCCTCCAAATGTGTTATGTTGTGGGGTTACAACTCTTTCTCCTGTTCCATCTTTTATGTGATGACATGGCATGACCTACATTGCATCAATGCTTTCTCAAAACAGAAAGCTAAAATAAAGCTTTAGTACTAGAATGATGCCACAGCGCCATATCTGTGTCAAAATGCAACAACAGAAATACTGAGAGTTTTAACTATAAAACCGAAATGCAAATGAGGTAGCCGTACAATAGGATTACCCTTGGGTTTTCTTGCTATAGCTCCACAGTTTCATTTGTAGCTCGAGCTCATTTTCATTTTCTTGCCGTTGTTCAACTGTTGCCAGCCAGGTACCAGAGCAGCCAAAGGCAGCCTTCGTTAGCTCAATTTGGATTAGGCCTTCATCATTGATGTACTCTTGCTGTATGATATCTAGCTGATAAGGTTAAAAAGTCCAAAGTGTTATTAATATAAGTATCTAATTTACAGTCATATTTTTCTCTAAGAAAGCTTTATAGAAACCTCAGGGCTAAATTATCTATTACTTCAAAGAGTAAAAAATAAAAATAAAAAGAGATATGCAATGGTCCAAGGAGACTAGCTCTCTATTTACGACTGACCCCTTAATCCCTTATAATGAGTTTCCCTGTGTCTGGTAAGAAAAGAAAGTGGTTACTATTGATTGAGGAGCCTCATATGAAAAGCTACAGATCCAAAATGTCCCAGATTTCTTTTGATGTTGACAATGTTCACAAAGATGTAAGAGATATTTTGGGACTTGGACCCAAGTCTACACAAAGCCAGCCTATGGGTGATTTTATCTAATAGTTTTAGCATTGTGCTATGACATGTCTTCACATGAAGTTAGACATGGGATTTTCCTCTTGTGGTGTCAGGGAGGTGCTCAGAATTTTTAGATCTGGGACCACTTAAGACTGGATTTTGGCCAGATGGTGGCGGTGCATGTTTTTAATCCCAACACAAAGGCAGGCGGATCTCTGGGTTCAAGGCAAGCCTAGTCTACAGAGTGAGTTCCAGGATAGTCAGGGCTACACAGAGAAACCCTGTCTCCAAAAAACTCAAACAAATAAGAAAAGACTGGATTTTGAGATTAGAGATGCCCAACATTTATTAAGTGTAGTAAGAGCCCTTTTAGTAAATGTGGTGGTGGTGGGGAGGGGTTGACTGTTTTTCAAGTTTATAGGATATGGAAAGAAAAAGTTAGCTACCATGACAGTCATCTATAAAGAGCAATGCAGGGCACGAGAAAAGGGACTGCATTTTATTGCAAGAATATTGAAGTATTCTTGTTTAATCTACACTAAACTTTAATGTCTGCACGTTAAGACAGTTTTACTACACAGCATACCCAGATCTGTACTGTCAACCCCCACATGCTCATTCATTTATTATTGTGACTCAGAGTACATGTGTGAGCAGCATCAAGTGCATTAAAGGAATCTCAGACATTATCAGCTGTGTTCAGGTACAAATGCACAGGATCAAGTATTAGGAGCTTCCAAATAAACCACACCACCTCAGTAGCACTAGAAAGAACTTTCACTTGTTTAAAGCTTAGCTTATGGATTGAAATCTTACGTTATATAGCTGCTTATCGCCCTGGAGAGAGTAAAACTGCAAGTGACCGGGCTTTCCATTCAAGACTAAAGCTTTGGTTCTTGGGTCAACCATCAAACCAGTAGATATACTCCTATCTGCAAAAGAAGCAACAGCAGTTTAAGAGCAGCAGCCACTCGTCACATGCAGGGTCCCCTATCCACTTGAGTCTGCAGTACCTTTTACTAGGCCTTGAATTACTGCAGACGCATCGAGATTTCGGTGAATAACTGTTATCTCTGTAAAAACAGGGAGGAAAATAATTAAAAATGAATATGTCAGAATATTAAGGTGATAAGGATCAGATCTTTATGTTACTTAATGTGCCAGAATAGAAGACAATCCAGTAAGTTCAATTAAATCAGTGTTACTAGAAAATCAAAACTATAGTTTACAAGTTAGTTGAACAATTACAAATGGGGATATAAGTTTCTGTTAAAGTCACTAACCTTTTCTTTCAAATTATGTGTGTTCTTGTCTGTCTGTGTGTATGTATATGTATGTCCATGTGAATGCGAGTGCTTGTGGAAGCTACCCAAGGATCCTAGGTTCCCAAAACTGGAGTTCTGAGTGTTGTGAGCTGTCTGACATAGGTGCTAGGAGCCGAGCAGGGTGCTCTGCAAGAGTCGTACATCTATTAATCTCTGAGCTCTCTGTAGCACAGTCTATGCTTTATAGACCGTAGTCATAAATGTACATGTGATCTAGGTGGAGAAATGGGAAGAGAAGGTTGGGAATAACAGCAAGCACCTCAGCTTCGTCACACGCTGTAGCACTCATGTATAGTTCCAGCAAAAAAAGCTCTCGGCATTCGGGTGAAAATGTCATTTCTTATGAAAGTGGGAAGGCTCACTTAAAGCCCACCTTTCATTTTAAAAGATTCTGAAACTATAATTGGCACAGCAATAAGCAAACATAATTTTGAAAATGATAAGATCCAGTGGCATCTGGGGCTAGAAAGGAGTAAAGAAAAAGCCACACATTAAATTTCTACTATTTTCAACTAGTTTTAGGTCCCTTTATTTCCCATTCAGAAGCTGATGACTAACTGTAAGATGATACAGTTAGAGAAATTTAGACTTACTGTTATCAGAGTGAGAAGTGCAGAACAAATCTCCCGCGGGTGAGACAGAGATGTGCTCAATAGAAGATCCCAACCGAGGAAGAAACTCTTTGTTCTTCTCCGATCCGTCTCGCCACTCCACAAGCACACACTCCCGCCCGCCACTCAGCAGACTGGTGCCTTTGCAGCCAAAGAAAGAAAAATGGCAGAGTTTGAAGACAAACAAAACAAAACCACACATATAAAAAAAGGCAAATGTATCCAGTACTTAAGTGATCTCTCTGGAACTTACAAAAGTGTCTTCATATCATTTTTAACTGGTTTTATTTATTATCTTTAAGTTTTAGTTTACTTTTAATTGACATAGCTGTGCATACACACAGAGTACAATATGATGCTTACATACATATATAGTGTAACACTCAAATCATATAACTTGAACAACTACCACCTTGAGCATTTATCTATTCTTTGTGATGAAATAATCAAAATCTTCTTTTACAGTTTCAATAGTAATGGCTATAGTTACCCTATTGTGCAATAGAGGAAACCAAGCAAAGATGACCTACACATAAAATATTTGTCAATCACAAATCTGATAAGGGATTAGTATTTATAAAATATAAAGAACTCAACTAATTCAAAAGCATAAACAATACAATTGAAGAATGAATAAAACAACCTTAACAGACACTTCCCAGAGGATAGGCAAATAATCAACATGTGTATGAGAAAACCCTCCACATTAGTAACTATTAGAGAAATCCACACGAACATCCAAAATGAGGCAGTGCCCCATGCCAGTCAGACTGTGGCCAGGCATTCTGAGATACAGCCATTATGGAAACTGTCTACACTGCCCTTAGCAAGTTCCCTCTGGTAGACACCTGAGTGGCATGAAACCAGAATACTGCAAAAGTAACTTACTACCATCACTCACCAACACTTGGGCTCAATGATATCAACTAGCTGTGGTCAGCCCAAATAAAACAGAGGACTGTTTACAACACTCCAGTGTCAGCAGCTCTGGGAGGAGACAACGGGATTTAGTAATGTCAAGCTTATAGTGTATACTATTGTATGCGTATGATCATTCCTTGCCACGAGAAGCCATGAGATGGGCAGAGGCCACAGTATAGAAAGGAATGAAGACTGCAGAAGCACTGTCTCATTGGTTAATATTTGTTCAGATTGCCTTATTTGCTTTGAATTGTTTTATTTATCAAAATGAGTGTAGTTCTGAGTTTGGCAGTTATATTAAAATTCCTCTGGGACCGAGATCAAGCTAAATGATTTCTGGATTATGGACCAAGGACTTGTTATTTTGGAAAAAAGTCTCTGCATTTGTGTTGACAGGGAAGAACAGGCTCTGGATCCCTTCCAGAGTGATATGGATCAGACATGACAAGGGGAGACTCCCTGAAGAACTAGAAAAATTAAAGAGAATCAAACAGGACGGATAAAGATTCTTCATGCCATCCTTTGCATGGCATGAATATTACGAAGGCTATTAATAAAATTAACTCATAAAAAAACAAAAAAAAGACAGCTGTCTTTCACCTGCTCAAACAAGGAGCAGAATTTCATCCTTAACTGATCTGTGCACCCTGCATAAACCATACGAAAATATTAATGGTACTAAAATTTTGGTTGTGAGATTTATATACTACAGAATGTACAGCTTTGGCGAGATTCATCCTCAGAGATGCTGAACTGACCTGCTTGGAACCCTGCTTCAGGTTGCTCCCCAAAACAGCTTCGAGGTTGACAGATTCCAGATAACCTCGCCTCATCCATCCTATCAGATGGATCCTGTCGGACCTCAGTCAAGCCCTGAGCCTTCTAAGCACACAGAGACTGGATAACAGACGCTAAAGCCAGCTTTCTTAAGCCTAACCAATTTTTCTAATTTTCCTAACTGTCCCCACCAATTTAAAGAATTTTTCATCGCCCCTATTCAGCAGGAAGAAGTTAAGGAGAGTTGTCATCCCGATCCTTTGGGTTTGGGTGTCTGGTTATGGTTATTTTACAAATTATAGATAGGTTGCCATATTAAGGGATAATTTGGAAATGGTCATAATTTTGAACAGGGAGAAAATAGATGGAATGATTACTAAATTTTATCCTTGAACAAAGTACTGTGTAGCCATAATTTTAATTGGTAGAAATCTTTTTTTGTTTGTTTGCTTATTAGTTTGTTTGTTTGGTTTTTTTTTTTTTTTTTCGAGACAGGGTTTCTCTGTGTAGTCCTGGCTGTCCTGGAACTCACTCTGTAGACCAGGCTAGCCTCGAACTCAGAAATCCGCCTGCTTCTGCCTCCCAAGTGCTGGGATTAAAGGCGTGTGCCACCACTGCCCGGCGGTAGAAATCTTTATAACTGATGCAAAACTGAACTTATAATTTCTTACATTGGTAGAGAACTTATTTTGATACAGATTTAAGGTTTTCATTGGTATGAATCTGTACATTGATACAAAATTTGAGATTAGTATTGTTACTCTTAGATAGGCATTGTGCCTACACAATTCATGTAAGAATACAAGGCTTAGCCAGGCGGTGGTGGCACACGCCTTTAATCCCAGCACTCGGGAGGTAGAGACAGGCGGATTTCTGAGTTCGAGGCCAGCCTGGTCTACAGAGTGAGTTCCAGGACAGCCAGGGCTACAAAGAGAAACCCTGTCTCAAAAAACCAAAAAAAAAAAAAAAAAAAAAAAAGAATACAAGGCTTAGACCCAGTCCTTCTAATAGCTGCTTTTAAAACCACTTAAGATGATTAAGCAACACAAGTTAAGGGCCAGAGAGCAAACTTGTGGTTATGTTAGATTCTGATTTAATTATAAGAAGGTGTTCCAATATTCTTCAGTTAGAAATAGCTAAGAGTAGTCAAGGTTTAATAGTTCAAGATACTTAGGCAGTCTTTAAAAACATCAGAAACCCACAAAATGTGACATTTAATGTTATTTAATAATTTGACAATGAGACATGTCTGCTCCGGACAGTTTCCCCATTCTCCTACAAAGAAAGAAAGAAAGAAAGAAAGAAAGAAAGAAAGAAAGAAAGAAAGAAAGAAAGAAAGAAAGAAAGAAAGAAAGAAAGAAAGAAAGAAAGAATCTTTATCTCCAGGGTTGCTTATCATGGCAAGGTAGCCACAGGGCAGAAATTGCTTATTTCAGCTGCAGAAAAGACACACTATGTGGCATACTGAACTTATAGTGGAATAGTCAACTGATAGCTCTGCCAAGACAGGGTAAACAGTCCTTTATAATTCTGCTTTTTTGCAAAGGTCTGTCAGATGATCCTGGGCCAAAGGCTGAAGAAAGATGCTCTGTTATGAATACCCAAGTTTCACTTTACAGGAACCGCTGGACTGAGAGTGAGGTCCCAGATGGAGGAGTTGGAGAAGGGACTGAAGGAGCTGAGGGAGTCTGCAGCCCCATGGAAGGAGCAACAGTGTCAACTGGCCTGACCCCCGTGCTCCTGGAGTTTGGACCACCAACCAAAGAATACACATCTATTGACCCATGGTTCGGACCACATATGTGGCAGAGGAGGGCCTTGTTGGCCATCAGGGAGAGGAGAGGCCCTTGGGCCTGAGGGTGTTACAGGCCCCAGGAGAGGGGAATGTCAAGGTGGGAATATGGGAGTGGGTGGGTGGGTGGGAGGTGGAATTCCCT
>CM052709.1:40460962-40482320 GCA_028551405.1 Uromys caudimaculatus | reverse complement strand
GTGGGGAGGGGGAGGGGACAGGGGGATTCCAAAGAGGAGACCTAGAAAGGGGGAAACATTGGAAATGTAAATAAAGTATCAAAAATTAAAAAAAAAAGGATGCTCCGTTATAAGGAATCGGGGCTGTCCAAGCAGTCAGCTGTCTCTGCAACTGTTTAAGCTTTGGAAGTTGTGTTTGGTGCTTACTGTATATCTAGGTAATGTTTAAGTCGTTCTTGGATTTCTGAAAGGGTTGAAGACTCATAGTTTCATAATCAAACTCAAGTTGTTTAACATTGAGAGAGAGGTTAGAGTGGAAGACATGGTTTTCAGATGGCGTTACAGGCTAAATAAACATAGTGTAGGGATAGAATCATAATTCTTTAGGTTAGGAATGATGGTAGAGTACTTTAACTATTGACAAATATGATCACGGAATGTTAATCGTATATCATACTTTGTAATTTACATGACTTATGGCTTTGTTCAATTTATGTCTGGGAGAAGAGGTTTTGTTTGTTTTGTTTTGACAAAAAAGGTAAATGTAGGGGTTGGTTCTGATGCTAAGGTCCTATTCCCCAATTGGTTCTTCATGCATCAATAAAGATACCAGTAACCAATGACTGAGGACGGGGCTGGGCACTTAAGAGCTGCAAGGGAGGATGCAGGCAGAACTGAGAGAGTTGGAAGAAAGAAGGAGTACCTGCAGGAGATGAAGCCAACCAGCCATGTGAGTTTTCAGTTTTGAGTGGCCATTGGCCACTCTATCTGATTAGGCCTTGGGTGGCAGGAGAGGTTTAGCAGTGCTCAGTTATTGAGTTAGCAAAAACATTTTAAGATTAACTTGTGTGTGTGCTGTTTTTCACCCATGGATTCAAGGGAATCTGGGTGGGGGAGGGTAGCACGGCCCGTTCCTGGAGGTTAGGCAGGGTAGCAAAAGCTACATGCAACCAAAAAAAGAGTGTTCACAACTTGACTCCTGTAACTTGCTTTTTGTGACAGGGTCTCACTTAATACTTAGGTAGGCCCTGAACTCATAGTGATTCTCCTGCCTCAGCCTTCCAAACAATGGGATTATAGTTGTAAATTCCAACATTTGATTCAGGTATTTCTAAACTTTTTTTTAATTATGAAAGAGGCACTTACCTGTTACTGTAAAAGCCAAATCCATAACCATGTCGTGGTGCCAATGCAAACACGTGTATGTGTACTTCTTATCATCATGAAAATTCCTCCTGTTGGAGAAAACAAAATGCTTTTTAAAACATTTTTCCCCTCATGGAAGATATCCTGACTAGTTTCCCCTCCCTCCCCTCCCAGCTCCTCCCCACCTCCCCTCCCATCCAGACCCATTCCCTTTCTGTCTCTGATTAGAAAACAACAGGCTTCTGAGACAGAATAAAGTAAGATAAAACAGAAAGTAACACATCAGAATTGGAACAAACAAACAAACAGAAAAGAGTCTCCCTGAGAGAAGTTATTTGATGGAGACATCCCACTTAGGGCTTAGAAAACAAACTCATAACTTAACCTCAGATGCCAAATAGGAAACAATGGCATGCTAAATCCAATAAACCACAGTCTCAAGTGTTCTGGCATCAATTTTAAAAATACTTTGTTCTTTGTAACCAGATGAACTTCTGTAAGAAAAGTCATCATGGCACTCAATGTGCCACCCTCTGGATACTCAGCAGTATCAGTTTCCTGCTTTATTTTTTTAAATAAATAAAACAGGAAACTTAAATAAATAAAACTTTTAAATACATAAAACCTTCTGGCTGAGAACAAGGTTCTCTTCAATAAAATGGTTCCGAGTGACATGGAGCTTCTCTCTCTCAGAAGCTTAAGGTTAGGACCCCCACAAGGCAGTGTGACGGAGAGCGCAGTGCCAGGAGCCGGGCCTCCTGCAGCACTGATTCTCCACTCTTTTTTGGCCTAGACATAGTGCTGCCCTGCAGGATGAGTGGGACGCAGTAACACGTGATCCCATGTTTTCTGGAGTTCACTGACCAGAGGCGGATTTTGCCGTCCATGTGACCAGATGCGATGCAATCTTCCTTTGGGTGGCAGGCCACACAAGTGAACTTGTTGTTTGCATTCTTCTTATTTTTTGTTGATGGTAAAGTAAAACTAGGAACAAGAAAGACAACAATTTTCCCTTGGTTATGAATCAAGTCTTCTGTTAGGTAAACATTTACGAATGTACTGTATAAACTTATAAGCTTCATGTGACGCATATCCTATCACAAGAACTTGCTAAGATTTAAGTTATGAAGACAGTCCTTTTAGTACCCTTTGCTGCCCTGTGGACAGAAAATTTCTCTCTGAACCAAAATTTTAGTATTAAATTTATGGCCATGCTTAGTAAATTCAAACAGAAACAACTGACTTTATGTGTCCTAATGGGGCAAATTCAGAGGGGTAAATCCATTTGCTATGTCTAGCTTGGTTCATACTCCACTTCTAAAGAAGTGAGGATCTTTGTATACAAGACAATGCCAATCTCAGAAGGGAGCTGCGAAGATGAGAGACTGACTACACAGTCCTCAGCTCGGAATATAGCATGCTATTCATCCTTACAACTCAGTTAGATGTCATCTCCATTTAAACCTATCAATTTGAAGCACATGGTGGATGAAATGGACTAAATGTTTTAAGTCCATGCTGGTGATTTTTGTTAACTTCATCCAAGCTACGGTCACCTGGGAAGAAGAAACCTTAGGGAGACAATGGCTCCAGATTGGCCTGTTGTCAAGAGTGTGGGGCATTTTTTTGACTGAGACTGACGTAGAAGGGCCTAGCCCACTAGAGTGATGCTATTTCTGGGCAGTTAGCTGGGTCTGGGAGTTCTACAAAAGCAGTTGAGTGAGGCACAGAGAGCAAGCCAAAAACAACACTCATGGCCTCTGCTTTATGTCCTTCCCTGAGTTCCTACCATGGCCTCTGTTTTATGTCCTCCCTTGAGTTCCGACTCTAACTTCCCTTTTGACAATGAGATTGAGATGTTAGCTACATGGTTGGTCATGGTATCTTAACATAGCAATAGAAAATAAGCTGGAACAAAGTCCCAGTATCCTAATGCCGATATTGGTTGTTATAGTTAATGAGAATCACCAGGCCAAGCTTCTTCAATCTAAATCCAATTTTTACACAAAGTACACAGTTGACTGTATTGTATGTATGGGGTTTGGGGATAGAGAAGACTCCCTAGCTAAGTTGTTCCTACCCTACCATCATGTAGTAAAATGTGTGAACCTCTACAGGACAGTCCATTTTTTGAATGAAACGAGACACTAGAAACAGGCTTGGACAACACTAGAACAACTGCTCCAGTAAATACAGAAAAGCCAATAAAAGGGAATTCTTACTTGCGTGTTTTTTTCTTTTTTAAAAAATAAACAGATAAGTAAAAGTCCCGGACTGCAGCAACATATTCTCCCTGATGGTTTAAGCAGAAGTTAAAATTAAAAAAAAAAACAAAACAAAAAATAAAACTCAAGATGTATTACTACAAAATGACTTGCTATACTTTGGCCAAGGTAAAGATAATTTTACCTTTAGAATTAAGCTCTAAATTCTACATCTTAAAGTTTACATATTTCCCATTAGGCATACATACAATACCATGTCATGTTTGGCTATATCTACATAACTGCTGCCAAAATTCAGACCTAGAAACATTTCCAAGAAGGTGCCCTCCTCACTTAGTCCCTCTGCAATGCCCCAGTCACACCAGCAACTGTCACGTTATCATCACAGCTTATGTCAGTCTGTGCATTGCAACTGTAGCTCAACACATCCTTTTGAACTTTACCTATACCCTTAGGTGTATTATTAATTTCTTCTCATTGTCGAGCTGCACTCAGCTGACTAAATCCACCAAAATGCCATTGTTTGGCTGGTTGACTCTGGGCTGTCAGCTTGCTCCAAGCTATGGGAAACAGTCATAACTTCTATACATATCGTCATATTCTCTCTCCAGGCCCAGGGAATTTGCTCCTCATCTTGACACCATTAGTAATTCTGGTGGAGGTAAAGTGGATTCTAACTATGATTTTACCCACTGTGGTAATCAGTAAGACTGATCAGTAAGACTGAGTCTGACAGTGACAATGACGAAGCCATCCATCTTCTCTACTCTGAGGAACTAATTCCGTCCTGAAGAATGATACAATGACTGGAAAAACCCCAAGGCTAATGCAATAGGTGTTCTGGTGGCATTTGACTTTAAAATAATAGAGCATTAACAGGTAGCAAAATAATGGTACAAATGCCACAAAGTATCTGTCAAAAACATGCTAGTATTCATGTGTGCAGCAATATTAAGTTGAAAAGAGAAAAAAATAAAAATATTTCTGATTCTACTTCCTTTGGGAACTGCTGTCTTCAATGTGATCAAGAAAATGTCTATAAAAGCTTTTAAATATTGTCATTGGTAAGACTGAAGATTTTCTTTCCTCATGTTTCTATGATACCTGAATTTCCTATGATGGGAAATTTTTACTATAGATACAAAGCCCGTATTTTCTAAAGGTACACTATACAGCCTAAAGTGGAGCAATGTCAATGTTTTATATGAAACAGGGAAAGAAAAAGTACAAATACCAGACATTGTTATTTCGGAAAAAATGGTAAAAGAGCAAAGTACAGAATACATGACATAAGGCTGGTTCTAAGAACATGCATGATACTGCAGGAATGCTTGCCAAGGCAACATCACAGCGTTTAGTTACTAACACAAGGCACTAATGCACTGGATCACCAGTGTCGAGGGGACCGTTCAGGGAATGGATTCCACATACAAACAGAGACCAACAGAACAAACGTACCTCATTCCCAAAGGCAACGCACTTGGGGGACCTGTTTATGTAATCCAAAACAAAGGTGAGCTCCTTAGCTTCCACATCCCGGCTTGTTGATTTGGGCAGTTTCACTGATACCAGCTGAAATATGTCTGGCCAGAGGAAGTCATTTATTACAAAGTTTCTCTAAAGCACGTACACTCAGTCATTCAAAACAGTTATGTGCACACTCAAATGCCAAGATGGCAACTGTATGACACTTTGAACAAAATGTACCTCAAGCTTAACTCTCCATTTTTTTAAAAAAATTATTTATTTATTCTTATTTTATGTCTGTGAGTTTTGCCTATTTGTATGTAAGTGCACTGTGTGCAGAGCCTGGTGCCCACAGGGGTCCTGGAAATGGAGTTAGGGGTGGTTGTAAACTGCCACATGGGTGAAGGGAACCAAGCCCAGGCCCTGTGGAGGGGCAGCGAGTGCTCTTAACTGCTGAGGCATTACTCCAGTCCCCGAACTCTTCATCTGACTGGAATCTAAATCCGTAACTCCTGGACACTCCTGGCTCTCTGTAGAAACAGAAAACCTACTCAGGAATGTTTTATGTTCCAAAGTACTCAGCTGCAGTTTAAAGTGGGTCTATGTGGGCACACATCTTTAAATCCCAGCAGGGTCAGGGTCAAGGTCAGAGGCAGAGGCAGAGGCAGAGGCAGGAAGTTCTCTGCGAGTTTGAAGTCAGTCAGGTCTATACAGTGAGTTCCAGGACAGGCAAAACTATAAAACTATAAAGACTTGTCTCAAAAAAAGCCTAATAAATAAAAATAAAATGGGACTGAAAAATGAATACAGTATTGGTGAATTAAGCAACCAAAAGAATGAAGCCACGTGAGAGCTTTCTGAAATGTGTGGCTAGGGAGATTGTTCATTAGTGCTTGCATGAACTCGTGAAAACCTGAGTGTGCTCCAATTACAAAGGAGGTAACACAGGCACAGCAGGTATCCAGACAGGAGGCTCCCTCGGACAATCACCAAGCTACAGGTGAATAGAGAGAACATGTCTCAAAAGCTAAGTGGAGAGAGAAAGGAAGACACATGGAGTCAACTTCTCGGCTCCACATATGTAACTGCGTGTACTTCTATGTGTGTAAGTTAGCTATGACTTGTTATATATAACACTAACAGACGAGCATAAAATAGACACACAAATCAAAGGTTACTGATATCAACCATAAGTGATTCTAAAGCAATTCTTTGGTGTACAAATAGTTATATCATTTAGTAAAAAATGAAAGCAATTTTCATACTAAAGATTTGCATGTGCTTGTATATTTTTACATAAAGAATTAAATCTTGGGCAGCCCAACTGACTGTTTATAGTCACTATATTAAAGCATCTTTGAACTTTTAATTCTAATACAACTGTATCTTTTGGGGTGAGTAGTGCTCTTTAATCCCAGGATTAAACATTTTCTTTGGGTATCTTCATGTTGGTATCCTGTTATATCAAATTCTAGGATGGAGAAAAACTATCTGTAATTATGACAATGTTGTAGACATTCCTGAAATGCTGATATGTGATAGTTTCGATGCCAGTATACAGAATAACAATTCAGTCACACTACCAATTCTTTATATCAATTTGTATCTATATTATTTGGTATAATCAAGATCAACAAATAAAAGGACTGTGATGCTTATTATGAATGATATATTAAGGGCTGGAGAGGTGGCTCAGCCATTAAAGGTTAGGCTCCCAATGAAAAATGTAAAAATAGCATACTAAAATTCAGCAGAAAGACAAATTCTTGCCTGGTTTTAACACTGAACTCTTAGTCCACTGTATACATACATACATACAAACACACACACACACACACACACACACACACACACACACACACACACTCTTCTCTCTCTCTCTCTCTCTCTCCCTCCCTCCCTCTCCCTCTCTCCCATGGTAATCATAAACATTGAAGACCTCAGAACTCAAAGCCTCCCCAATGGATAAAGATAGCAACGCCAACTCGAAAACTGCTAGCCTGAGATGAAAACTAGTGTCAGGACCCTTGTAATTTTGAGAAACTATAAAGATCCATTTGATGTCCCACAAAAACAAATTAAGTGCATTATGCTGTACCTGGCTCTTCTTTACTTATTGTAAGGAAGACGGAGTCTTCACTGCGGGGAGGAATAAAGAGGGCATGGAGTTTAGGTCCAACAGTGAACGTCTGAAAGAGATAATAGGTCACTCCATGAAGTATCCAGTTCCTCCAGCAGAACACAGAACTCACGGGGCGACTGAAGGTTTTCTTACTGCCGTTTTCCTACTTCAAGAGAGTACCTGTCTATAGAAGCCATGTACACTATTTGATGATTTACCTTTCATATACCTTCCTGGCTTCTCAATGATTGCATAGTGTCTCACTGACTGAATCTATAATAATTTTATGTAACATCAGGTTATATAGATTTTCCTACTATAATTTAAGGACTACATAACAAGATATTTCAATGATATAATTTAAATATAACAAGATATTTCAAAGATGTAAATTCTTATAGAAAAAAGTACTGTTATTTTTGTTTTCCTCTCATCGACCGCACATATAAAAATCTGTCTAAATTATACTCATCACTGCACTCAATGTATATTTTAGCAAGGGGGAAAAATCACTCGATTTGTTTAAATATACACTACTAAAATTAATAGGATGAGCCACCTCATCATGGCAACATGGTAACTGGTATTTCTGTCTCTGTCATGTCAATTCCTAGCTTACTTTCAAGTCCCCCACTCCTCCCTGAAATGCTGGGACAGAAGCCAGGGCCGCACACAGACACTCCACTGAGCTACACCTGCAGTGTTCATGCTCCCTTATCTCCATCCTGTCGGGCTAACTAGCTGTTTCTTATTGGTGTGTAAAATATTTTCTTTTAGTGCTTTTATCAGTCTTCTTTTTATGGTAGAATCTTGAAATTTTTATATAGTTCAAATTATGCATTAAAAAAAAAATAAGGTTAAGTTTCTTGTTCAGGAAGTCTCTTAAAGATTAGGCATTACAAAAGAGAACTAAAGAGCAATACGCATACCTTTATCAAAATGCCATCAAGATAGTCCCACAGCTTAATTGTGCCATCAAAGGAACAAGAGTAGAGCTAAAGGATAAAACAGTACAAGACAGATTAAACACCATTCCCATGATACCAAATGCATAATGAAAGGCAAAAAGGACCGGGCCCTGTTTGCTGTGCACTATCTCATTGTTGGTGTTGAAGAGGTAGTCAAATTTAGACCAGTTGAATATCTCTATTTAAAATTTAAGTGCAAAGCTTTATGAGCCCCAACATGATACTCAAAAAGTATCAGAATCAGATTGCACAGTAAAACACCTATTTCCCCAAATATGAAACACTTCTGCCCTAAGTATTTCAAATAAAGGAAACCAACCAGTGGTTTCTGCAAAATCATCTAATTAAAACAACTAACACTTTCAGCTTTTAAATAGAAATGGAGGAAGTGGGAACCAGCTTCCTACTCTGCAGTGGGCTGTGGCATGGAGCTGGGTGAGGAGCACTCAAGAACTCACTCTCGTTTATCAAAAGCCCAATTCTTTTCCATCGGCGCCGCTGCATTCATCTTATCTAAGCATTAAAAAAGTTCCTGAAATGACAAGAATACTCCTCTGTTTAAACCCAATCCATTAAGGATCAATAATTTGAAAAACACAGTGGGAATTCTTGCACACTGAGACTCTATGGCAACTCCATGGTGCTGTCAAGTTCCCCGACTCTCAGTCTTTGCACCACAGATGGCTTGACAGTGTTAGAACACTAGTCTATGGACCATCCTTGATGAGCCCAGATCTGAATAACACATAGGAGTATGTCTGCTAAATATGCTTAGCTTTACTAGGGTTTCACAGATTTGTAATGAGAAAATATCTTGTTTATAAGGTTTATAAATAATTTTAATTTGAAAAAATTGTCACTTTGACTTTTTTTGTGAACTGAGTCATGAATTCATGGATTAAAAATAAAACGTATTTGAGAAAAACAGTATTATCTTCTCAAGCAATAGAAAATAAAGTCAGATATTTTAACTAAGAATCATACATATGGATTAACAAAACAGTTAAAAATATAAGCACTGTCAAAATAGAGAACTCTCAGGTTCACACAAGTTTTATCCTGCAACCCCATCCCAACCTGGTAAGACTGCTCTTGTCTGTGTGGCCCCTGATATGTAGAACATGAATCAACAGATTGTATAGACGGCACTAATTGGATTTGAGAGAGAGAGAGAGAGAGAGAGAGAGAGAGAGAGAGAAAGAATACAGTTGGGTGGATCTGGAAAGGAGGGTGGATCTGGGGGAGAGGAGTGCATATGATCAAACATATAAAATTCTCAAATAATTAATTTAATAAAATATTTTAAAAATACTTCTGACTTTAAGAGAAAACTTACACAATGTGTGTACACAGATTTGCCTACCAACAAAGGTTAGTAACACACACTTAATAAATCTGATTTTAACCAAAAAACACTTTTTTTCATTAAAAGCCTGCAAAAGATACATATGTAATACAAGAATAAAAAATATAACTAGATCATACAGAAGAGTTATTTGACTCTGATTTTTAAAAGCAGGTCTTGGAGAACTTTGGAGAGAAAACATGAGTGTTATTTTATGTCCTATGTCTTTTATGGCACGGTCATGGGTGGCAACGTAAATCTTTTCAAAACCAAATAATAGCCTCCATGCTGCTATGACTAACGCAGAAAATAGGAACTCCTTAAAACTTATAGCAAGAGCAAAATACTGAAATAAATTTAATTTTTTTAAAATTGAAACTTAACGGCATGTGTTTGGATAGTCACAATGCCAATGCTGTACAGGGACCCAATAATCAAGAACCCATTTAACTGCACCGATATTTCAGAACCTCATATGGATAAAAGCATCCTTATCAAGTCACAGCTATTAGCATCATGCAGTTGGAATGGTTCACAGAATATCCTATGGGCAGTGTAGTTCTAGGCTGTGGTCCTCTTTCCACTCTCAGAAAACTAAAAAAAATACCCTGAATAGGAGAAGCTACAGATTATTCTCTGGTCGTAATCTGTAAGTACCCACTGCAAATTTAACCTAATTGTTTCTGTTAACAGTAACACCAATGTAAACACGTTCAATTACAAACTGGCACCTGCAGATGGTTGTTGGGGTTGATGAGGATTCCAGACACCAGATGTTTGTGCCCATGCAGAATGTGTAAACACTCTTCTGTGGCTGTGCTATAGACCTTAACAAAGTCTCCCGAGACACAGAAGATATACCTGGAAAAGAGAGAGAAATCTAAGTCTCACATATTATACAAATAGTATAATTTTTTTATGGCCCATTATAAAGATAGCAACATGCAAATACCTTTCAAAATAGTTTAAGAGTTGTATACTCAAGTGCATGTATTGTCAACCCCACGTGGATATGAGATGTTCTACTAATGCAGAAAAGACTATGAGATGATACAGCATTATTCTGCAAACTGGAGACATCAGCTCACGAATGCTGAGTAAAAGGTTCTGCTATCCAAAAAAAAAAAAGGTTCTGCTCTCAATGGGGTCCAGGTTACTTTTGTAGACAGATCCATCTTCTAACTGTTGAAATACTAATTTTGTTTATATCTTCTTATAGTTGTGGCTTTTCCCCACACACCAGATGTTCCTTATCCAAAGTGGTTACATTCATAATAGAAATTACCATAAGAAAAGTTCAGAAAAGAAATTTGCTCTGTGCCAATTACATTTCACACTTTTCTCACTGTGGAAGGCTCAAATCACTGAGAACCCAATGAGATTATTCCCTGTGCTGCCAAAGCAACCCACACATGACTTTATCCTAAGAAGAAATATGATGCTGACTAGGGTTGCTACAGCTTGCTTTATTAAATCCATGATACTGGGTTGCTTATCTGTGTACATCTTTGAAGCCAGAATGTGGTTTATAATTGATGTATGTCTAAGATATATTGGCCAAGAGGGGGCTCTATGTGTAATAAGCTCAAGAAAGCAATCGTCACAAAGCACCTGTAGTGTTTGGCACTCTTCATGGCTGGACCCATGATCCTGAGTACTTTAGCAAGAGGCTAAAATCTGTACCCTGGACCATTCCTAAGAAGTTCTTAGCTTCCATGAGTGGTTGACACAGTTAAGTTTTATATTCACACTAAGTTAATTTACAAAACTTGACCTTAACCCTTCTCAAATAAAGATACAAAAACACCAAAGTTTTTTTTTTTTGTTTTTTTTACTAAAACAGCAAAAAACGAACTGGACAATCTCCCTTCCTATCCTATTCTCCACATCACACACAACTGCTAACCATACCAATCTGTTTAATACAAACACAATTCTCTAAGTTGGGCCTGGTGACACAGGCCTGTAACTCCATCCACTTAGGAAGTGGATGCAGAAGCATCACAGGCTTCCTGGACTACATAGCAAGTTCAAAACCAACTTGAGCAACTTAGTGAGACCCCTCCCAAATGAAAATGAATAAAAGATTGGGTGCCCACATTTGGGTGGAGCTGGCGCTGGGAAGCAGATCTCAGTGGTAGAGTGCTTGTCTAGTACGTGCAAGGTGCAAGGCCCAATCTCCACAGCACTAAGTGAAAACAAAAAACACAGCAAACCAACCCATTACCCTGTTGGATACAACTCTGTACCTATAAGGGAAGCTTATAGAACAACCAATAGACAACTTTCTAGGCTTAGCCTAATGGCGGTGTTTAAATGAGAACATCTGAATGCCTGGTCCTAGTGGAGGAATTATTCCTGAAGAATTAGAGGCAGGCCCTTGTTGGAGGAGGTGTGCCACTGGCGGCAGGCTCGAAGGTTTCAAAAGCCTAATCCAGTCTCAGCTCTCTCTGCCTAGGAATATCTCCATTACTGCTCTAGCACCATGCCTGCCTGCCATGCCCCTCCCCTCCCCCACCCGTCTCCATCATGCATCCCACTGCGATGGTCATGGATTCTAACCTTTGCAACTGTGAGCCCCAAATTAAACATTTTGTTTTATAAGTTTCTGTGGTGCTAGTATTTTCTAATGGCAATAGAAAAGCATATAACACCAGATAGTAGCCCTGGGCAATCTTCATCTTTCTCACTATGAAGAAACAAAGCCTTAAAAGCACCCAGGGTTTCAAACATCTACTACTGACTTTTCTATTCTTCACCACACAGTGAGTTTCTTGTCTTGATTTTGTCAGCTCAGCTAGTTATAGATCAAACAGTTGACCAAAGCTTTTAAAAAAAAATTTTTTTTTCTATCAGACTTGGTAAATGAAATGGACCAAACACCTCATTTACTAGACAACGTGAGGCACAGTTCAATGGAGGGCAAAAATGTATATAAGGATGAATTTGAAGGGGCAGAACTGTGACAACTCCTCTATGCCCATTTTATCCCCTTACTTCATAAAACAACGTCAGCAAACCCCCTATAACTGGTAAGACTTACCTTTCAAAAACCCTTGACTTGTATGTGTTGATCGCTCCTTCATCACACATGCGCTGAACAACTACCACGCACCCACAGGCAGGGTATTGAGGGAGAATACTTCTCTATAAATACTACCTTTACCTTTCTAAAATAGAAAAGAATCTTACTAAATATCTCTACATTCAGAGAGTGCTTTGAAAAACTACTCCTACTACACATCCCTTCTAGATGATACAACGTAGCAGCCACAATGCCAGCTGACAAGCAGCGAACTGAAAGACACTGTTGTAAAAGTTGTGTGCGTATAGACATTTTTCTCCTACAGATCTAACATCGGTTTTTATGTAAAGCTCCAAAAAAAAAAAAAAAAAAAAAAGAAGAAGAAAAAAGAAAAAGAAAGGAAGGAAGGAAGAAAAAGAAAAAAAAAAGGCTGATAATAATGTTTTTCTCCGGGATAAGGCTGAAGCATTAATGATTTAGAAATACAAAACGTTCCATATGAAGAACACGAACATTCGTCTCCAAAGACAGGACGGTATACATACAGCCGGATCATTTTCCAACCGAGCGGCTCCTAGTCTCCTCTAGATACCGGACCTACCCCTGTACCCCCTCAATCTTCGCGCAGGTAGAGTCCTGGGAGCCAAGGCACACAGACGCAGCGGGCGCCGGGCGCTCCCCGGGTGCTCCGGGTCCGGACAAGCGCCGCGCCGCGGAGTCCGGCCTCGCAGCCCGACGTGGGGTCGCGCCGCTCCGGACAATTCCCTCCCCAGCCCGCGGTGCCCGGAGCCCTGTTGGCCCACGGCCTACTGCATACTTGGAATCCACCGAGAACACGGCTCTCCTGAAGTTCAGCCGGCTACCGCCGCAGCGAACCACGCGGACGCTCTCTTCTCCCATCTTCACGCAGACGCAGGAACCACGGAGCACCGGCTCGATTACGAACTTCCTTCATAGGCCGACTGGTTTGGCCTTGTTTTTCCGCCTGCGGTTCGCCTGGGCTTCTCTAGCTCGGAGACTCTATGGTCGGCTCCACGCCTACGCCGCCATCTTTACTTTGGGCACTTGTAGCTAGAGTGAAGCCAAACAGCCACGCCCAAAATTAAATCCTACCAGATGCCGCTACAGCTATTCGACACAGAGAGTTTTCTCTTTGGCCTCTTTAACCCGACTCTAAAGGTTCAGCCAGAAGCGGAAGTGAACATCATTCCTCCTACTGAAGACCTTGCCTATTCTGTCACTGTGATTGAGCGACAGCAAGATGACGCAATCATCCTACTCCAATTTACCCTGTTTGCTTTTTTGGGGAGGGGGCGGGGTTCAATGAGCATCTTCTTGTAACTTAAGAGGGGCCCTTTAGCTCTGTGTGACGGTTCTATGAACATCGCTAAGTTCCTGTAGCATCTCCGCAACTCTTGGCAATGCAATTTCGACTCCAGAATAAAAGTACACCCTGGTGTCAGGGCTCCTGCAGTGTTGTCTGGTGTGCTAGGGTTGTTCAGTTCCTTTGGCTTTAGCCCGGAGTTCTGCGGATGTTGATTCCTAACACTTTATGAGCGTTTGTTGTGCCAGGAAATCTTAGTGATCTCCCAAAACACACAGGAGCCAATCTGATGCAACTCGGTCTTAATTCTATTCCAGCTAGCTCGACACACCCCATCTCCCACCCCACCCCCCACCCCCGTCACGAAGGACAGTTGTGGTGGTGGGGGCCTGAAATGTCTATGGGGCAAGGCTTTATAGTAAGCAGCAAGCAGGGAATATGTGTGTAAGCATCTAATTGGAAAGCTACTGTGGCCTTTAACTTAATTGGCTGGTGCTGGGAGTCATATCATAAACTTAATCTCTGTTCTCCTCTGCATTGGTGGGCGTTAGGCAGGGGGTGGGCTTGTGTAGGTTTGTTGGAGGAATAACCTGGAGACTCTGATCTTGTTGAGGGTGTAACCTGGAAACTCTGGTCTTGTTGGAGATTAGCCCAGAAACTGGAGCTAGGCTCAGGTTTTGTTGGGGGACAACTTGGAAACTAATGCTAGATACCAGCCTGTTAGTTTATCTGAGTTTAAACTTAGGTCTGGTTCTCTAAAATGAGTCTAAATTTAAAAGCTGTGGCATCTCATGTTATATTCGAGGTTGCTGCATATCTGTGTTGAACCATTCATTTGTCAATAGTTTCCAATTGTGCTGGTTCTCAACTACCCCTAAGGAAGGGCAGCTGATATCTTAACCCGAACATGAGCAGATGCTTGATACATTTGAAATTCACCATAAATTTATGCTGATTCATAGCAGGAAAAATAATATAATTCTAAGGGCCAAAACATCTTTAGACAGCACAATTGCAAGAGGGAGGGAGGGAGGGAGGGAGGGAGGGAGGGAGATAAATTTGGGAGACAGAGCTAAACAAGAAGACACTGATTATGTTTTTATCTCAAATTTAAAGAGTTTCTTCTTCATAATTATCGTATTTTTTTATAGCGGAAGAACACAGTGAACATAGCCCCAACCCACCCTAGTCTCTTGGTGCCTAGGTAATAAATCCTTTAAACTTCTTGAAAACTTTGAGATCTGATGTATGCTTATTATATTCTGAAACAATGAAGACAATAAATGATCAAATCAGTTTTGACTTCAGTTGGTTTACTGTTTGGTGAACTTTGTTTAAATTAAGAAAGAATGAGGCTTCCCGGTTTGGACAAAGGCTAGTTGGACTACTAAACTCGTGAGAGGATTATTTCCACACAAAAATTTAATGTACTAATATTTCCAATAAAACTGTAATTTGTGTTTTTATTTCTTTTTGAATGAACATTTAGGAACCAAATTTTCTTTGACAGTTTAATATTTACTGTCTCCTCCTCTTCGACCTTTCCCTCTTTCTCCTCCTCCTCCTCTCCCTCCTCCTCCTCCTGTCTCTTCTCTTTCTCCTCTCCCCCTCCTCCTCCTCCTCTCCCTCCTCCTCCTCTCCCTCCTCCTCCTGTCTCTTCTCTTTCTCCTCTCTCCCCCCCTCCTCCTCCTCCTCTCACTCCTCCTCCTCTCCCTCCTCCTCCTCCTGTCTCTTCTCTTTCTCCTCTCCCCTCCCCTTCTTCCTTTGCATAGAACAGGAACACTGTTGGTGCTGGTGTATTGGTTGAATAATGTCTTCCTATACTTTGATTTTTGTTTTGTCATAGTAATTGAAAATAGCCTTTAACCATAGGCAAACATATTAGAGTAACTCTGTGATGTATATGCTAGTGCTAGATACAGGTGGCAGAACATTTCAATGAATGTATGTCTTTCTAGAAGACACCTAGCATAGCACAGTTGGGAAGTTGATCCAAAATCCAAAGGTGTGGATAGTATGTTGGGTACACTCTATTATGAGTGACTCTATTTCAGACTTGATAATGGGAACAGTTACTTCAAAAGAAAACCAACCCAAAGAGGCCAACCCACAGAATCTCCAAGGAACTGGGGTGCTTCATAGTACCATTCATGGATTAAGAGACCTGTCCTTCTTCTCTGTAAGATACATTTTCAGCAAAGCTTATATGAGGATGATTCTAATTGTCATTACTACAACATATTTAAATATCATGTGTTGTAGTGTAGTATCAATAGCAATTATGTATTTTCCATTGTTCTAGACCTGTGGCCATGTGTTTTTATAATTTCTTGTCAGTTTTGTTTTAGGTGACAGAAAAGAATCCCCAGTTTTCATCTTCTTTTATTTAGTTTATTCTCTGTGTTAACAATCAGCTTGCACAGTGATGAATAAAATAAATAAATTATAATAAAATAAATGTTTTACAAGAGTGTACCTAACTCATATAACATTCATATTATAATAGTTAAATGTTATGGGGCTTTGAACTAAATATAACTGACTTAGGGAAAAGAGAAACAAAACTGGCTTTTTGAAGGTAGCACTCATCACATACTCCCCTATGCTTTTTGTACCATGCTGAGACTGAGTGCTATGCATTACAGTCTCAGTGAATATGTTAATAGATCTCTGCAATATGCGTTATATATAATGGATATTTCTGTTCATTAATATTACCTACTAATTTGTAGAACGTGTTATTTATGAGGACTTAGTGATTATCATGTTACCTTTCTTTTCTTGTGTGTCACCTAATGACTCGCAGAGATAAAACTTGTGTGGTTGTAATGATTCACAGAGATAAAACTTGGAGGGCAAAGTTCTAAATTCCATAGAAAAATAGATACATTCCCAAGCAATAACAAAACGTCTTAATAAGAATTTTGTGTTAGGTCACCAAAAACTAAATAAATAAATAAATAAATGCTAAAAATTAAGACTATATAGTTTTTTTCTTTTGAATTCCTTATACTGTTCCAGATGTGGCAGATTCCAAAAACTAGACAGACCCTATTATTATAAAGACTGAATTATAATTGTCAGGTCTTAAAGAAACCCATGATAAGTCTCACTGAGTATCTGTGGCCCCTCCCTGCACTTCTCTCCCCCTCCCCCCAACCTCTCCAGCCCAGGGGTTGAGTTTCCCTTTCCCAGCTTCTGATTCCTATATAAGACAGCCATGTTGGCCATGCACTCTCTTAGTCTATTGGTCCTCGGCTCGTGTCTGCTGGTTCACTATCTTGCCCTCTCTCATTTTCTATCTCTTCTCTTCCTCTCTCCCTCCATTCCCATGTCCCAGTTCAGTCTGGATCTTTCCAGATGCTCCTGGCTCTACTTTCCCTCATATCTACATTAAGGTCTTTCTCAACCATATCTAAGAGTGGTCATGAGCTCATTTCCATCCAATCATTGTTAGTAAAACAAACAAACAACAACAAAACCAAAAACAATATGAACAATTGGTGTGACCCATGTGAAGTCATCTGGAAATGGAACATTTAAACCCTAATAACTTAAGTGACAAGGCTGTAATGGGCAATACTGTCAGATTTTGTGGGTCACAGACAGCCTTCCTTACATGCTATTCATTATGAATCTTGCAACCCATTAATAAGGTGAATATTTTTACTTTGAGGGTCTACAAAGATAGTGTGGCTTTTGTCTGTGACTATACCTACAACAGCTATCCTTGTTATGCTGAAAAAATTTAAATGACATCTCAGATTATAAAGGCTTAATTAGAAAATTAAGTTTTTAGAACCCTGTTATTATTAACTTTTAATATCACTAGAACAAACTACCCAACACATGGTATGTAGGAAGGAAAGAGAAGTTGTCTGGCCCATGATTCTGGAAAGTTCAAGTCTAAGTTACCAGTACGATATAAGTGTCACTATTGCACTTTAAGGGGTATTTTTGCTGTCCTGGCCTTTGGTGTGGCTCATGGGAATTCCAATGAAGAGTAATTGAAATGGATCAAAATACAGAGGTTATGATCTCATACATCAATTCCTAATAAGATAAACAAAGCAAGCTCATTGATTATCTTTGGAGAGTTCCAAAAATTGAAGGAATTGTTTTCAGAACTTAAACTTAAAAAGAAATCAGAATCAAGTATTTATTCTGCCTTTTTCACTTGATCTTAGCCAAAAGGTGGAGAAGCAATTATTCTGCTTTTTCATACAAATTTTCTCTGAATAAATAGTTAGTGAAGCAAAGTTCTGTTCACATAAGTCCCATAGATAATAAGTCCAGAAGAGCTGAGAGATTATAAAATCACTATTCTGCTATCTCTAAAGAATGCCTTAGCCGGGCAGTGGTGGCGCTCGCCTTTAATCCCAGCACTCGGGAGGCAGAGGCAGGTGGATTTCTGAGTTCGAGGCCAGCCTGGTCTACAGAGTGAGTTCCAGGACAGCCAGGGCTACACAGAGAAACCCTGTCTCGGAAAACCAAAAAAAAAAAGAATGCCTTGGGTGTGGCTTCTAACATCACAGAGTACATGTAGACACTACAAAGACCTTAAATTAATTTTGTAAAATAAATGTAAAAATCCAGAAAGTGAAGAAGTTTATACACCACTTACTAATTTTCTAAAATACAAAAATAGAGAAATATAATAACATTATAAGAATGTGGTTGACAAAATCAGAGTACCAGTCCATAGGAGATAAACTTAGTTTCTTTAACAAATAAATTTCAAGAAAGTTTAACAAAAGAAAGAGAAATCATAAGTCTATTTTAAGAGCATTAGAAGGCATATTGCCTATTTATAATAGCTGGCCCTTAGTTTTCCCTGATGTAAATAACTGTAAAAAGATTATGAATCAACTAAGGACAAAAATAGTAGAGTAAGGATTTACTTAGGAGACTTTCCATGGGTTCAGTGCCAATGTAATCAATAGCTATTGCATAGTAGAATACAATACTTTTTAAAAATTGGTTAAATGCTGATTATTTGAGGATCAGGTATATACTTATCACATACACCTGCAACTATTTATGATAGTATTAATTCAACAGGTAGAAGAGTATTGCCTAGATTTTATAACCATCTGCAAGATCCCATAAGAAAAAGATGTGTTCAAACCAAATTAAGCTCAGTTGAAAACAGATAGAAATACACTTAGAAAAGCTGCATAGCTTCAGGCTCACTTTAGTTATAGAGAAGTGAAGAGAGAAAGGCCGAGAAGGCAGACTGTTAATGTGGCAAATTAGATTGGGCTAAACAATAAACACATCATCACCAGTCCACAGACATGATGGTAAGGCTCTGTTGCTGAAGACAACACCTATATAACAAATCAAATATGGAGAAGTGAAACTGGTTCCTACCTAGAGCTACTGATTAGTGTTCATGGTACTGGAAGGTACACTGTATGCTACCAAAGGAGACCGGTAAATACTAACCAAGCTGTATACCTTCAGTCAACAATGGTAGTCTGCCTGCAAGATATATGATGCAATAATGGCACAAAGTCATGGGAGTAACTGTTGCAGGAGTTTTTGGTGACATGGCTTTGTGTTACTGGCCAGTCGCACTCGTGTACCTGTCCATGAGCTGTCTCGGATCCCTGAGTAGAAAACACACACTCACTCCAGTTCTTCTTTTTTTTATTTTAAAGAGTTATTTATTTATTTTACATATGCGAGTACTCTGTATTGTCTTCAGACACATGAGAAGAGGGCATCGGATGCTATTACAGATGGTTGTGAGCCACCATGTGTTTGCTGGGAACTAAACTCAGGACCTCTGGAAGAGCAGTCAGTGCTCTTAACCGCTGAATCATCTCTCCAGCCCCCCACTTATTCTTAAAATGCCTTGGCTAACTCAACGTCTGAGCACTCCTAAACCTTCCCCTGCTACCCCAGGCCCAACCAGGTGGCCACTTCCCTGAAAACTTTCATGGCTGGTTAGCTTTTTTCCTGTCACTACTGTATCCCTTTCTTCTCTCCCCAGTCTTCCCATTCTCTCCTGCATCCTACCGGCTCAACTCTCAGTGTCCAACCCTGTGCTCAGCCATTGGCTACTGGCAACTTTATTGATAGATCAAAAACCAATTGAGGGCAAGAACCTTTGAAAGACCCCCCAAGTCGGGGAGACCCTCACTCAAGTCTCGGGACGGCGCGACCCCCCAAGAACTCACGAAAGATCGTCCTTGCTGCAATCACACGAGGTTTAATTTGGGAGCAGCGGCAGAAGGACCGCGGAAAGGCCAGTGCACTGGGGTCGAACACGTAACCTATGCAGAGGCAGAGGGGTTCGACCCCTAGCAGCTGAAGTCGGGGGTATTTAAAAGAAGAAACATCCCCAAGGCAATGAAGGAAATACAACTCAGGAAAAGGCTCATAAAACAGAATTCACAAAGCAAGGGGTGGGGAATGAAAGAATTTGCATTATGGGGAAGTGAGGTTTGTTTTAAGCTATTCACAGGTTGGTTGCACAAACATTTCTGGTTCCTGAAACGTTTTGCCTCTGGTCCTGAGGCCAGGTCAAAGTCACCCATAGGAATGTAGCTGGGTGGGATTTTTGCCCGGGCATGTAGTTTCTACTCTTGGCCCTGGGCCAGGTCAAAGTCACCAGTTTCTTAGGAGAAAGAATGTCATTGCCTTCCTCATAAAAGGGCCAGATCTTACATTCCCCACTTCTTCTAGTGGTTCTAATCTTAGAACTATATTTCTGTGTCATCATGGACTTGATCGTCTTTGTCCCTCAGCGCTTGGTACTGTTGTCTTAACATAAGAACCTGGACAGCGCTTATTCGTTCCCTGACAAAGGTTAAGAATCTATTAATTAAACAGGGTCCAATAGTGAGCAAAAGGAACAAAATCAGCAGGGGTCCTGCTAAGGCAGAAAACAGAGTTGTCACCCAAGGTGACTTGTTGAACCACTCTTCTAACCATCCCTGCTAGCCTCTCTTTCCCTCCTGCGTTTGTCTAATCTTTCCCTCAGCTTATTCATAGAGTCCTTGATGGCTCCTGAATGATCAACATAAAAGCAACACTCTTCTTTTAAGGCTGCACACAATCCACCTTCTTTTAGGAAAAGCAAGTCTAACCCTCTTCTGTTCTGTAAGACCACTTCTGATAAGGAGGTCAAAGATTCTTCTAGATTACTAACAGATCTTTCCAAAGCATGAAGATCCTCGTTTATGGCGGCTTGAAGCTCGCCCAATCCCCTCTCTAGCAGTTGTGGCCCGGTGATCAAGGCAGCAATCCCTGTACTTACTCCAGCTGCTACCCCCAGTCCAAGCATGACTGCTAGGGTTAGGGTTCTCTCCTGAATCGGGAGGTTTGAGAATCATATTCATCAATGACCACGCCTTCAGGATGATAATAGACTCGAGGAACAAGCGTCCAGCGGGAGTCTCTGGGGAGCAGGGCATTCGCAGATTTCACAGGAGAAGCGTACACCCAGGTTTCAACACCGTCTGCCTTGAGGGCTGTGGGAGCAACCAGCAGCGCCAGGAAGGGTCTCCTTTATCTGGGTTCCAGCGACTGTGTCCGATGTCCCTTTACATAGATCCTGTCACCAGTCTGAAAGCGGTGAGGCGTCTCTGGCACCCCTGGAGCACTTAAGGCAGACAGTTTGGGTCAGATCTCATGCTGTGGAATACCTCTTGGGAGAGCTCAGTGTACACCAAGGGAGTTGGGGTACCACACAGGATCTCAAAAAGGGTCAGGTTAAAATGGTAGGGGGTGTTCCGAACTCGGAACAG
>CM052709.1:40434844-40460462 GCA_028551405.1 Uromys caudimaculatus | reverse complement strand
CATAAAACAGAATTCACAAAGCAAGGGGTGGGGAATGAAAGAATTTGCATTATGGGGAAGTGAGGTTTGTTCTAAGCTATTCACAGGTTGGTTGCACAAACATTTCTGGTTCCTGAAACGTTTTGCCTCTGGTCCTGAGGCCAGGTCAAAGTCACCCATAGGAATGTAGCTGGGTGGGATTTTTGCCCGGGCATGTAGTTTCTACTCTTGGCCCTGGGCCAGGTCAAAGTCACCCGTTTCTTAGGAGAAAGAATGTCCCCTCCTAGAGGCGGGTTGGGGAGGGGATGGGGGGTATACAAAGAGGAGACTCAGAAAAGGGGAAACATTGGAAATGTATATAAAGTATCAAAAATAAAAAAGGAGGGGAAAAAAAAAAAGAACACACACACAAAAAAAAATAAAATAAAATTAGCATCCATTTGTAGAAAGTGGTCTGAACTTTCTTAAAAAAAAAAAAAAAAAAAAAAAGAATGTCATTGCCTTCCTCATAAAAGGGCCAGATCTTACACCTTCAGCATCAGTAAACACAGATTCACGATCAAAGCATCAGAACCACCATCTACATCTCACCTTTACTGTCCAATTTAAAAAAACAAAACAAAAAAACACAACAACAACAACCCCTCCCCTCAGACATAAATTGAACAGAACCATAACAATCATGTAAATTACAAAGTATGATACACAATTAAAATCTAGTTCAATCATATTTGTCAATTTGTCTACCATCATTCCTAACTTAAAGAGTTACAATTCTATCCCTGAATTATGTTTAGATTTTAGCCTGTAACACCACCTGGAAACCATGTTTTCTACTCTATATCATGTCTTTAATTTTAAACAACTTAAGTTTGCTTATGGGACTATAATTAGTCTTCAGCCCTGTCAGAAATCAGAACAAAATGAATATTACCCAAGTATAAGGAAGCATAGGCTTCTCAAACCACTATCTGATTGGATTTATGTTCCACTCCATGAGATGGAACCCATGCTTGATACTCCTTGAGTGACAAAGAACCTGAGACTACATAGGCCATGCACAAAGGGGAAAATACTATTTTTCTGTTAAAGCAGTAGTTTTCAATCTTTCTAATGCTTCGACCCTTTAATACAGTTCTTCGTGTTGTGGTGACCCTCAACCATAAAATTATTTTTGCTTTTACCTTATATTTGTAATTTTGGTAGTATTATGAATTAATGTAATATCTGATATGTGATTCCTGTGAAAGGGTCATTTTGCCTCCTTCCCCCACAAAGGACTTGCAACTCACAGGGTGAGAACCATTGTGCTAAGGAAATAGAATAGCAAAATGACTCCTAGTGACATTCTGCTTTATTCATAGATCAGTGCCATGTTCGGCCATCATCAGAGAAGCTTCCTCCTTCAGTGAATGGGAACACACAGTTTGGAACACACAGTTTGGGATGTCGCCATAAAATCCTTCCCTCCAGAGATCAGGAAAGTCTGTAGAGGAGGAGGCAGAAAGATTGTAAGAGCCAGTGGGGATTGAAGACATCAAGGAAACAAGACCTAGACACAGCAAGATTGTTGCATATATGAACTTACAGAGAATGTGACAACATGCACAGTGTCTAAGCCAGATGATGTCCCAGCACTAAGAGGGAAATGATCATAAGAGTCCTTACTTAACCATAAGCTATCTCTAATTGATAACAGTTTGCAAAGGAAAAAATTTTTTCTCCAGTTGTGTCTAACTGGGTATACAAAACTCACTTAAAGGCAGGCCCCATGCCCAGCAATAGATGATCAACACAAAACAAACTCAATGGTATTTTTTGGAAATTTTTTGTTCTTAAAATACTTTGTCTGGCATTTTTTCACTTTATAAATCTTCTGCTTATGTTTATTATGGTTTCTGATTTTGTGTTTTTAATGGGATTTCTGCCTGTGTGATTGTAGTGTGTGTGTACTTATATGTGTTTGTGTGTTTGTTGTGCTTTTTTCTACTTTTTTGTTTTGTCTTATTCTGGTTTGTTTTTTAATATTTATTTTTATGTTTTAGATGCTTTTTTTCTAACAAGAGAGAAAGAAAGGGTATGAATTTGAGTGGGGGAGGAGGTGGGGAAGATCTGAGAAGAGTTGGGAAGAGGAAACAGTAATTAGAATATATTCTATTAGAAAACTATTTTCATTAAAAAAAAGAGTTTCAGCTATATGTGTTAGTTGGCTAAAACAGAGTTGTGGAATGCTCAATTAAACTTAAGAGCCAGCCTAACATTACAAACTCCATTTTGCTTTTAGATTCCATTTTATGATTAACTTGCCCTCTGAATGAACTCAGTTATTGAAAAAAAACCTAACTTGTTCCAGGAACCATGTCACTCTGGTAAACAATCACAACTCCCCTGGGCAAATAGCCTCTCCACTCCTAGAAACAACCAATCAGTTCTTAAAGGGAAAGTTCCTTTAAGTGTCTAAAGTAAATTGATTAAGCCAGCAACCATTGTTCATACCAAGCTGAAATCATCACTATCCAATAGAAGTGCGCCAGGCAAATGTCAACCAATCATGCAACTGCCAAGTTGGAAAGTTCCTTCAACTTGATAAATAGGCAAGGCTTGTACCAACTCAGCACCTTTCACACCTTCTACTATGCTGGAGAGGTAGGAGTATCTGTGCTTGAGCTTGAAGAAAGACTCTTTGCTTTTGCATAAGTTGGACTCCTGGGGGTCTCTGGTGGTCTGTGGGGACCTTGTGATTTGGGCATAACATCTGGATGCTTGTCTGGGATCTCCATGATGCCCCCACACCCCACCAGGACCCCCAACCCATGGAGTCGAAGAGTAATTGGTAAGTGTGCTTTGGGTGATGTTTATCTGAATGTCCAGCTGTTTTTGTTTTAGTAAATATATATACTAGTAAACCAGTAATTCAGTACTGCCATATGGGACCCAAGCTGGACCCTGATGGCAACAGGGGCCAGGAGACCTCTCTGACCCACTAGTAGAGGAGTGGATCCCCCTTGTTTCTATGAAGAGATGTAGCAGACCGTGCCTGCCATACAGCAATTAGCCATCATCTCACTTTTGCTTTTGATATTGTATGCTGATTAGTATTGTATGCATTAGTGTATCTCTGTTTTTTTCTTTTGTTTTATAGTATTTCATTTTTATTTTTATTTTTAATCTTTTAGCGGGGCAGGATTTTCCATGTCCAATCTATTTAATATTAGTGCAGCATGAGGCTTGTGATTGGACAGGGAAAAGGAAGGCAGAGCTAAGAGTTGCAGAGACAGAGAGCGCCTGAGGAGAGAGCAAAAGGAATCAAGATGGAGGATGGACAGGAAGAAGATCCTGATCCCATGTAGCCTTAAATAGCCACAGGTAGTTATGAATATCATATAGGGATAGAATTATTGGGACAGCTTGTCTAGTCTAGGTAGGCAGCTTGTATCATTATTTTATTGTGTGGGCATCTTGTGAATTGCGAATTTATTGATATACAAATCTGACTGATTAATTATAAGTTTCTAGAGTTTTGCTTTACTGGGTTACTGGAAGGTGGGACTGCTGTCCACAGGGGGTTATGGCTGAGAAGGATCTAGTGGCTCCAGAGACAAGCATACTAGAGCTGGGAAGACTGCAATCAGTTGCTGCTGGGGCTAGGCCCGGAGTCCTGGAGGCAGGAACGTGCCTGCTCATTTTAATATTTCCTGAAACATTTTAGGATAATAGGACAGACCCAGATGAGCCCCTTCAAACTTTTTTGGATGGATTTAAGGACTTTAGGGTTAGGGCTAGAGACTTAGGGCTAGAAGTTAGGAAAAACAGACTAACCACTCTTTGCAGGTGGGAATGGCTGGCTTTCCATGTTGGGTGACCACCTGAGGGGGGCTGGAACCCCCTCATGATATGGAGAGTCAAGAATATCGGTCTGGTCACCTGGACAAATCCCCTATATCATCACCTTGGCAAGACTTCATGGACAATCCACCAGACTAGCTGAAGCTGCATCTAAGACACATCTTTGCAAGAAGACAAGACAGAGAAACCTAAACTGACTGCCCCCGTCTATACTGTTTTGCAGAATAGTGGGGATACAGCTTTCCTTTTCTCTTCTTCTGTCCCCTACCAGAACTAACTATTGGCTGCAGACACCCCACAGCCAGCACTCGAAGGGGCTGAAGTGGTGGCAGTACCAGGAGGAACAGGAAGGACAACCACGTCCTTAATTAGCCTTCCATGTACCAGGGGTCAGGATGCTAGGGAACAGGCCAGACACAAGACACCTGACGCCACAATGGCTCTTCTCAGGACCCCCAGTTGATCAGGGAAAACAACCCATGTAATACTTGCCTTTTTCTACCAGTGCTTTATACAATTGGAAGATGCAGAACCCCAAATTTTTGGAGAAGCCAGAGGCCCTTATAGATCTTTTAGATTCAGTAATCTTTATGGACCAACCTACTTGTAATGATTGTCAACAACTGCTACAGATTATCTTCACCACAGAAGAGAGAGAAAGAGAGAGAGAGAGAGAGAGAGAGAGAGAGAGAGAGAGAGAGTTGTTAATAAGCCTTGGAAATTAGTTCCCAGTGAGAATGGGGCCCTTACTACTAAACAGTTAATTATTGACAGCTCTTTTCCTTTAGCTAAACCCAACTGGGACTACAACATGGCTGAAGGTAAGGAGAGGCTTCAGATCTACCGCCAGACTCTAATGGGAGGCCTCTGGGCAGCTGCTCACCACTCCAGTAATTTGTCTAAAATAGGAGATGTTAGACAAGAAGATAGGGAGTTCCCTGCAGCCTTTCTAGAAAGAATTATGACAGCATACCAGACTTAAACCCTGCTAGACGTGGAGTTACCAGAGACCAAGTCAGCAGTGACGATGGCTATCGTCAATTAAGCAGCACCAGGCATAAAGAGTAAGTTACAAAGAGTAGATAGGATACAGGAACAGTCCCTACAAGAAATGCTGTAGGTAGAGGAGGAAGTATACAGTAACCAAGAGTCTCCTGAGGACAAACAGGCCCATTCTAATGCCAAACAAATGTGGATTTGGCGAAAATCTTGCTGGCTGCTATGGCTGAGACAAAGGTGGAGAAACAACAGCAACTATGACATCTAGTGGGCAACAAAGATACCACCAACAAGGGATAAGCTCAGGCTCTAGAAAAACCAACATGAATATTGTAAAGAGACAGGGCATTGGATCAAAGATTGCCCTAAGAATCCCCCCCAAAAAGACAAGTGAAAGTGCTGGAAATAGAAGAACTGACTAGGGAAGACAGGGTTTGGGCTCCCTCCCGGAACATAGGTAACCATCAGAGGGGAGGGGAAACCTATCAAGTTTCTAGCAGATACAGGAACTCAACAATTAGTCTTTACAGAGGCCCATGAAAAATTGTCAAACAAAAAGTCATGGGTAAAAGGGGCTACAGGCATTAACCAATAAACATGGACTAGTCGAAGAATGATGGGTTTTGGAGTGGGCTGAGTATCCTATTCCTTAGTCATGCCTAAATGTCCATACCCCTTATTAGGAAGAGACTTGCTAACCAAAATTGGGGCTCAAATTACTATTGACTCTGAGGTGATTTCCATCTTTAGAAGATGAACATAAATTGCACCAAAGAATTGAGCCTACTGGAGAAGAAATCTCCACAGGGCTGTCACAATTCCTCCTCAGTCTCAGTAGAGACTGAGGGGCAATGGGACTAGCAGCAAATTGAGCCCCTCTTTGGACAGAATTAAAACCAGGGGCCACCTGGGCATGGGTTAGACAGTATCTGATGCCACAGGAAGCTAAGAAGGGGATCACTCCCTTATCGGAAGGCTCATAGACTTGGGGATTCTTATACCCTGCCAAACCCCATGCAATACCCCGCTCCTGCTAGTTAAGAAGCCCAACTCCAATGAGTATAGTCCTGTACAGGACCTATGAGAAGTCAATAAGTGAGTCACAGGCATCCACCCCACAGTGCTTGTGGATCTTGAGAGGAAGCCTGGTAAGGCTGAACTAGGGCTTGAAGCCCTGGAGATCCAGAAGGAATGGTAGGAGCTTTGCTTGCCCGAGAGAAAGAGGGGGGGAGAACTGTGGTAGCCACAGTCATGTAGGGGCAGTGCCCACAAGTCCCTCTTCATGTAGATGAGGCGTCTCAGGCCAAGCCAATAGGAAGCACCTGCTGTCAGCCCATCCCATCCCAAAACTGTATATAAGATCCTATCCAGAAGGAATAAAGGTGTGTGAGAATTACTCTATCCCCTGAAAGCATCTGTCACAAAAGCTGTAACACTGCCTGGAAAGAGAATACTCTCCCGAAGAGAAGCTTTAGCCACCAGAAGCTCCCCTGCACTCTGCTCACTGGCTAGCCACCCTTTCACCAATTCAGCTAGGCTGGGCTCTGCTCAGCACCAGTGCAGTGTTTCAGAGCAACAGCAGCTGCCAGGGCAATGGCACTAGAGCAGGGCAACAGTGGTGGCGGCAGCAGCAGCAGCAGCAGCAGCAGCAGCAGCAGCAGCAGCAGCAGCAGCAGCAGCAGCAGAGGCAATCCCCCCTCCCTGCTTGTGCCCTTTCCCCTTCGCTTGAACCCTCTCATGGAGCCAGGCCAGAGATCTCCACAGATAGCCTCCAGTACACAGAGCGCCAACTGGCGCCAACAACATGGAGCATACCCAGCTGACGCATAGCCCCCGCTGGTGACCCACTTAGACCCATATCAGAATTTCAGATTACTCAAGGACCATGAGTAACCCCCGACCTAGTTCAAAAGATCCAGGCCTTCCTCTCACCTACTCGTCTTCCTCCTGCTCCTCCTGCTCCTCCTCTCTGTCTCTGTCTCTCTGTCTCTCTGTCTGTCTCTGTCTCTGTCTCTCTCTCTCTCCTCTCTCCCCCCTCTCTCTCTCCATGTGTTCCAAGCCCAAGTCTGGCAGGGAGCTGGGAGTTGCTTAAGCTTCAGGTGTGTGCCCACCGAGTCTTCCGGTCTCAACCTGCTCTACTAAACTTTAAGCAACCTGTTCTTTCCTGCTGTGCACCATTGTATGGATTTGGACAAGCTGAAGGGGCAACTGAAACCTTCAGGCTAGAGCTACTCTCTGGTGTTGGCTGAAGGTCCCGCTGGCCCCATCTAAAACCTGACAACCTGCAACAGGCGTTGGCAGACAATCTATTTAACTTCTCCTTAAAACAAAACCAAAAAAATCCTGGTAATGCAGCAGCCACTTAAAAGCCACAGGGCAGCTGCCAGTTCTTAAATCTGTGGGAAAGCTTAGTGTTTTGGACTGCTGTGGGATTCCCCAAAACCAATAGGCCAAGGGAATGTTCCCACTGGACAAACGTTTCTCCTCTTTTCTGTCATGGGCAACTTGTCATCGCATAAAAAAAATACCCCCAGGCCAGGGAGATATTTGCCCTACTAAAATCCCACAGAATAAAAATAGCCAAAAAAATAAACCTCCTTGTTTTGGGAGGAAGTCCTTCAGATAGTGCCATCCATGGCCACTGACAATATCTATCTATAGCTCTGACTCATGAACCTGAGTAGCTTCTCTCATCAGAAGCAGAGATACCCAAGAAGGGAAAACCCCCTTCCAAGAATTTTTGCCAATCTTAGCTACAATTTGGCAATGCATAGGGCCATCTAAAATTGGACAGGCTGGTAGCAACACAGCCCCTGAGTCGTCTCAGTCAGATGAGCCTAAAGATCAAGGTCCTAAAGACCACCCTATTTCAGATCTCACAGCCTTTACCCAGCTAATAAGGGAAATAAAATCCATCTACCCACCCCTGCCTCCTTATCCCTCAGAGGAAACACTAAATAAACCATCTGCTCCTCCCACTCCAGCTCCTCCTGCTTCACCCCAGGACAAAGATCCATTAGAAAAACAAAGGTTGGGGGAGGGGGGAGGGGATAGGTGGTTTCCAAAGAGGAGACCTAGAAAGGGGGAAACATTGGAAATGTAAATAAAGTATCCAAAAAAGAAAAAAAAAAAAAAAAAGAAAGAAAGAAAGAAAAAAGAAAAAAGAAAAAGAAAAAAAGAAAAAAGAAAAAAAAAGAAAAACAAAGGAACTTCCACTGGCTTCTCCCTTTACTCTACCTTCTTCCAGCCAACCAGAGAGAGACATTTCTCCTCCCCCTTCCTCAAGCCACAAAAGCCAAAACCCTACAAAATCTTAGACAAAAAACCACCAAATGCCATAGTCCTCTACCCCCAGCCATCTATTACACAACAACTTTGTAATTTTCATGACTTCCTTGCAAAAACAACCACCCCCCACCCCCACCCTGCTTCCCATGCTACTCAGGACTCCGATACAGAACTAGAATCCCAAAACACTCTAGCATTCCCCATTAATATTAATCCCAATTGAACTAAACCATTCAACTGGCACCCATTCCAAGATTCAGACTTAAAAAAACAAAAAAAAAAAAAAACAACTTAGGCAGGCAGTGAAAGAGAATGGCATCCACTCACCCTGGACAAAATCTCTCCTACAGAGCCATATTGCCAATCTAAACACCCCTCCAGATTGGAGAAATATTTGTCGCTCCTCCCTGCCTGGCCCCATGTTCCTAGAATGGGAGGGCCTATTTCAAGATGAATGCCTTCAACAGGTCAGGCAAAATCAGGATCTAGACGACACCTCATGGGGTTTTGATGAACTCTTTGGCCAGGAAGACTTTTCCACTGGAGCACAGCAGGCAACACAGCCAGCAAGGTATTATGAACAGGTCCATCTCTGTGCAACCCAAGCTTGGGATGCCCCAACCTCAGGTTCACAAGACTCAGCCTCCTCCCTGTTCTTTTTTCATCAAAAGCCCAGGAAAACCCTTTCCAATTTTATTTTCAGAACTAGAATGAACCTAGAAAGAAAAATCCCCAACCCTACAGCCAGAGATCTCCTTCTTAAAACTATTGTATGGGAAAACAAGACTTCTGAATCCAGACTAGCCTGCCAGGATCTCTAGGAGGAGCTACAATAGTTGGATTGTGGCAACCCAAGATCTGGGAATCACATCACACTAGATTACATCCGTGGCTCAGGCATTTGTGGCAACAGTAGAAACAGAAGGAATCTGCTTCAAATGTGTAGAGACAGGACATTGGAAGAATGAATGCCCACAAAACTCACTCCCCATAACAGATCCTAATCCCCCTAGGAGAATTTGTCCCCATTATAAGAAAGGTTTCCACTGGAAAAGATACTGCACTTCTGTATATGATGCGGATGGTAAGCCACTGGAGCCTTTAAAGTTCACAGCAGCAGCCCTCAGCCCCAATAGTAAGAGGGGCGGCTAATCCCATAGAAGCCTTATATCTGTCCAGCATCTCAGAAGGCTCCCACCCAAAATTAACCATTAAAATAAATAATAAGCCATTCGATCCTTGTTGATACTGGAACAGACAAGATAATTTTAAGACAACAAGAGATCCCAAATGATTGGCAATTGATCCCTGGGCCCCAGCTCCTAGGTGTAGGGTGTACCTCTCATGCCTTTACCACAAAACAGACCAATAGGTTGGAGGATCCTGATGGAGCTACTGGCCTCATATGCCCACTGGTAGCTCAAGTAGCCACCCATCTTCTAGGGAGAGATATTTTACAAGCCCTAGAGTTAGTTCGACCACATCAAAATAGAGGACATTACTGATGTGTTTAAAAAATGTATAGAGATATATATGTTCTATGAAGGTGTGGGGGAAGGGTGTGCCTCAGAGGGCCTATGCTGAGGCATCTCTTCCCCTGAGGGACCAGCCACACCACGGTATAGTATAGAAATAGAGTTTATTCAGGGTATGGGAAGGAGAGTTAAGAGGGTAGTAGAGGCAGAGAAAGGCAGAGAGAGGGAGAGAGTAGAGAAGTAGAGGAGTGGAAGCCGGCATGGGGGGGAGGGAATGGGGAGAGGTAAGAGATAAGAGATGCAAGAGAGAGAAGCAAGAGAGAGAGGAGGGGCAAGCAGCCCCTTTTATAGTGGGCCAGGCCCACCTGGCTGTTGCCAGGCAACTGTGGGGCGGAGCATACCTGGCTGTTGCCAGGTAACTGTGGGGTGGAGTTTAGACAGAATGCTAACAATTACTTATAAAGAAAATCATACCCAAGGAGACCCTAAAAACCCTCCTCTAAATCACCCCCTAATTCTAGGGGCCACTATTAGATTTGATGCTCTCTGCCTTGATTGGCTCTCCAATGAAGTCATCTGGGTCCTGCAGTGGCATCTAACAAGGGAGATGCTTAAAGCCCTCATACAGCTGCTAGAAGAACAGCTTCTGCTACAACATATCTGCCCCTCCCACAGTTCATGGAACACCCCTGTGTTTGCTATAATAAAGAGCTCAGAGGGATGGAGACTACTACAAGATTTGAGGGCAATTAACAAAACCATGAGAGTCTGGGGCTCTCTCCAAAGGGGACTGCCCCACATCTGAGGCATCCAGCTAATGTCCGCCTATTAGCAATAGACATTAAAGACAAGACTGCTTTTTTGCATCCCTCTCCACCCTCAAGACTGTGAAAACTTTGCCTTCTCAGTACCCCCATTAACAACTCTGGCCCAGTCTCAAAATATGAATGCACTGTTCTCCCACAGGGAATGGCTAACAGTCCAACCATCTGTCAGGACACGGTAGCCACTACATAAAACTTTATTTAGATAAAGGACTCAATGTATACCACTATATGGATGATATATTAATATGGGGAGATGTTGGAGACACCCCACATTAAGCTCGAGATGCCTAGAACCCCTGATGACAAGGAAGAAAAACCTGCCAGGTGTACCCTGTTCCAAAACACTAGGCTATAGCCTCCTATGGGCCCCAGTATGAGTACTGAGAATCCCCAGGCCTGCTTCTTTGGCTCAAGCACCTCATGTTGTCATTTCTGCAAACTATTAGCACTTATCATTCTCCTTATCTATTTACTGTTCCTTCTCTTTCCTCCTTCCTTAATTAAACTGGTATTTGCTGACCTGGTAAGACCTAGTAGGAGCCCTTTGATATCCAGGAATTAGATGTTACAGATAATATTAAAGTGAAAACTGTTCATGAGTTCAAGTGAAATGTATGTTACAGTCACTCACTCGAGGTGGAAATGCAAGTAACCTAGAGCTGAAGGCAGAGAGGAGTAAATCTGTGGCTGTTCCTCCAGTCTTTGTCTCAATTCTGTAAAGTAAAAACAGGACATTCTTATTACAAAACTGCGGATGGAATAACATACAGAAAGTCTGCAATGGGTTCCTTGGGTTCAGGGATGACGGTGGCAGCTCCTAGGAATTCTCCACACAGGTTACGTGAGGATGTTTGTGTAGACAGACGGATGGGGTCCTGGAGACTGCAAGGTTAGCAGTATGACCTCATGTTTTTCCTTTTATAAAACCATACTCTCTCACACATGTCTGAAAGATATTGACTTTGTAATTGCAATACAGCTGCCCCCAACCTCACCAGAGACTGGTGGTCCAGAGATATAAAAAATTGTGCTCGCTATAAAACTTTTATGTTTGAGATTTTTGTATTTTCCTTTTTTTTTTTTCTGTTCTAAATCTGTATTACTGTGTATCACAAGAAAATGTTGGCACAGGAAAAGAGAAGCATTTACCCACGCCCTATGAACTTTGCAACCCAACTTTCTTGTATGATTTCAACAAATGACTGGGGATGAGTCAAGTCTATATGGGCATTCTGACTCCCGAGTTCAGAAGCTCTCAAGGAAATGAACAAGCTTGTCAGCTTTCTTAATTGATATGTTTTCATATTTGCCTACCAAGAATCCCTAGTTCTTTATGACCCCTGACTCTTGTCGAGGCTGGACCCTGGCGGGGAGATTCTTCTACCTCCCCCTCCCAACTTGAGGACCAGTAAATACCTTCTCTATCTGTCTTAGGATTAGAAATAGCCCCTCACAAAATCCAACTTATTTTGCTTGTTGCATTTTTAGGAATAGAGATCTCCTGGAAGGACATCCATGACCTGGTGACTGGTCCCCAGGCCATGTGCAGTCTGCAAGCTCCCCTTTCCTCTATTCTTGTGGCTGTTTTCATCATCCTTCATACTAACTCTGTTACTGCCCAGTCTCTCCCTAACCTTCCCAACACTTGACACTGGAGATTCTTCTCTAGGGAAACCTACAACATAGTTCATAGGAATTCAGGATTGTCCACCTGAAGGATGTTGGACCAGGATTGAGATCCTGTTGTACCCAGATTGCAAAAACCCCAAAGAGACCACCAGGAACTACAACTCCAATGTGAGTCTTTATTCAAGCTTGATCTTGGGCCACAAAGCTTCCTGATGCAGCAGGATAGGAGAGCAGCCTTGAGGTCTAGGGCAAGGGGTTTATAAAGGAAAAAAACCCCACAAGTTGGGGTCTCCAAGCCTTGGTGTTACAGGAGAAGGTAAAAGAATGTTGGCCTTTAAGCTATAGCACCTGGTTAAACCACAAGGAGGTAGTGTGATGGTTTGTGTATACTCAGCCTAGGGAATGACACTATTAGAAGAAGGTGTGGCCTTGTGTGGGGCAGTGATCCGTGACAGGCAATCTGGCACCCAGTTGAGCACAGGTGTAAAATCTGGGTAACCCAGCAGAACAATCCGCAAGAGACCAGAAAATGTTATGCCAAAGCTCCCGGGAGGCTTTTGGCTCCAGTCACAAGTCATGTACCACCCCTCTTCGGGTAGAGGCGTGGCCACATAGCCCCAAGCCATTCCCATGTTAATGAGACACCTAGAGGCTTAGCCACAACCCTTCCCAGTTACTATATCTGCCTCACATCTCTCAGAGGCCACGAGGTACAATTCCATCCATGCCACTCCACACTATGAAAATAAACGTCTTAGAATTATGGACTGTCTCTTCATCTGGACCCGCCGTGGGAAGCAAGGGATCCAGCCCTCGATTAAGGAGCCATGTCTAATCTCTCGCTGAGGGTTTCCCAGCACTCCCAGACTGTATCCATTCACCCAATCCTAAGCAGCTAGCCCGGCTCCCCAAGTCGCCAAAACCTGGTCTTGGTGGGAACCCCAGCTGCGCTCTGGCTAGCCCGTCTGTGGCACCCTGAGGCGACTGTGGTGCCCCTGGCTAGAGAATCCACGGAGACAGTGAGAATGTCCCCCTCCCCCACCCATGGGCAGGGCCTGCAAAGGCTTCCCACAGCCCCCACCTGCCTGTTGCAGCCACTTCCTGCGTGTCTCCTGTCCCACCCAGAGCTGCAGTGCTTGGGACAGACATGTGGGGCTTCTTTCCACTGTGCCAGGTTTGTTCCAACAGCCTTGGAGTAGGTGTGTCACCGTAGGGGTGGGCTATAAGACCCTCATCCTAGCTGCCTGTAATCCAGCCTTCCACAAGCAGCCTTCAAACAAAGATGTAGAACTCTCAGCTCCTCCTGCACCATGCCTGCCTGGATGCTGCCATGTTCCTGCCTTGAGGATAGTGGACTGAACCTCTGAACCTGTAAACCAGTCTCAATTAAATATTGTCCTTATAATGTTGCCTCATTCATGGTGTCTGTTCACAGCAGTAAAACCCTAATTAAGACAAGTAGCATACATCAAAAAGTAGCTTCTTGACCTTGGAAAGATCTATGTTTTCTTAGTCCACTCTGTTGTTACCAGCTAGCTGCAGCTGCTGTGTTTATTTTGCATCTGCCAGGAACATTTTGTGATTTTTCTCAGACCTCAAGGGTGGGGATCATGCCTCTTTAAAGGCAAGCTAACTTATAGTGGAGTCTTAAGAACAAAATGGAGTTTATTCTGCTACCTCAGTCCCTTCACCAACCCCCCCACTAGTTGCTTTGGAGGCCAATCTTGGGTCCAGATTGATCATGCTAATTTGTTGATAGTGAGATCTCATTACCATTAATTGACTAGTTAACAGTCTCTGTTTTATATATTGTAAAAGTTTGTTTATGATACACAATCCATAGGTAAGAAGAAGTAAAAGAATAACTAAGGGCCCCATGAGGGTGGAAATAAGGGTCATTAACCCAGGGAAGGAATCAAATAGTGAATGGTACCAACTTTTAGATTCTTCTTGTTCTCTCCGACGCTGTCCAGGTTTTCCCTGACCTTAGCCAATGACTCACGAATGACTCCAGAATGGTTAACATAGAAGCAACATTCCTCATGCAAGGTGGCACACAGCCCTCTTTATTGCAGGAAGACTAAGTCTAGTTCCCACCTGTTTTGTAATGCCACTTCAGCCAGAGAATCTACATTACACTCCAGGTGGGAAATGGATCTTTCTAGGCACTGTATATTCTCACCTATGTCTGCCTTTAATTGTTATAATTCTTTTCCTGTAATGCTAGTGCAGCTATCCCAGTGCTGGCCCTGGCTAGCCCTGCCCCTAGAATGAATGCTAAAGTCAAAGAGATAGGTTCTGCCCTTTGACTCATAAGGTCTCCCTCAGTTTGTCCTACTAAGGCTCTCAATACCATTTCCTCTGAATAATAGTTTGTGTGGGCACTCATTGAACCAAAATACAGAACCCATCTGGAGTAGAAGAATTAAGAACCGCCCCATACACCCAAGGGGTCAGTCCTGTTGAACAGGTCCACCATGACTGTTCTGGGGAAATAATCCATTTGAAATGAACTATGGGAATGGTCTACTTGCAGAGGTGTTGATGTGACAAGGAGACCTTCCCACAGACAGATACCCTGTCCCAATATAGTCTGGAGGGTTAAAGCTGGACCTTTGTGTGACCATCTACATGCAGAGTCCCTTTCAGAAACATTATACTCAGCTATTAACCCAATGCCTTCATAAAAGGGGGACCTAGCATTATAACATAACCAACAGGAGGTGGTAATTTTGGGCTTGGAAACACAGAAAGACCAAAAACCAACAAAGCAAACTCCAAACTCTAAACCCCATGTCTGATGTCAAAGTACTCTTAGATCTCCAACTCTTTTCAACTTTGTTAAGGCAATGTAATTCTCCCTCCTGGACCAGCATCTCTCTTTGGCAGTTATCCCACAATTTGGGCAACTCCGACATCTTGGGGTCTCCAACAAAATCCAAGTCACCAAGTGGTTGCTGGGAATTGAACTCAGG
The DNA here is from genome assembly GCA_028551405.1 of Uromys caudimaculatus. Lineage (NCBI taxonomy): Eukaryota > Metazoa > Chordata > Mammalia > Rodentia > Muridae > Uromys > Uromys caudimaculatus. The sequence continues at coordinate 40,445,444 of CM052709.1, read as the reverse complement.
ACCTCTGGAAGAACAGTCAGCATTCTTAACCACTGTGCCGTCTCTCCAGCCTACTTCTTGTGCCTCGCACAGGTCTCCCTCCCAACCCTAAAGCTGACAGGCACCACTGGGAAGGGCGGCAGGGCTGGAGTTGGCTGCTGGGCTGGGGCTGGCTTCTGTTGTTCCTTGTCACCCTGTGGCTGTTCCTGTTGATGAAGAAGCATTAGACTATGGGGGCCAGGGAATACGGTGTGGTGTCTCTTCAAAGCAATAGAACACTAAGACAACTGGCTGTAGTAAAACAACTACTCACTTATAAACTGCATTTGAAAAAGGAGACACCATGAATATCACACAAATACCTAATGAGGAAGCTGCAATTCTTGTATTATGGACTTGTGTTATCTCCTCCATAACTGAGTATGTACTCCATGTGAGCCCTGGACACAAGACTGCTACAGCTCTCTAGGCTTCCCACCCCCATTAGATAAGGCTGATGGGATGAACAACCAAATTTAACTAAATTTATAAGTTTCAAATCTCAGACCCTCAGGCAGTATCTCAGAGGTGACAATGTTAACTGTAGAGGGTTTCTGAAGTCCAGAATCCACCAGATCCGCACACTTAAGACTTTAGGTTACAGGAGCTGAGCCTGCAAGCCACGGTAACTTTTTAATAAGCACTGGGCCTGAGCATTCTGTTTCTTAGGTGAAGTTACGCATAACCAGAGAGGAATGCTCACCCAGTGGGCCTCGCTCATGTGAAGCGATTGCAGTTGTCTCTGCATCTTCATTGGACATAATTCTAGGATCCCCTCTATATACAACAGTCCTTGAGTGCCCAAGTTCTCTATATAAATGTCATGTAGGAGGGTGAGCCGGGAGGATAACTTGAGTTCTGCATATGTATTTTTAAAAGCCTTTTCTATTTAATATTGCTGGATTTTTGTTTGTTTTTTTGCTAAGCAGTTGGCCACTAGGGGGCAAAGAATTATATAAAGAAAAGTATTACTTTTTAACATTTAAAAAATTATTTTGATAATATTTTCCCCTTCTCCAAACTGCCTTCAGTTTCTCCTCACCCACCCAGCTGCATGCTTTCTTCCTCCACAGAATTTCCAAAAACAAACAAAAATAAAATCAAAACAAAAGAATGAGTAAGATAACAAGAAATTAAACCAACCAACCAACCAACCAACCAACCAACCAAACAAACAAACCAAAACCAAATGAAACCAAACCCAAACCAAAAAAGTGAAACAAGAAGCACCCCAAACCCCCAAAAACCAAAAACCCCAAACCAAAAAACAAAACCTTAAAACAAAACCATGGGGTGTTGGCCAGTTACTCCTGGGCACGGGGCCTGCCCTGGAGTGTGGTTGTCATACCCAGAAACACTCAGTTGGAGAAAACTGATTTCCCCATTTGCCAGAAGCTATCAATTGCAAAGCTCCTTGGTTAGGGAGTGGGACTTGTGTCCACTTCCAATTCTCCAATGCTGGGACTTTGTCTGGTTTGGACTTGGGCAGACTCTTAGGGATCTTTAAGGACTGCTGGCAGGAAGCAATTTGGCAGTGGGAGGACTCAGTGCCCTTCTGACTAGCATCCGGAAGCCCTGCTTTTGTCGCGGTTAATAACATGTGCCTACCGCATCACCATTAGGAAAAGTCGTCCAATTACAGTGTGAACTTTTTCCGTGCTCTTTTAGGGTTGCTATTTTCTCTTGAGGGCTACTTAAATTTCCCCCGTTGTTTCGCAAGAGCGAGGATTGAAACGTTTTTATTTGAGCTTCACTCTGCAGATTCTTTATTCCTTGTGGTACTCTGGGACTCCGTTAAAGAAAAAAAAGAATATCATCTAGCAAAGTCAAGTCTACACTAAGCTTTCTATTAAAATTGTCAAGCACTTTTTGAGCAAGTAGATCAAATTTTGGAGTTTCATGTTTGCTTCTGAGTCTCATTTGCGTCGCAGGAGTCCCAGGTCTTCAGTCCTTGCATAACCCTGTATTTCCATGCTGGTTATAGCAGAGCCTGTTGAAACCGCGTGAGGCTGCATTTTTGTTGTTGTTTGTTATGTTTTGTTTTGTTTTTCTGTGAAGTCCTCACTCTCTGAGCACACCTTAATCAGAACAGAGCACCTCAGTAAAATACCAAGCGAAGGTTTCTCATCTGCTCAAGCACCCCTCCCTCCCTCTTTAGCATTTTGAATATCTAGGTTTTCTTCTGGAGGTCGTCATTGGCTTGGTTTTTTTTTTTTTATTTCAGGGCTCTGTAGATTTAAATTGCCTAGTGAGGGTGAAGGATTAGAGAACATGACCTACTAGATTATTTTCAGATTTGGAGATAAATTATTTTTATATAAATTCATAGATACCCATGTGACCAAAGGAGTAGGTCTACCATTAAACAAATATATGTTGCGTTTCTGTGACTAAGGTACTCACTCAACTTAGTAAAAGTCAGCCATAAACTCTCTTGATTTACCTTTGTAATCCTTTTTCTTTTTCTTGATTTAATAAACTTCTATGATGACTGGCGATGTCTACCTTTATTTTACGGCCTGCACAACTCCCTTCCGTTTGCTAGTCATCGTAGCCTCTCCCCGGTAGGTATGCAGCTTGTCAGTTCTTTTCTGTGAGTGTTTTCTCGAACCTTCTTAGTTTCTGCTCACAACATTTAGGTACCCTCGATGTCATCCAGTTTTTCAGTAACTCTTGAACTGGTATACATTAATACTCGATCTCCTCATGTTTTGACCCTAGATAATACTTTCTTCTTGTGCACTTTACTACTACTTACCATTGTCTTTCGTATGCAAACTATCTATGTGAATAGATTCTAATTTTCAAGTCCTTTAATCATCCTTTCATTTCTGAAATTCGAGGAGAAGAAAATGGGTTCAAGAAACAAAATCAAGCCCCAGTTTAAATTCTTGAACTACAGCTGTAGAGATACAAGATGACCACACGGGGGCAGCAGAGGCACATCATTGTGTTCGAAGATTTGCATATCTGTCTCTACTAGAAATGATTCTATTGTCAAGCAGAAAAGTATTATGCTTATCTACCTTTAAATGAAGAAACTTGGTAGAATGAGATAGAGTTGGCATTTCTTAGTTTGAAGTAATGAAATTAGATATTTGGCTTTTTAATTCCCTTTCTAGAGAAAAGTATCTTAAATTCTGCAATGCTTCCATGTTGTAACCAAATCCTTCTCTTTCCTGGCTTTTCTCTCTCTCTACCATAAAAGTTTCATGAGAGGTAGGATGGTGTTTTGTGACATTTAGGTTTTGAGAGTGGGGTCACTGGTGGCTCACAGGATATTATGCTCTGTAGGAGGTGACTCTCTACCAACCCCAGCTGTAGACAGGGCATGCAGCTCTTTTGCAGACAGGCTGTGTTTTCGGCATGGTGCCTGGGTTTAATTTCCATGTGCAGTGTCATACTTCAGCTATGTAAACTGAAACAGATGTTCGTGCTCTGGGAATGCATTTGGCTTACATAAAGCATCATCCCCTAGCCTCTTCCTTCACTCACTTTATTTTGAAAGCCCCTTTGAACGGAAAAGGCCTCAAGAGAACCATCCAGTGTGTTTGACCTTGTTATTGTGAAACAGTTCATCCCTGGGAAACAGTTGCCCCAAATAAATGTTGGAATCTGTTCGAAACTTCCTTAGCACCAGCATGTGTTTCTCTCCATCTCTATAAACTTACAGTTTTGTCTTTTTTTTTAGGAAGCTCAGGAATGTAAGTTTTACTAAAACCCAAACTAGGTCTTCCTGATCTTATCACTTAGGTAATAGTTCTGATTCCTGTTTCACAAGGTTAGTGGGATAGGCGTTTATACAGTATGTACATGGCTTCTTACTTGCTCCCATTTGCAAATATTAAAGACCTATAATGTTACGTGTATTTTAAGTGTCTTCCAATGTCTACACTTGGTTGATGATCAATATAAACACATTTCTAATCTTGTGACGATTTATGTTTCCAGTAATTTGCCCCCAAAAGTAAAATTATTAGAACTACCATCTTACAGCACTGGAAAGGCAACATGTGAGCTTGGCAAGAACTCTACCACTGAGCTATTGCCTCAGACCTGTCTTTTCTTTTATTCTGAAATAAGGTATAAATAAATAAGCTACCTAGGTCATTATAACCAACTCTGGTGCGCAGGCAGACCTACAGCTCGTGATCTTTCAGCTTTACGATTTGCCTGCCTGAGAAGCCAGGGTGGCAGGTCCGAGCTAGCTATCTTCTTTTCTCTCTTTCCTTCTCTTATTCCTGTTTCTCTCCTTTCCTTTCGATTTTCAGAGATATTTGTTGATATGTGGACCTCATGGATTATTGCTGATAGAAGCTTCTTGGGATGCTGAGGCTGCCAGCAATGTGAGTTCAAAACCTATTTGGACAATGTAATGAAACTGTCTCAAAATAAAGATTGTAGGGTGTTTATCTATAAGTGGGAAGTCTCAGGGTCAATCTTCAGCGTGGCAGTGTAATTAAAGGTTCACACTCTTAAAAAATTTTGCATTTTTTGAGACTGTCATACATGAGTATTGTATCTGTGTTATTTCCATTCTCCCTACACGCCCAAAGTCCAATATGTCCCCCACTCCCCCTAACATTTCATGCATGCGTGTATGTGTGTATATGTGCTTCTCTCTCTCCCCCCGTGTGAGTGTGTGTGAGTGTGTGTGCGTGTGACTAATGAATGAGACCTTTTAGCATTGCTCAGATGTATGTATGTTTAGGGCTGACACCTTGGTTGGATAAAACTTTCTCATTCATAAAGAGCATTGAATGGCACAGGTATGAAACACATAGACAATAAACCATAATTAAAATCTCTGACAGGAAAGAAGCAGCCCATAATTCTGAGGCACTAAGAAGCGTGTGATGCTATGGCTGGGCATTGAAAGAGAGAGGGGAGCTGCCCTGAGGACTGAGGGCAGCATATTTTCCAGGCAGACAAATGGCATGTGCAATAGCTTATGGAGCACAGATTCTGATATGGGCTGCTAAAGCTTTCTGAAGGCTCCACGGAGGTTACGTGATGAGAGCCGAAAAGTAGACGAGGCCAAGAGTCACGCTGAAAAAAAACTGGAAATAGGAAAATAAAAATTTCTTAAATTAAAAACAAAGAATTAGAACTTTAAAGTATATTGATTAATATTATTTCTAGATGATAATGTAGAACTTTCCATAATTAAAATGTAAATATTTGTATCAATAATGAGTTACTTTCTAATTGCATATAATAAAATATACGAGATTAAAAATTTAGACAGTACCACGTGTATTAACAGAAGTTTTGTGTTGCTATAGACTTGATCTTACCCCAAAGGCTGAGAAGTGACTGCTTTGTTGTATAAACATTGAAAAAAACATTCATTTACAATTAATCATTCAGTTTCACCTTTAGCTTCTTAATCTGGAAGCTAAATTTTAGTAAAGAATGTTGCAGTACACAGTAATCACGCTGCGTTAGAGAGGAACTGACCACTTGGCCTTCCTCGTGTCTAGTTTGATGAGTACATAACCAAGGAATGGCTTGAGTACCCAGACAGAATGTTCTTTGCAAAGTAAAACCAAGTTTACAATGTTCAAAAATAAATTGTAATAAACTGGCTAGTGTTTAGATTCATTGATGGAAATGTGTCATTTGCTTTCTGAATTCAAACTTAGGTTTTGTATTGCTCATTTTGTATTTATTTCAGTCTCAAATCATGTGTCTTTGAGTCTTGAATACCCGAAAGAGAAGCAAATTATTGTTGGGACTCTTTCTGGGCATCTTTAAAAATGTTAGGAACCCATCCTTATATTATTTTATGCATCTGCTTCTAAGTAGGAAAAGAAGCCTTTGTTTTGCTCAGTTTTATTTAGTGCCTGACACCAAACTTGATTTAGCTTTCCCTTTTTCTGCCTGAATTATAATTATAATACAAATATGCTCTATGCATGCTTGCCTATTCAAAGTTTCCATAAAACCATGGTTTGGGGGAAAAATGATTTCAAAATTCTGTAGAATTTCTATTTTGATCTAATGATTTCATAATCAGTGAACCTCCCATTATTTAATTTATGGAAGTCTCTGAAAAATGATAGGTTAATTAAATTATCTTGTCACAAATTCAGTCCTAGAAAAGAGTATTTTAAAGTTTATATTTTACTTTTCTCAAATATGATTTTACATCTTAGCAGTAAGGGAAAAGTTTGAAGCAATTAAGGGGTAGTGAAATCTGATTTTTTTGTAATTATTAGTTTGCTATTCTCTCTCCCAATAAGAAGTAGAAAACTAACTCTCATGTTAATGATTTCTCAGAGCTAGTATCAATTAATTAAATAATTAGCAATGACCTTCTTCTTTCACTGATTCTTTAGTTTTAATTGGGCAGTTAGACATGTATTTCCGGTGGGCTAGGGCACATGGCCTAGTAGTAAAGATAGGTCAATAAAAATCAGAGTGTAAGGTAATTTCTGTAAGTCTATGGCATCAGAATCTATCTGGTGCCATTTTGTTAACAAAATTTTGTCTTGAAGCAAACACAATAACCACCGCAACAAAACCAAAAACACAAAAGAAGTATATCTCTGGGTAAGAATAGACACCAGGAAGTAAAAGTTTTTACATAATTCTCAAAGAAAGTGAAGACCAATGCTGGTTCTCAGATCAATGACTGAGCATTTGGTTGAAGCTCTCTCAGTTACTCTACTTGGCTTTATTATTTCCAGGTTAGGTTTCTGTAACAAAATTGAAAAGGATCAGTTAAATAAATAACCCAGCTTGTTATTTCAAAGCACACTGCTGACTCCCAAATATGCCTGGCTATCTCAGGACAGTGTGAGTAGACAGTGGTGTTATGGTTTAAGCAAAATGCCCTGGTCACATGTGCAGCTGTGATCCTGTTCTACAGGAAGTCAGTGACACATGGATGGTAATTCTGTCCTTCACGACTTCTACTCAACATCTAGAAAAATGATGGAAGACAAAGGTGATGATAAAGATATGTAGGAGTCCTAGAAGTCATGTCACTTCAACTTAGGCATGACTGTTAAAGGCCACCGTAGTCACTAGGGCTATTCTTCTTACGTTTCATACTGTATAAACAATAGTTGCAGATTTTTCAAATCTTATTTGAATGTAGTATGTCAATTCATTTTTACATATCAATACTGTCTATGCATTTACTTTTCTCAATATAACACTATCTGAGAGGAAAAGGAAAAATGGCCATGGCCAGGCACAATAGTGTGTGTGTATGTGCGCGCGTGTGCACACGTGTGTATTTGGCAGTGTGTTCGAAGTAACTGCTGTTTAAAGTAACTTGTCTAAGAAAACTTCATCTTCAACCAGAGTCCCTGATTTCAGGTAACTCATTTTTACCTGGGTTAATAATATTCACTTGCCTTTGTTCTCGCTGGGGCAGGAAGATGAGGGACTTTCTCACAGGCAGTGGGTGACTCATTAGATAACAGCCTGAACAACCCAGTGCTGTCTCTGAGCCACCCCAGATTAGAGTGGATTCTATCTTGGTCTGTAAACTAAACATTTGCAAGGGAGCTCAAGTAAACAGCTGGCTGGTCTAATCTTGGTTTGAGCACCCTTAAGAGTAACTTGCTCGAGTTTTACCACCAAGCATATTGCTTCCTGTGTAAAAGGTCTTTCATCTGCTATAACAAGATCTGGAACTTAAGTTGCAATTTCTGGGAAGGCAGCCTTAATGTTTTCCTTTCCCACGAAAATGAAAACCAGAGAAAACTGTTTCCTGATTACACATCAACATTACAGATGTCTTATGGCAGAGAAAGAGGAGCTTGGTTTGTGCAGAGCAACAGTGTGGGCGAAGGATGAGGCCCCTGCGATATGCCTGAGACTTAATTTATTTTTTTTTTTGCTTTAGAAGGAAATTCTTTTTCCACTAGAATTATGTCTCTTGGTGGGTGATTCATAAGCAGTGGACTCCGTTTCTTAAACCTATTTACATTTTTAATCATATCCAGATGCTCCGTTGCTGGAGGATTTTAGATTCTGCAAAGGCATTAAGAGTTGTATCTTTTGTACTTCAAACTTTAGATCGAGGTCACATTAAAATGTTGGCCCGTAAATAACTTAAAACTGTTCCTAAGAAGGTGGATGTTCCTTTTCAGTGCACAGGGAGGCAGTTGTTAGATATTCTAAACTCAGCTTAGTAGAGTTTTAAAACCTTTCCTTTGATGCAACACAGCTGCAGCCCTGTTTTGAGCAGAAACATTGCCTCTGCTTCTCTTCCTTCTTACACTTTCCAGGCTCAAGGCAAAGGATTAAGAAATTTAATAGTTTTCTTCTTGTCAGGCATATCCACAGCCAACACCTTTACTGCTAAACAGCACTTTTAAAGAAAATAAATTTCAATTTATACTTAAGACCAATAGCCTAAAGACAGTAGGAAAACATTAACCTCTTAAGAATGTTGCAGAGGTTGAAAATATTTCCATAGTGTAGACATTACCAAATCTCCAAACATGTTTTCTGCTGAAAGGACCTTGACCAACACACAGGGCTGTACATGTTAGTCTTGTTTATCCTTAGAATTTACTACTACTACTGCTACCACTATGACTACTACGACTACTACAACGACTACTACAACGACTACAACTACTACTTATTTTTTGTGTATGATTGTTTTCCCTGCATGTATGCATATGCAGCATGTGTGTGCCCTATGCCCAAGAGGGCACCAGATCCCCCGGAACTGGAATTGGGCTGACTGTAAGCCACCATATTGGTGGTGAGAACTGAACCCAAGAACTATAGACGTGTTCTTTACGGCTCTAACTCCAGTCCCCTCAGTAGTTATTTGAGCTGAAACAGGATGACAATTCCATTTCTCACTTAGCTTACAGAAAGTGATTCTTCCAGTTTCCAGGCCTATAATTTAGAGTTCAGTTTCTCTCAATGCTTTAGTGATGATTTGTTATGAGATGCTTGTCTCAACAGTGAAAAAGAGGTCATTCTGCATCACAATGATGAATGCCCTGTGTCTTAAAAACTACATTAACAGATGAATATCTACTTCTGAACAGCACCTTTCATATATATATATATATATGTATATATGTGTATATATATGTATATATATATGTATATGTATGCATGCAGAATACACATATATGTAAAATAAACACACACACACACACACACACACACACACACACACACACATGACCATATAAGTAAAAACAGTGTAAGCCTTTTTTTTTCGACTACTTTACCAGCTGTGTACCTTGAGGCCGAGCTGGGCCAATTATATTTACTTACAGATGTTTTCCCTATGGACATTTTCTTGTAAGAGTTAAATGATTATGTCTTCTGGGAGAATTCAGCAGAGGGGAGAACTTGATTTTATATTAAGTTAAAGAATATATTAAAGAGTATGAGGATAAGAATATAATTTGTGACAAAATATGTTAAAACTAATGTTTAGAAATTTAAAAACATGCTTCTTTGATAGTTGCCAGTGGCCTATGTGCAAGACATTCTGAAGAAGAGAATGATTTTAAGCAAATTCTGACACAGTAACTTTATTAAAAGGTAATTGATCATCCAATGGATATCATTTGGCTTATTTGTTGAGGTTAGGCCTTGCTTCTTCCTCCCAGCTCCTTGCTCACAGAAAAAAAGACTCTGAGTCAAAATATACTTACAAATTCCTTGGCCATATATCTAGCCTCTTCTCTGACTAGATCCAACTTAATGTACCCCATTTATTCTAGCCTACATTCTGCCAGGTGGCTGGTTATCTGTGTTCAGGTACCACGTGTTTGTTTTGTCACATCTCCCCAATGAGTCTCCCTCCTGGCTCTATCCCAGAATTCTTTCTCCTCCCAGATGTCTCACCACTACTTCCTGCTTAAGCATAGGCTATAGGCTTTTTAATTGACAGGTGATAGAAGCATCCACACAACATATAAGATTCTCTCTACACTTTTTAAAGGTGGGTTTTATTTATAACATTTCTTAGTCAATTCTATTTTCCAAATAGTTTTAGTGATATTGACAGTAATGGCTAATACTTATGAAGAATTTCCCATTATCCAGGAACTAACTTTTGCTGATCTGCCTGATTTATGTCTTGTAGCTATTCTATGAAGTACCTAAAACTATTATTTTTTTATAGACATGGAAATTGAGATATTAAACAATTGACCTGAAATAACTAATAAATGGCAGTTTATCTACAAATGTGCATCAACAAGAAACTGAATGAGCATATTAAGATGGCATACTACTTTCAGGGTAGAGGATAAGTTAGTCATAAATGTAACAATATAGGTTGTAATTGGAAAGATACTGGATGGCTTTTTAGAGGTTTATACCTCAGTGTTTGTGAAATTTGAAAATTTCACTGAGCATGAGTGAGAGGAAACTATGAATATAATCATTCATTAATCATATTGGTCAGGATTTTCTTTTTTTTTTTTCTGTATAATGTTATTCATTTAATAGCACTTAGAAAATGTTAACAATGTATTAGATACTTAATAAAAATGTTCAAAATATTTTCTCTGTCAAGTATGAAGGATCTTTTTTTTTTTTTCCTCCTTTTTTATTTTTGATACTTTATATACATTTCCAATGT
>CM052709.1:40417641-40434344 GCA_028551405.1 Uromys caudimaculatus | reverse complement strand
CACATGCTCCACTATGTTCATAGCAGCCATATTTATAATAGCCAGAAGCTGGAAACAACCCAGATGTCCCTCATCAGAGGAATGGATACAGAAAATGTGGTACATTTACACAATGGAGTACTACTCAGTTATTAAAAACAATGACTTAATGAAATTTGCAGGCAAATGGATGGAACTTGAAAATATCATCCTGAGCGAGATAACTCAGTCACAAAAGAAGGAACATGGTATGTACTCACTGATACGTGGATATTAGCCCAAAAGTTCAGAATACCCAAGTTTCACTTTATTGTAACCACTGGACTGAGAGTGAGGGCCCAGATGGAGGAGTTGGAGAAGGGACTAAAGGAGCTGAGGGAATCTGCAGCCCCATGGAGGGAGCAACAGTGTCAATCGGCCTGACCCTCCCCTCCCCCAGTCCTCTTGGAGGCTGAACCACCAACCAAAGAATACACATTGAGGGACCCATGGTTCGGACCACATATGTTACAGAGGAGGGCCTTGTTGGCCATTGGGGGAGAAGAGGCCCCAATAAAGGGGAATGTCAAGGTGGAAATCCGGGAGTGGGTGGGCGGGTGGGTGGGAGGTGGAATTCCCTCATAGAGGTGGGGGATGGGGAGGGAATAGGTGGTTTCAAAAGAGGAGACCTAGAAAGGGGGAAACATTGGAAATGTAAATAAAGTATCAAAAAATAAAAAAAAAAATTTAAAAAAACATGATGTGATGTTGCTACCTTATTTTTTATGATTTTTTACATTAAAAACGTAATATAGTAAAACAAGTCATGAACCAAGAAAAAAGAAAACCATGGTTTTCAACATAGAGTTTTAATGGAGAGGTTTTTTTTATGGAGGCTAGAGAGACAGAATTAACTCTGGAAGCAGTTACAAACCTGAAACACAGGAAACAAAGGGAAATGGTAAAGATAAACAGAACCTAGGAGATAGCAGGAGGTGCCCCACATCTGGTACTGTAAGGGAAGGATGTATGCTGCTGCCTGCAGTTGGACTCTGAGAGAAAATTATGAGACTGCTTATAGAAGTGCCACCAGAAGCAAGAGGCTGGGACCACTCCACAGCTACCGTCACAAGCTGATGCTTGGTGTTTGAATACAGTAAAGTAGTAGAAACTGGAGAATGTCTTGCCTCCTCTCCCACTCTCACGCCTCAGTATCAGGTCTTACTCAATGCCTTTAGAAAGTTGTGTCTGAGGTATGCGGCTTCTAAGGTCACAGTCCTGGAATCTCAGAGATGAGTAAGTAGAAGAAAGAATGTGAGAAGCTGACAGACAGTAGAGAAAAACAGCTCACACAACTAAGTAAAACTGTGGGTACAAAGCGGATGTTGAAGAAAATCTCTTACAGAATGGGTCATCAGGGATTTATGCATGAGCAGATGAGCACAGTTGAGAGAAAAGAGGAAAAATGTTCCATTTTTTTATGGGATATAAGATTTTATTTTACTACAATATTCAACAATATTATCTCATATGCCCATATAAAGCAGTCTAGACAAAATTTATAAAGAAAAATGCTAACAAATATGTAGTAATAATCAACTAATTAGACTACATTTAGACAATAAATTTATACACTTTAAACTTTGAAAAAAATTGCTAGCACTGGCTTTGAAAGGAATATGTTACTCTTTCCATTCATCTTTTTTTGTTTTGTTTTGTTTTGTTTTGTTTTGTTTTGTTTTGGATATTTACTTTATTTATATTTCAAATGTTTTCCCCTTTAGAAACCCCCTCTCCCATCCCCCCTCCCCCTGCCTCTATGAGGGCACTCTCCCATCCACCCACCCACTCCCATTTTCCCTCCATAGCATTCCCCTACACTGGGGCATCTAACACCCTCAGGCCCAAGGGCCTCTCCTCCCACTGATGGCCAACAAGGCCTTCCTCTGCCACATATGTGACCAGCACCATGGGTCTCTCCATGTGTATTCTTTGGTTGGTAGTCCAGTCTCTGGGAGCTCCAGGGGGTCAGGCCAGTTGACACTGTTGCTCTCTCCATGGGGCTGCAAACTCCCTCAGCTCCTTTAGTCCCTTCCCCAACTCCTTCATCCGGAACCCCACGCTCAGTCCAATGGTTGGCTGCGAGCATCTACTTCTGTATTTGTCAGGCTCTGCCTGAGCCTCACTGGAGACAGCTTATCATGCTTCCATCAGCAAGCACTTCCCAGCATCAATGTAACACACAACATGCACCAAGAGAGAAGAAAGGAAAAACATTTCAATTTAGTAGGAAAGATCTCTATTAAAAATGGAGGCTAGTGTTGCACATCTGTAACCCCAACACTCACAAGGCTGAGCTAAGAGTTCAAGACGAACCTGGAATGCACAGTGAAACTCAGTCTCAAAATGAACACGGGTGCAGGATACAAGTCAGTGGCAGAATGTTTGCCTAGAATACAAGGGTACTGAACTTGATCCCCAGAACACAGGAGGTAAAAGTGAAAAATAACAAAAATTCTGTGTAATGAAACAGGATTAAGACATGCCTCCTAAATCAGTCCCAAGAGCCACTATTAAATGTTCCATAAAACCATGCTCCCTGAAGTATAGGCTTGCCTGGCTCAGACTCATGAGCCTCACTAGTGAGGGAGTGCTCCAGAGTTAGACAGACCAACAGTGACATCTGCTGCCAGAGACTTATTTTGAAATTGGCCAATTGGAGAGCTTGCAAGTAGAGTCCTGCCAAACCACTGACTTGAGCTGATGAGTCAGCAGCCAGGAACTCCTGTTTGTCATTTATGCTATTAGAAGGTTTTCCAAGATGAACACAGAACATGGGAAAATAAGAATGTTTGAAAATGTAACTAAAACAAACAAAAACAGTGTAGGCTGAGACAAAAGTGATGAGAAAAAGACCTCATTGTCCTCATCATGTTCCCCTTTAGCTAAGTAAATTCAAATTAATTCTGTAGCTGTTAGCAAACATGAACTTATTTTCCATGAAAAGAATTAATTTAACTATTGCCAGCTAGGGTGGATTCCAGCATCATACCCAGGCCAGAGAGAAAAAAGTCCAAAGATCAAAGGAGAGTATGCATAAAATTTTAGGGTAACCCTTACTTAGGAAACCACTTCCTAATTATCTAACTATCTGCCTTGGTTATATGTCCTTCAACATCTGCTGACCCTCAGGCACTTTCTTTTACTTTTCTGAAAGCTGATGAACATAAGGTTTGAATCAGACAACACATTTAAAATAATAACTGCCAGTATAAAATGTTCAATGTGACTCAATTCTGTAAAGCAAAAGATATGAAAGAAAAAGGAGTTAAATATTTGTTTATAAAAATGACAAATGATAATGAATTCAGATACTGTGTGCAAAAGCAGGTGAGCGCAATCAATATTTTGATTGAAGAACTCCTGAGTTTGGACTTCCATTCAAAGATTTCTGCCACACTTAATGTGGCATCTCGAACAAATTACACTTCTCTGGGCCTCGTTTTCCTGTGCTGTAAAAATGAAAAGATCAGACTATGTGCAGGATGGAGATGGACTGCCTGCTTATGAGTTCATCTCATAGCTACATGCAGACTGCACCAGCTGGGTCTACTGTGGGCGATGGAAGTGTAGAGTCTCCATGTGTGCCTCACAGATGTTCTGGTCTACTTTGGAGGACAGAAACATGGAGTCTCCATGTGCGCCTCACAGATGTTCTGGTCTACTTTGGAGGACAGAAACATGGAGTCTCCATGTGCACTTCACAGATTCTTGCCTCTGGCAGGAAGATCTTGCTCTCCCCCCCCCCCAGTGGTTGATTCTATTAGCTATTCATTTAATGAAAACTATGATTTCCCTCTAAAACGTGCTCAACAAATATTATTTGTAGTATTCACAGTATTTCAAAGACAAGGAAAGCAAGCCTCAGAAAATATAAGGAATTTCCCAGAGTCAGAAAACATGGAGTCAATAAGTAACTTAATCTCCTGCCACACCCTGACATAAATTATCTTAATTTTTCATATTATGGACTATAGCCTAGCCCTCCTAAAAGATAAAAGCCATATATTTTAGCATCACTGTGCCTTGTCTGCCAGTACCTTAATACACATGTGTGCCTGCACAAGAAAATACAGACGTTTGGGCATGAAATTCAAATAGTCCATACAAACCTGAAGCAACCTTACAGAAGCTCTGGTGCAAAAGCATTCAAGAAAGAAAGCTTTTCCTTTCAGAAACAGACTAAAAGGGAAGTCCTTTAAATATTAAAAGCACTAAATGATAGAACAAATGATACATAAAAGCCATATTCAACTTAAAAGAAAGTATTTTTATTAACTACATGCAGGATGGTACTAAAACCAAAGTTGGAAAAATCCATATCCATGGGTCACTATGTGTTGCACCCCTTTGGATGTCTAGCTACTGTCTGCTACAATATTCAGAGCTGTACTTGGTATAAGTGAATAATCAATAAGTACTAACTGATGGTACTGGTTTATAAATAATGTGAACAATTAATTCATACTAAGAAAAAATATTTCTGAGGTTTCCTTAATTTGAGGCAGTGCCCCGGCTTTAGCCATGCTTTAGATCATAGTATCTGTATAGAGCAAAGAACAAACACTCTAACTTTCCATTAGAGCAGACTTAACTCTTCCATCAGATAGCAAAACCATCAGCAGCCTGCAAAAGTGATCAGTAATTGCAGGTTTGCTCACTGATGTTGTCAGTGATAGAAAATTGCCTTTGGAAAATTACAGGGAAAGATAGTATCATTTTTTTAAAAAACAGATACAACAATGGACCCATAGAAGAAAAATGAGTACTAGCAGCAAAATTAGATTTCATATCAAAATTCTGTGTAGTCTTGTTATTACCTTGTTGATTCATCTCTGTTATAAGCATTTATTCTTCATTTGTGAATAAATTCTCCAATTACTCATCACAAGGAACGTACTTACAAATCAGTCTAATTTTAAGAGGCAGGTAAACAAAGCTAGAGAGATGGCTCAGTTAAGAGCACTCGTTGTTCTTGTGACATACCTGGGTTCAGTTCCCAGCACATACAAGGCTGCTTACAGCTTTAGTTTCATGGGCCCCTATGCCCTCTTCTGGCTTCTGTGAGCATCAGGCACACGTGTGGTACACAAGCAAAAATGCAGGCAACCACACATACACACATAACAAAAATAAACAATCATTTTTAAATGAAAAACATCAGACATGATTGGCTGGATGTAGACATATAAATAAATTAAAATATAAAAATCACAAAGTATATGTACACGGTGAACAAAGGAAGTCATTTCTTTCATGGGAAGGGTACTGAGAGATCAAGGATCAGAAAGACAAAGAAGCACAGGAAGGAATTGGAGACCACTGTGTTTCTGTAGACATCAATAATTTAAATGTTGCTTACATAATATTAAAATAGTAAAAAATTATAAGCCTGAAATACAGACCAATGTTTACATAAAATATCTCTACAAAGACAACAGTCAGCAATTACTGAGAAGAATACTTATATAACCACACAAGGCAAAGTCCTTCATCATATTTCATGCCCAGTGTTTGGCATCAGTATCACCCCAGAGTGCGAAGGCATGATATCATACACGCTGCATCTGAACAAGAAAGTTCTGCAGAGTGATGTTCAACACTCTCTCCATGACTAATTCTGTTTGTAGAGTGAGCTGGGCTATGGTTATATTCAGTCAGCCAAGACAATGTTTCCAGACTGTAATTGTTCTGGGCATCAAGGCACTTTACAACATGTTCCCATTGCCTTTTGATAGTCTGTGGCCAGGAGACTGCTGAGAAAATATTATTCACCAGAATTAGACTGGACTAGTCAGCTGCCTGGTTATTACATCGCACGTCAGCTCAAGCCATGTCTGCAACTGAACTCACCAGATGTTTCCAATTTCTCTACCTTCTGAACTACAAGTTGAACTTTATTCCTGACTTTGAAATATTTTAAACAAATAGCTTTCTGGGATGTCTCATGAAACTTACATAATAAAGTCTCAGGTAGTATCATAATAAGAGTCCAGGCTCTCCTGAGCTGCCATAGGCCTGACCTACCTACTGCCACTCACATTCTTTTGCTGAAATTTTCACTCAGGAGTCTCATTCCTATCTAGAAATTTCCATCAAGCTGAAACATTTTAAAAATGACTCAATTCTGTGGAGAGGGAACTTGGAGAGCCCACCTCCAGCAGAAAGACAGGGCATCAAGTGAGGGATGGGGTTGACATCTCACAGTCAAAACTCTGTTAATCGTTCCTGTCTGAAAGAACTGCAGGGATGGAAATGGAGAGGAGCCTGAGGAAAAGAAGGTCCAGTGACAGGCCCAAAGTGGCATCCAGCTCAAGGGGAGGCCCCAAGGCTGACACTATTACTGAGGTTATGGAGTGCTCACAGAAAGAGGCCTATCATGACTGCACTCTGAAAGACCCAACAAGCAGCTGAAAGAGTCAGATGCAGATATTTGCACCCAATCAATGTACAGAAGAAGCTGCTGGCCCCTGTGGTTGAATTAGGGGAAAACTGGAAAAATCTGAGGAGGAGGGAGACCCTATAGGAGGACCAACAGTCTCAATTAACCTGGACCCCAGAGATCTCTCAGACACTGGACCACCAACCGGCTAGCATACACCAGCTGATATGAGGCCTCCAACACATATACAGCAGAGGACTGCTAGGTCCGGGTTCAGTCAGAGAAGATGCACCTAACCCTCAAGAGACTGGAGGTCCCAGGGAGTTTAGAGGTCTGGTAGGGTGGGAAACCCTCGTGGAGACAGGGGGGTGGGGAGGAGGTATGGGATGTGGAACAGTCGAAGGGTAGACCAGGAGGGGAATAAAATTTTGGAGTTTAAAATTAAAAATATTAAAAATTTAAAAAATAAAAAAATTACTCAATTCTGAAGCTACCATACACTCTCTGCTGAAGTATTAAGTAAAATACATTTTGCATTAAACTCTTAATATACACAAAAGTCATCAATTTATATACCTTTCAAATAAGTACTATGTTTTAGAAAGATACCCAAAAGTTTTGCACATACTTAAAGAGAAACATACAAGAATATTCATTGAAGCCATTTTTAATCAAGACCTGGAACTTAGAAGCAACAAGCACACCCTTATTAATAGAAATTGGCAGTAAATTTTATACTGTGTCCAACAGAAATACTACACAGACTTAACATAATTATGCATACAGATTAATATGAAAAATCTCCATAATAATAATTAGGTGAAAAAATAAGAACTAGGCCAACACAAATATGTGTGTGTCAACACACACAAATACCTACACATACTATATGATTTTTGTAGCTATGTATTTTAGTTTGTTGTCACATACAAGAATTCTTTACTTAAATATAAATAACTTTAGAGAAATAGAGCAAAATGAAGATAAACTGAAAACATGAGGGTTTAATAAATCTACACACATGAATTAACAGAAAGGAAGAGGGGCGAAAAGGAAGAAGAAAAAGTGACTAGCCCTGGGAATCCCTGCTTCCCAGAGGCCTTTTTTTCATGTGCTCCAGCAATACTACATTCTATTTCTTTGTATATTTTTTCATAATTTTCCATTTCTCTGAGATTCATACCATGTACCAGCAACGTTTTGCCCACTGAAAATTCACGCTGGGACAGAGTGCTCAGCACGCATTGGTACTGGCTATATCCTCCCTCTTGGGATCCAGAGTTGCACCATTTATTGAAGATTTCATGAGCAGATTCATTCTCCGATCATCCCTAGCACCATCTCCATTAATCAGAAGCTGCTTCTATATGACTTCGTCATCAGTCATGGCTCCCATGGCATGCGCAGTGGCAGCAGTGAGAGCTGAGGTGGCGGTTGGCCCTGATTACTTGTTTATGGCTTCCTTCCTCATTAGGCTGAGCTGTTTGAGGCTAAGATGCTGTTTTCATGTTCCAAGGAAATGATTCTAACTAGCACCTTACATTCATCTTTGTTAAAATAAAAGAAAATGCAATGTGCAATGGTCTTTAAAAGAAACTGGGAGTTATTATTTAGTAAAGCAATTTATTTCTATTAAAAAGAAATGTATACTTGCACACGATATGATTTATCTTTCTCCATTGCATCAGAGTAATGAAAGACTACAAAATTACATATGTGATAAATAAAATGAAAGTTTTATTACTATTACACAACTGAATTATTACTAAGAGTCTGAAAAGGAGATTAAAATCTGCAGCTGAAACTTTTCTGAAGATCTCCCAAGTCTCTGGAGCCATAATAAGGTCCACTGGAGATAGGAGGCAAATATGGTCTTCAAGTCAGCTCTCCTATAACTTCTGGGGCGGCTGTCTTGCTATTGCGGTGTTCAGGTGAAAGCTTTGCTATCAGTCTTGGAACCTAGAAATCCACCCCCATGAAGTTATCATTCACCATCTGTTAGAGCCCCATGGGTTACTGCCTTACTAGCCTCTTTACAAGCCCTGCCCTCTCCAGAGCATTGCCAGGAAACAATGGAACACTTACATGTCTACATACCAGGAACGTTTCTGTCTCTCTCCTCCCTGCACAGCCCATTACTTTTTATCCTGATGGCAACCATCCTTCCAAAAATGCAGCCAGGACACTTCTCTGTGCTTTCACATGCACTCTATTTTACAGATTACACAAATCTCTCCTTATTTATGAAGTTTGAATTTCTAGAACGAAAGCCAAGTTTTGTTCTTTCACTGAGCTACATTTATCCCTTGAGAGATGATGAGCTCCAAACCAAATGTTTAAATAGAAAGATAAAAGAAAAACACAGCACGTTCCTCATAAACTAGGTTACTCTCACACCAAATGGTTTGGGTCTCCTTTCCAGCTCATCCATCACTGGCCTCTTGTCTTTCCTGTCTCTACTTGACACTCATTATAACTCTACTCCATCTCTCCCTGTCCTTGGGCCTTATCAGCTTACGCCTGAATTACTACCGCAGCCTCTCTGCACTTCTAAATCATGCTGGCAATCCTTTCTTCTAGGAAGCCTTTACCATGCCTCTGTATAATCTTCCACTGGCTATCACAGAAAATAAAAATTCATCTGCTCACTTGAAAACCATACATGCAAGTTGCCTCAGTCTAACTTGATTTGACCTAGTCAGCCTTTTTCCCAAAGAGATCAGTCATTGATCTGTCCCCTCAAGCATTCGTCCACATTTAGGCAGCATTACTTTACTTCACATCGTTACTATCATTTCTGATCTTACATAAAATCTATCCAACGTTTAGAACCAATCTAGGTACACCACCTAACCTAATCTCTCTCTGTTCCCATGCAACGTAGTTAAACCTTAGATAATGGATTGTCCACATTAGAATAAAATTCTCTTATTATGTACCTATTTCTTTATTTTACTTTTTTGTATGTTCCATTTGTTGCAGACACCTAAAAGACAGGCTGCATATCTTCTTCAGTGTACTCACCACAGACATAAATGTGCTAGGCAATTCATGGGAATTACCTACCAATATGGCACCTTCTCAAGCCTACTTATTTCTCCCACCATCAACATATACATGACTACATGACATCTTTCCCCAAACCAAAAAACAGAAAGAAAAAAAAACACTTTTATACTTTATAGTTAACACAGGAATTCAAAATATAAAAATAAAGAATAGAACTGATAATTTTCAAAATTAGGATATAAAATCACAATAGACAACAAAACAGTCATAAATCTAAAATATAAAGTATAAAATAGATGTGTCAAAAGATAATAAAAATAAAATAATAAAAGATAATAAAAAGATATTACCTTTTCTATTTAAGAAGAAACATCATAAAATTATTCCTTTTATTTTATATATTGTACTACATTACATCATTGCCTCTTCTTTCCTTCAACCCTTCCCATATACCATTATTCTCGTTCAGATTCATGACCCCTTCAAACATTAAGTTTTCTTACATAAATATGTATATATTATTTTAATGTCTCTCAGTTGTAAAATAAGAGTGTGCAAGGAAGTAATGAAATATAATGTTTACATGTCGCCCTTGGCAGATCGTCCACCTACCATATGCCCCCGTCTGCCCCAGTCAGGGGTAACAAGAATCTCTACTGTGCTGTTTCCAATCTACTGCCTTGATAAGGAACAAGTAACTGTTCCAAATAAATAGTAGCATAAAGAACAGAGGGACTTTCAGGACCTACAGAGAATAGGAAGCTGGAACCTTAATTACACGACTTAATAAAACCTAAATAATAATAAAAGAAGAAACAGGAAGAAAAAGTCAGTCCACAAACCATCCTGAAAAATGAATAGACTAAACTTGTGCCTCTAGGTGAAATAACTTTTCAGAGTAGAGTTTGAGCCATAAATAATTAATAATGATCATGATGATGATGACAATGATAATAACAACAACAAATATTTAAGCTATAGAGACAAATTTATTGCCTAGGAAACATCAAGTTTACTGAGTCAATTGACCAAGTGATTAATTCCTAGTTGATCAACTCATAATAAAAAGTCTAAGAAAGA
Organism: Uromys caudimaculatus; assembly: GCA_028551405.1. Taxonomy (NCBI): domain Eukaryota; kingdom Metazoa; phylum Chordata; class Mammalia; order Rodentia; family Muridae; genus Uromys; species Uromys caudimaculatus. The sequence continues at coordinate 40,423,855 of CM052709.1, read as the reverse complement.
CTCAAGACTTGAAAACACAATTTCTAAATAGTCTTGAGACCATTTTAAGAAACAAGATAAAATTTAAGTTAAAATAATCTCATAGATCAAAAAATATTCCCTAAAATTATAACTTTATAATTTGTTTTACTAGATATGAATATAACCTTTGTACACTGAAGTAAAAGCATGCATGATAACATAACACAATCATCAAGAGTAACAATACAATGGACAACTTTAAAGTATTTATTCGTATACAAACTAAGATACAGAGACTATAGGAAAATGAGGAGGCAATGACTTTAAGAGACTTTGCAAAACTTATTTTATAAAATTTCATGAATCCATAAATTGCTATCATTATTAACAAATCCTCAAAGGAAAAATATTATATACATCATGTTTGGATAATGATATAATGGCTTAAATGGTCACCAGGGCATAAAAAACATAGTATTATAAATGTATCAATCTAGAAAAAAACTTTCTACTTATCTCATAAACAAAACATCATATTCTCTTCTCCCCTTATTTTGTCCCTAAACTTATCCAGTCTACAAGAAATACAGAGAATGGAGATGGAGCAAGGACTGAGGGAATGGCTCAACTTAAGACCAAGGTGCCAGAGTGGGGAGATACCCAGGGTCCCCCACCTGCTCAGAGGAGAAGGGGAGGGGGAAAGAGGGAGGGGTTGTGGGACGGGGTGACCTGAAGGGAGCAGTGAGTGGGTTATAAAATGAATAAGTAAAAAAAAATAATAATAATACTTTTTAAAAGTGTCCATGAAATCTCAACAATATGGCTGTTTAAATAATTCCTGAAAAATAATAACACTGATTGACATGCCAAAGTGGGTGGGAAAATCTCAAAGGGACCCGCCCCCTACACCCATAGAAGAACTACAACAGGCTAATGATTGCTGAATAACATGAAACCAGTCTTCTTCAAGCTGCCATAAACATTTTATATATATATGGAGTAGAGAAGGGGGCATGTAGTACATTAATTTGGGAATATTCACTGTTCTGGAACATTTACTTCCTTCCTTCAACACTCTGTTTTGTTTGATCATCTCTAATTTACTAGTAGACATCACTCATCATTTTTACAAGCTTCCAATAGGTGCCTTGGAAGGATGTCAGTACTTGGTCTTGAGGTGTGAGCCAGGGCATTAAATCCTGAGTCATACTGAGCTCCCCATCTCTGTGTGTACAGCCTCTCCTGAACTGAAATTTACATTTGGGTCCCTCTTGGGACAGGAAATTCATGAGTCACTTCCAGCATCCTGTCCCAGTGCCTAGCAGCTTATTTCACTGCATGTCACTAGGAGAGTACACTTCTTTAGACAGGCTATGGTAGTATTTGGCCCTAGATAATGTTCTAGTTGAAAGAGAAGAGGCAGAAGGCAATAATGTTTAGGGTAGTGTTTCCAACATGTCTGTCTCCATTGGCGATTCTGTACAGTGTTCATAATCCACTTATAAATCAGAATTAAAGAAGCTGAAACAAGTGCTTGCTTCGGGAGCACATCAACTAAAATTGGCATGATATGGAGAAGATTACTGTGGCCCCTGCACAAAGATTCCATGCAAATTTATGAAGCATTCCATATTTTTATGATATCCTGCTATGTTTGCAGATAGGAGCCTAGCATGACATGACTGTCCTTTGTGGGTAGACAGAAAGGTAAACTACACATGAAAAGAGGTGATACTACATAACTGGAGGGAAAGAAGTACGTCATGACGACTCATTGTGGGATGCATCAGTACCCCAATAGCCAGTAGTAAGTGTGTGTGTGGAATTAGAGCAATTGTGTTATTTTAAGGACAAGGTACTTGGAGACTTAGACAGTGAAAAAAATAATAAATACTGGTTATAAACTCAAAACCAGCAACTACAAAGTAGAGCTTATTGTGTGTATCTTGTAAATCTTCCTTCAGAAAAATCATGAGTCTTCCTAACGGAACCAAGTATCACATTGGTGAGTGTGGGTCTTCTTTACTCAATGTCTGATTCAAATGCTAATATTTCCTGGGAACCTCCTTGGTTCCACACACACCCAGACATAATGCTTTGCCAGTCATCTGGTCAAGTCCATTGCTCTGTCAAGGTGACACATAAAATTTGCCAGGACAAGTGCACCCAGCATCTGAATTATCTATCATTTTTCTTTTGTAAGAATAACTAATTCAGAAAGCTGCCATCTTGGTACTGAAAATGTTCTAATCATACATTCAAAGAAGGAAAAGTGCCTAAGAATTTGCACACAATGATAGTAGTTTGTAGCCTGTGTTTACAGGGTGGGAACATAGAAGCACAGCTCCCTTCGTAAAATGGGATGATTTCACCAGCGGGGTTATATCTGACCCTTCCCAGAAGAATATGGTGAAGCAAAAAGTTTGTCTGTACTATCGCCTTTGAATAGAAAGTCCCAGACTCTTCCTGCTCAGTTTTCAAAACATCAGATGTTTTTGTGTGGCTATCTTATTAAATTCCTCACACAAATTCTCTGTTTTTAGATCTTCAGGAAAACCAAACTTTTAAGACAGACTCTTGGAGAGTTTGTCACACAAATAACCTGTTGAAAATAGTTTCAGGCTCTCCTTATCAGCATATTCAGCCTACACCTCTGGCAGAAGCCTCCTACCCAGCCAGAGACCAGGCCAGCATCCTGAACCCTGGAGGCTAGGCCTGCACCCTGAACCCAAAATAAGACTGTGCCCCACCCTGCACACACTTGCCCAGCATAACCACAAGACCTCCTCCTCTCCTTGTCACTGTATTCCAGTCTGCACCTCCATCAGAAGCCTCCTATTCCACCAGAGGCCAAGCCAGCAAACATTTGGAATCCCAGAGGACCACTGGACAGATCAGAGGACACAGATATAGCCAGAACTCTAGCCCCAAACTTGAGCAGCAATCCCCCTGCTGGACCAAAGGCCATCCAAGCCATCAAAAGGCCAACCCCTAACTAGAGTCAATATGCTCTACTCAATCACAGGCTACTCTAGCCAGAAGACCAAAGAGGAAACACAAACCAAGATAGAAAGCACTCATCCAACAAAGACAAACCCAGAAATCAGCACTTAGACTGAGGAATCTAGATGCCTAAATGTCAGTATAAGAACAAAATCAACAACATTCAGGGCAATATATCACTACCAGATACCAGCTATCCTACTGCAACAAACACTGGATATTCCAGCACAGCTAAGCACAAGAAAAACCAACTTCATAAAGGTGATAGTGGTCCTTAAAGAGAAAATGAATAAATTCCTTAAAGAAATTGAAGAGAAGACAGTCAAAAAATTGGAGGAAATCAATAAATCCCATTTAAAAATGTCAAGAAAGTCAAGAGAAAACAAACAGTTGAAGGAAAAGAATAAAACTGTTCAGGACCTGAATGTGGAAATAGAAGTAATAAAGAAAACATGAACTATGGGAATTCAGGAAATGGAATATCTAGGAAAGCAAACAGGAACTATACAGATGCAAGCATTACCAACAGAATAAAAGAGATGGAAGGAGACTTTTTGAAGTGGAAACTTCTAGTTTCTTTGAAAAGTTAGTTATGTCAAATGATGTTTTGCTGGGGCAATAGGTGAAAAGATGTCTTGGTAAAGTAGACACAGGTGAAAGGATGTTTTGCTGGAGCAGACACAAGTAAAAAAATTGTTTTGATATAACAGACACATGAAAGGACCCATGATGAAGGAGTAGAACTATGACCCCACAGACAGCGAGAGATGAGCACTGAGCATTGGTTTGGTTTTCTCTACCTCAGTATTCTTCACTAAGACACACATGTATTGGTTTACCTTACATAATGTTGAGTTCAACTTGTGGCAGCACTGCCATTAAGAAAAACTGGCCCATAAACTGCTTATGAGGTTCCTGTGGCAGCTTGCTGCTTCCACAGCCTCAGGCTGGTTGGCGAGCCTTGCAGTTCCTTTAGGATTGAACTACAGCTGCTGGTTCATGCCTGGTGCCTGCTTGCCAAAAGGACTAGACTGTAGCTGCCAGTTCATGTGTGCTATCTGCCTGCCTAGTGGACTAGTTTGCAGCTGCTGGATCTTATTTGGTGTTTGTTATGGGACTGAACTGCTGAGAAAGAAGATTGAGCTCACCCCCAAGGACCTATTGCTGAATAGGTCCACTTCACCCATGTCCTAATAACTTTTCTCTTCCTCGACCTCTGCTGGGTGGTAGGCTAGAGGAGAGGTTGAACCTTTATTAAAACTAAGTTGCAAAAAATTTATGCCAACAACTCTCAGGCTGAGGATGGTTAAAGAAAATGTTAAATCTAAAAATTTCCTGACATAAAACATTGAGGAAATCCGGGATACTACCAAAAGACCAAATTTAAGAATAATAGAAGTAGATGAAGATTCCAGCTCAAAGGTCTAGAAAATATTTTTAACAAAATCATAGAACAATTTTTTCTACCTAAAGAAGGAAATGCTTATAAAGGTACAAGATGCTTATAGAATACTAAATAGAATGAATAAGAAAAAGGAGTCCACAGAATAATCAAAACACTAAATAAACAGAAGAAAGCTGCAAGAGAAAAAGGCTAAGTAGCATATATAGTCAGACCTATGAGAATTACACTCTACTTCTCCGTGACTCTAATAGCCAGAAGTGCCTGGACATATGTCCTATAGCCTCCAAGAGATGGCAGGTGTCAACCCAGACTACTATACACAGCAAAACTTTCAATCACCATAGAAGGAAAAAATATGATATTTCATGATAAATTGAATTTAAACAGTATCTATCTACAAATCCAGCCCTACAGAAGGTATTAGAAGAAAAACTCCAATGCAAGGAAGTTAGTTACACTCAAAAAATACAGTAAATAAATAATCTCACACCAACATAACCCAAAGAAGGAACACACACACACACACACACACACGCACACACACACACACTACCAACAACAACTACAACAAAATTATAAGAATTAACAATCATTGGTCATTGATCTCTCTCAATATAAATTTCCCAGTATAAAAAAACAAACAGAATACATGCAAAATAAAGGTTCAGTCTTCTGCTGCATACAAGAATCATACCTCAACATGAGAGACATTACCTCATAGTTGGAAAAAGATTTTCCAAGAAAATGGTTCCATGAACAAGCTGGTATAGCTTTTCTAACAAAATAGACTGCAACCAAAAGTTAATCAAAAGACATAGGGAAAGACACTTCTTACTCATCAAAAGAAAATTCACCACCGTGTTTCTCAACACCTATGTCCCAGGAGTACTTATATTTAAAAGAAACTTAAATTTTAAAAGAAACATTACTAAAACTTACATCATACCCAAAACCTCATACATTAATAATGGGAGACTTCAATAACTTACTCTCACTAATGGACAGGTCACCTAACAAAAATTAAACAGATAAATAATAAAGCTAACAGAAGTATAACTCAAATGGACCTAACAGATATCCATAGAACATTATACTCAAACACAAAAGAATATACATTTTTCTCTGCACCTCACAAGACTTTCTCAAAAAAAATGAACACATGCTTGGTCACAAAGCAAGTCTCAACAGATACAAGAAAACTGAAATAATCCCTTGAATCTTCTCAGATAACCAAGGATTAAAGCTGGATTCCAACAATGGGAGAAACACTATGGAAACTGAACAATTCTCTATTGAATGACCACTGGGTAAAGGCAGAAACGAAGAAGGAAATTAAAAACTTCCTAGAATTCAATGAAAATTAATACACAACATACCAAAACTTATGGGACATAATTAAAGCTGTGCTAAAAGGAAAAAAAAGAAGTTCGTAGCATTGAGTGCCTTCATAAAGCTCTCATACTAGCACCTTAACAGCACATATGAAATCTCTAGAGCAAAAAGAAGCAAACACCCAAGAGGAGTAGACAGCAGGAAATAATCAAACTTGGGCTGAAATCTATCAATTAGAAACAAAGTGAATATAAACCCCTAGCCAGACTAACCAGAGGGCACAGAGACAGAATCCAAATTAACAAAATTAGAAATGAAAAAGGAGACATAACAACAGATTCTGAGGAAATTAAAAAAATCATCAGATCCTACTACAAAGGCCTATACTCAACAAAACTGCAAAATCTGGATGAAATGGACAATTTCCTAGACAGATATCAAATACCAAAGCTAAGCCAAGATCAGTTAAACCATCTAAACAGTCCCATAATGCCTAAAGAAATAGAGGCAATC